>PGGA01000012.1:2014922-2046601 GCA_004380915.1 Calonectria pseudonaviculata
TTATACTATTAAAGCCTTAGATAAAGCCTAAAAAGGTACTTAGTAAATACTTATTATTACTATTAAAGCTTAAGAAAGAGAAAGATAAATAGAAAGTAGAAGATATAATAATATATAAAGATAAGGTTAATAAAAAACTTTATTAAGTAAAGTAAATAAGCTAGCTAGTAGAATATAATATATAAAAGCCTAGTAAATACTTAGAGAATACTTAATATATTATTATTAAATATTAGAAATAATAAAAATATATATATAAGAAATAAAATAATTAGAATAATTAACTAAACTATAGAATATAAACTAAATATATATTAAGATAATAACTATAATAATAGAATTTTATTAAGTAATTACTAATTAAAGTAAATAATTACTATATAATCTAATAATTATAATTTAAATTCTAAATAAATAAATATATTATAATTAATTATTTTTACTTAGTATAAATCTTTTAAGTATTACTTAGAAGGTAATTATAACCATATTTCTAGGGAGTGCTTATAGGTGCCTTAAGAGCTATAAAGGCCTAGGATTTTTAAGGTATACTAGGAGTATTAGATATTAATAGAATAGCTAATATAATAAGTATATAATAAGTATAAAGAGCCTTCTAATTAGGTTTATAATATAATTCCTACTGGGATTTATATTTAGTTAAAATACAAGTAGAAGGCTCGACCAGGCAATTCTAAGAGTAAATATAATTAGTATTTAAATAACTATAATATTGGTCTCTTTTTGCCCTAACCAATAGAATAATTAACTTTATATATTTTATAATCTTAATACCCTTTTAATATTAAAGATAGTAAACTCTATTAGACCTATCCTAATATTTAAGATAGCTTTCTATACTAAAACTAATATATTCTAACTTACTTTTAATATTATTAAAAATAGCTAAATCTAAAATATATTTTAAATACTATATTCTCTATAACCCCTTATACCTATCTACTACAAAATATACTAATAGTAAGCTCTATACTAAATACCCTTCTAACCTAATTAAATACTTTAAATAGATCCTTTTTTAATATAAGCTATTTATACTATTTAAGACTAAAATTACTAATTTTATATTATTTTAAAAGATAAAAATTATTAATTTTAAGCTTTAATTACTTTAAAAGAATAATATTAATATTAATAATAAAGATTTTATTTAAAAGGAGTATATAAAGGTTAATAAGATAATAAATAAATATATTTTAGGTAAATTTAAGGATATAAAGCTAAAAGAAGATAGGTTCTTAAAAAATATTAATAATAGCTAATATAATTAGTAGCTAGAAAGGACTATAGATATTATAAGGTTTATTAAGAACTATAATAATAAAAGTAAGGCTAAAAAGAAATACAAAGGTTATTACTAAAAAGTCAAGGAAAATTAGTAGTCTAGGCTAGATTTTAAATATCTAGGAAATTAAAAGTGCATTTATTTACAATTATTATCCTACTAGGATAAAGGAAAAGAAAAATAAACAAGCTCTAGCTTTATATTTAATAAACTTTGATTTACTGCCTAGCTATTATCCTTAATATTAGAAATAGACTTAATAAGCAGGGGATTAATATAATATTTTTTTATAAACCTAAAAAAGTAAATAAATATTAAATACTTTTTAGGAGTAAAAGTAATATTATAGCCTAAAGAAGAATAATTAAAATACCTAATAATAAATAAAAAAGTAAAGCTATTTTTATACTTAGAAAGTTTAATAAGTATTTTAGTAAATTAGATTATTTTAAATTTAATAAGAGCACTTTTCTTTTTAATTTTATAAATAAAAATAAAGGTAATATATTATAAAAGGTTAAATATAATTAAAAGATTATAAGTAAGAGTATTATTATATATATATAATAGAATAATAATAGCTAGCTATTAGTAAAGATCCTTAGTATTTATATTTAAAAGTTAATACTATAAAATATTAATAATAATCTATAAAATATATATAGTAAGAAAGCTATAAAAGTACTTATAAAATATATATATAAACTTAAAAATTAAGTATAATAAGCTCCTAGGTAATAATAGCCTCTTAGAGCTAAAACTAGGCAAGGTACTTAGTAAGTACTTATTAGCTTCCTATAAAAGCCTTAATACTATCCTTTATTTAATACTAAGTATTAAAGGTCTTTTAAAATACTTAAATAATATATTATTATTATAAATTAATTAGAAAAATAAGATTATTCTTATTAACTAGGAAATTTTAATATTAAATAGCAAAGGTAATAAGCTTATTAAGAATCTAATTAAAATATTAATAGAATATTAGAATAGCTAGAATATAAAAAAGTATAGATATTACTAAAAATAAGGAATATTATTATATATAATATCTAAAGAAAGAATAATAAGTACTTAGAGAATACTTAGTAAAATATATTCTAATTATATTATAATAAGATATAATATAAGTAAAATACTTAGTAAATATATATATATTATAATAATATAATATAGAACTTATATAAAGGTTCTATTAAATAATAAAGCTTATTAGACCTAAAGATACTATAAATACTTAGAAACTAAGTATCTAAAAAGGGGGGTAATTATAATAAAATAGGAGCCTAAGCTTTTTATCTAATCTTATCTATTATTTTTAATAAGTAATAAAATAAGAAAATAAAGGAGCTTATAATAAGTACTTAATAAGTATTTATTAAGTAAAAGTTTTTATTTAATATATATTATTAGAATTATCTATTTATATATACCCTGATTATATAATCCTTATTAAGGTATAAAAGTTATTTATATCCCCTTAAGGAGAGGGATAGCTTAATAAGGTAATAATACTAAGGAGTATATTAAACCTTTAGACTTTTAAATCCTATAGTATAATTACCCTTGTGCTTATAATTACCTTGGAAGCCTAAAGGCAATGTAAGATGAAAACTATAAAGCTTTCTCTGATAGTAATAAAACATGATAAAAAGATAGCTGATAGCAATATAATCCTTATAGTAAATAATAATTATTAATTTTAAACTTAAAGCTATAATTATTAATAATATAATTATTATAAATTATAAATTCTTAAATAATAGTAAAATTAGAATTTAATTTAATAAATTATTATTTATAGATATTATGGATAATAAGGAATTTAATTATATTAGGCTATAAAGAGACCTAAGGAATATATTTATTAATAATATTCTTATTATTATAAATAAACTAAATAATATATATAAAGGAATCCTTTAGTGCCTAAAGAAAGTTAAAAGTAAGGCTTTATATTTAAGAATTAAAAGAGTATAAAATTATAATAAATATCTACCTAAAAATAAATAGTAAGACTTTTAAGGCTTTAGTAAATAATTTAATAATACTTTATTATAATAAATAAATAATTAAATATCTTTCTTAGTAATTTTAGCTATAATTAATTCTTAATATATAATTTTAATATATACTAGTAATTAAATTATTATATCTTTAGTAATATTACTAGTAAATAAAATTACTAAAAATTATAATTATCTTAATTTCTATAATAAATAAAATAACCTTAGAAGTATAGCTTTTACTAGAAATAGAAAAGTAGCTAATCCTTTTCCAGTTAATAATATAATAATAGGAATATCTATTGGAACCTTTTAACTAATAAATGATATTAAATTACCTTAAAACTATAGGATAAATATAATCCTTAGATTAAATAAATTTAATTTTAATATATAAATTATAGTTATAAAAATCTATAGAGATAGCTCTAATTACTTTTCTATATTAATCCTAAAAGGAGTAAATAAGGTAGTATAGTACAGTGGTTAGTATACTGTGTTTTTTATAGAGACCAGGGTTTGATTCCCTATACTAGCCCCTGGCCCAGGGAATAGATAAAAGAGTTATTATAATTAGTTATTTTTCCCTACTAGGGTTTTTATAGGCAAATAATTATAACTAGAATAATTATAATAAAAAACTCTTATTATTTCTTATAAAATCTAATTAAATACTAAATAAGAAAGTATTTTATTTATATATATAGGTTAAGTTAAGTAATTAAAAAGGGTTTTTTTTTTAAAAAAAAAACCAAAAACAAATAAAAAGAAGTAAATAACTAGGTAAAATAGGATAAAGAAATAAAGAATATTATTATAATAAAATATATTTATAGAGTATTTAATAGATCTTAGTTAAAGCTTATTTAACCTAAATATATTAATTATAATAATAATAACTAGAATAAATATATTACCTAAAATACTTATTAAATATAAATAAATATAAACCTATTTACTAAGATTTATTTTAAATATATTTATTATATAATAAAATAAATTAAAGGAAAAAAGTGTATAAGAAAAGCCTACTAAATTCTTTAAAAAGATAGCTAATAATAAAGTGCTAATATCCTTAGTAAAATTATTATTAGCTTAATCTCTAATACCTTATAATTATATAATAATATTAAAGAGTATATATAAGCCTTTAGAGAATACCTATATAAGCTTAAGTATATATAACTCTCTTAGAAAGTCCTAGATAGACTCTATTAACTATAATTCCTAAGTAATCTAAGAGACTTCTTTAGAAACTTTAGAAGTAATATCTACTAATATTATAAGGTAATTAGTATTAATAATAATACTATATTTACCTTAGACTAAATTATAGAAAGAGCTTAAGATAAGTAATAATAACTAAAGATAAAATAAAAGATATTTATAAATATAGTAATCTTAATAATATCTAAAATTACCTATATAATAAGTCTTTAATTAAATAATAAAAGAGGCTCTTCTACTTAAGGAAATTAATCCCTATATAAGTAGGTTAGAATAGCTAAGCCTATAAATTATATAGGTCCCTATTAAAAGGTTTATACTATATATAATTAAATACTTTTAAAAGGAAACTATAATAATAATAAATATATTAAATAATTAAGGGATAAGGTATAAAAGATAGCTACTGCTTATAATACTAAAGTAAATATTCCCTAAGTTACTAATATTAGTAAGAATAATACCTATCTTAATTAGCCTAAGAACCTAGGGGATTATTTTATAGTAGATATAGATAAAATAGCTATATAATTAATGAAGATATAAGGATATTCTATAGATAATTATTAACTAAACTGGATTTTTAATAATATAGCTAAATTCTATATTTATTGTAATTACTATATATACTCTTAGTATATTACTTTTAAAACCCCTATTCCTATAAATAGAGTTAGTTAGGGTATTATAGCCCTTAGCTAGGGAGAAATCCTAGTTATTATATAATATATAGATAATATTAAACTTATTTACTTAAACTATATATTATTTATACTAATAATACTAATAAACCTACTATTAATAGGAATACTTACTAAAAGGCTAGGCTTTATTTATATATAAACTAATAATAAAGCAAAGATTATATATAATAAAGCCCTTATTATATAAAGTACTATTTATAATAGGTTTAAATACCTTAACTATTTACTTACTAAAATAATATAATATTAGAATACCTTAGAAATTAATAAATATTCTATAGTATATTTTACTAATAATACTATTAAGTTTATATTATTATATATACTTTATATTAAACTAGGATTTCTTAATTATATAGACTGTAAAATACTTACTAAAGATTAAGGGATTAATATTACTAATAAAGATCTAGGGCCCTATAAAATATATACTTATAGAAAGGGAAAAGCCTTAAATATATAGTTTATTACTTATAAAGCACTAAATTATAAATAAAGATAAATAGCTAATCTTAGAGGACTTATAATTCTATTAACTTTATTAGGAAAGTACTATTATCTCTTAATTATTAATAATTTTATAAAGAAACTAAGACTTTATTTATTAAAAGAAAAGAATTAAATAAGTATTATAATTAAATATTAAATAAATATATCTATCTAGGAATAATATTTTAATAATAATAGTAAATTTGAAAGTATTATTCTTTTAAATTTCTTTAAATATAAAGAGATTTTCCTATATTTTATTATACTTTATATACTAAGTTAAAATCCTATAAAAAGAGCTTATTAAATAATATAAAATTAAGTATAAGTAGTCTTTTTTAATAGTAAGCTATTAAAAGACCTTTAGGGAGAAATTATTAGGATAATAGTATATTTATAGGAATAATTACTATATATTATTTTAGGAGGAATAATACTATTAAAGATATAAATAAGTATTAAATAATCTATTCTATACTTTAAATACTTAGGATATAAAGCTTATAAACTTATCCTAAAGGCTAAATACCTTAAAAAGCTAGATAATAGAATATAATTATACTTTCTAGTAGGCTATAAAGCTAAAAATATATACTATTTATAGAACTTTATTACTAGATAGGTAAAATAAGTAAAAGAAGTTATTTTTAATAATAATATTAAAATAAGCTTAAAAGTAATTTATAAATTATTAACTAGGAGTACTAATCTTATTATAAATAAAGGCTAGTATTACCTACCACAGAGAATCAGAGATTATATAGATCTATTAATAAGATAAGGATAGACCTTGTACTAGTACTAACTAGGACTAGGTAGAATATAGAATCTACCTTTCTTATTATAGCTAAAGGTATATATATATATTACTTTTTTCCTAATATTTCCTCTTAGGATAAGCTAAAGTAAAATTATAGGAAAATAAATACTTTTTATTAAAAGAATAATATAATCTTTTAGCTAAAATATTATTATAATTTAATTATAATTTCCTTAAAAAAAGAAATAATTATTATATTATAAGAATCTTAATTTCCTTATAATTTCTTTTTATTTTTATTAGTAGAAAGATAAAAGGGAATTAAAATATAATTATAGAAATATAAAAAAAAGGTAAAGAATAGGATAAAAATAAAAAATAAGTATTAAGAGAGATTAAATATTTAATATACTATTTAATCTTTAGTTTATAAGATTTTATTTAAATTAATTAAGGGTATATAGAGTGCCCTATTATTACCCTTTACTTTAGAGCTTATAAGGTTAATTATAATAAATCTTTTAGCTCTCCTATTAGCTAAAAAAAATACTTTTATTAAATTAATTAAATAAATTCTAATAATTAAATTCTTTAGAACTCTTTATAATTAATAAATTTACTATATATTCTAAGGAGAGGATATTAGGAAAATCTAGTTATATAGAGTAGATTAAGTACTAAGCTCCCTAAAAGCTAATATTAAATCTACTAAAAAATATAAGGGCTTTCTAAGGAAATTTGTTTTTTTTATTTAAAAAACCCCTTTTTTTTTAATTATTTAACTTAACCTATATATATAAATAAAATACTTTCTTATTTAGTATTTAATTAGATTTTATAAGGAGTAATAGAAGTTTTTTATTATAATTATTCTAATTATAATTATTTACCTATAAAAACCCTAATAAGGAAAAATAATTAATTATAATAACTCTTTTACCTATTCCCTAGGCCAGGGGCTAGTATAGGGAATTAAACCCCGGTCTCTATAAAAAACACAGCGTACTAACCACTGCACTATACTACCTTTCTAAGTAAATATTAACTTAAAGAAATATAAAGAATTAGATAAATCTTTATTAATTATAATCCTTTTAAAAGAATTTTTCTAATAATTCCCTTTTAAACCTAAAGATATATTACTTAAAATAGAAGTCTTTTTAATTACTTTTTATTAGACTATAGAAAAGAAAGAACTAAAGACCCTGAAATAAGTAATAAAGTTAAGGAATTAGCCTAAATAGAAATAAGTTATATAAAGTAAATATAACTTATTTATTAAAAATAGAATATTTAAAATAATAAAGAAAGATAATATATAATATATTTTATTAGAAAAATAGGTATATAAGATAAAACTTGGTCTAAATAGTAGAGTAAAGAGATATAAAGTAAGATAGGTAATTAAAGGTTTTAAATAGGAATATAATATTAATTATAATAAGACTTTTGCCTTAGTTATTTAATAAAAGATATATTATCTCCTTTTTGCCCTAGTAGCTATCTTAGACTAGGAAATTAAATAGATAGATATTAAAATTGCCTTTCTTTATAGACTAATAAAGGAAACTATTTATATAAAACTATCTAATAGCTTTAAATAATTAAATATAATATATTAATTTAATAAGATATTCTATAGCTTAAAATAATAACTAATAATCTAATTTTAAATACTAACTAAAGTACTTATTAAACTTAGTTTCTAATAATTAAAATTTAATAAAGCTATTTTTATAAAAAATAATATAATTATTAATATTTATATAAATAACTTTCTCTTCTTTAGATTAAATATTAATAGTATTAATATAATAAAATAATAATTAAATTAATAATTTAAAATAATAAACCTCGGACTTATATATTATTTTCTAGGTATCTTAATTATTAGAAAAAAAAAGAAAAAACTATTTTACTCTTATAAAAGCTATACTTAGAATAGGCTCTAGCTTGCCTAGGTCTAGCTAATATAAAACCTTAAAAGACCCCTATAAATATATCTAAGAGACTTAAACTAGCTATAGATAATAATAATTTATATAATAAGAAAGATAAGTAATACTATTAAAATATTATTAAAATACTAATATTTATAATAATTAGAACTAAGGTAGACCTAATATACCCTATATCTAAGCTTAGTTACTTTATAGTAAAACTAATTCTAAAGTACTTTAGATTAGTAAAATACCTAATAAAATATATAAAGTATAATATTAATTATATTATAATATTTAATAGAATACTAAGTAATAATATTATTGGATTTTATAATATAAAATAGGTAAAAATTCTAAGTAATTTTATCTTAGTAAAATATTATATCTTTATTTTTATAAAAGGGGTAATTAGCTAGAAAAGCAAGAAATAGTCTATAGTAATAATATCTAATATAAAATTAGAGTACCTTTGCTTATTTAGTAAAAATTAAAAAGCTATCTATTTATTTAGATTATTAGAAGAAATATATAAAAGGTAACTTTTATTTACTATAAATACTAATAATAATAAAATAGATTTCTTAGCTAAAAATATTAAATTTTATAAATATATAAAATATATTTAAATTAAATATTATAAAATTAAAGAATTTATATTTAATAATCTAATAAATATAAATTAAATTCCTTATTATATTTTTATTATATTATAATCCCATAGTAATTTATAGATTCTAATATCTTTATTTCCTTATATATTATTTTATATTATTAAGCTAACTTTTATATATTTTTAGATCCTCTAAAAACCTTTCTTTATAAGAACTTAGGCTAATTTTAAATTATATATTAAAATACTTTAATATTAACTTTATTAGCCTTTATTATTATTTAATAAAATTAATATTATTATAATTAAGATCCTTTCTTTAGAGTAACTTAAGCTCCTATAAAATAAGCTTAATTTTAATCCTAATAACTAGATTATTACTTAGGTATAGTTTATTTTTTATTTTATTAATAAATTTATTATTAAACCTTTTAGGCTAAATACTAATAGCCTAGATCTCTTAATATATATATTTATATATAGAATTAGATTTAGGAGGGGTATTACCTTTATAGATAAAGTAATATTAAAATATAAATATTTTAATTAATATTATTTATAGGTATACTTATAGGTATATTAAAATATACTACCCATTAGTATTATAGGGCTTAACCGCCCTCTAACCTCTACAAGATTAGTCACAAAAATATAATATAGCTATATTAATCCGATATAATAAACCTAGCCTTATATAAGCTGTAAAATTGATTATTTTTTAATTATAAGCTTTTAGACTCCTATTTATAGTTATTTTTTAGTCTAAAAATATATAAATAATAGATTTTAAAAGCTATAAAATAGCTAAAAATAATTATATTAATAAAAACTATAGAAATTATATTTTTTAGGCTTAATTAAGCTACCTAGCTCAAGGGGCTTACTTTTAGCTACTATATTTAACTTTATTAACTATATATTCCTTTTAATCCCTCCTTTGCCTATTAATTATATATTTACTTTAGGGCCCTTATAACTCTCCTATAACTACTCTTTCTTAGTATTATAGTAAATAGGCATAATATTATAATATTATTATTATTAGTATTATTAAGGAGCTTAAGGGGTAGTATAGGTAGTAATAAGATTATTCTTAGAGGTATTTTTAATATAGTAATTATTTTATTTTTAAGTTTCTTAAGCTTAATAAGCTTTATATTATTATTATTATTATCCTAGAAAGCCTTTATACCTATAAAATAAACCTTATTATTATTATTAGGCTAGGTATTTTAATTTATTGTAATAATTAGTCTTAGGGCTTAAGTAGCTTATTTTTAGGCTTTATAAAAGGAAAAAGTAGGTTTTTAGCTAAGGTAGTTATTATATACTTTTTGATTTATCTTTAGGAATAAATATTAGTCTTTATTGCTATTCTTAATAAGCTATTAATTAAAGATTAGCTTAAGTAATAATATATCTCTTAGGAGTGCTTTTGCTGCTTTTTATATTATCTTAAAGATATTTATTTCCCTTATAATAAGCTTTCTAATTAATTATAATTATATATATTATTTCTTTTTTATTATTATCTCTAATAAAGCTTAGTATTAAGCTTAAATATTAAAAAGGCTTATATTTATAATAAACTTATTAATAAGCTTTATATAATAGCTAGACCTTTGCTTTTTATTATAATTTTCTATTTTATTAAGTTAGTTTATTATAAATAATTAATATTATTAATATATTATTATAATTTCTATAATAATTTTATTAATATTATTAATAGCCTCTAAGGTAAGTAAGCTTATTATATATTAGTATTTTTTATAAATATAATTAATTTATATTTAGGTATTTTTAAAGTAAGTTTTTAATAATAATAACTTTAAAATAGAAAAATAAATAGATTTTTACTATTATTATTACTTAGTAATAATATAGTTAATTATAAGTATTATATTAGCTAGCTAAATATTAGCTTTTTTAAATCCTAATATAATATTATACCTTTTAAAGCCTACTTTATAGATTATAGTAAAAATAGTAATAAACTATTAGTAATTAAATGCTAAATTACCTTCCTATATTAATTTTTAAAGCTTCTTTTAATATATATTCTTAAAAAGCTAAAATATATTAATATTAAGAGGCTAGGTAAGATATATTAAATATAAGGGTAAAATACAAATAATAATATTAAAGTAAATATAATAATAAATAAATTTATATAATAAATAGCTAAAAAAGCTATTAATAATAAAAAGGTAATAGATTTTATCCTTTTTATTATAAATAATAAAAGGAGCTTTATATTAAATATTAGGTAATAAGGGATTATAAAGCTATTTATTATAATTAAATTAATTTATAAATAATATCTTTTTTTATTATGCTTTAGTAAAGGCTCTCTAGGAATATATATTAAACTTATAAAGCTATTCTAAGGTAATTTGCTAATTACTAAAGTTAATATTTAATTATATAAATTATATACTTAGAATATTATTAATATTACTCTAGGATTTAGTTAGTAATACTTTAAATATTAGCTATAAAGGGATACTATCCCTAATAGTATTTCCTATTTTTATTTATATATAAGACTTATAATTAGCTAGATTAGAGATATTAGGGTAGTTTGTTTATATTATATATATTATAAGAATCTTAATATATTCCTAGAAATAGTTAATTTAAATATTATATTTATTCTTATTTTAATACTCTAAGGGGCTAATATTATAATTAGAAATAATATTCTAAAGATTAAAAAAGAAGATATTAATATTTTTTATATTAGATAGCTTAAATAATTTATAGGCTTTATTTATAGCCTTAAGAAAGATCTTTTAAAGTTCTAGGTAATATTTATAAAAGTAGATATATTATATCTTTGAGAAATAAGGCTTTTTATTGCTTTTTTAATAGATTAGGTCTTTTATAATATTTTTAATTTGGTGTTTTTTAGCTAGAAAGCTAGATCTTTTGAGCTAGATAATATAGGTAGTAAGGCTAATATCTTTATTAGCTAATAAATAACTTAGGTAGTTATATAGGTATATAAGAATAGTAAAAGTTAAAGAAAAGGCTATAATATATTAAATTATTAATTTAGTTATATTAAATTAAGCTACTAGAATCCTATATAAGGGTAGTATTTTATTAGCTTTTACTATATTTCTTATATTATAAGATATATTTAGATATTATATTATAAGTATATTTTATGCTAATTTAGCCTAAGCCTTTTTTAGTATTTTTTTTGCCTTTATAGAATGCTTAGAATTTTATTAGATATAAGGTATTTTATTATTATATAGGTTTTACTTAAAAATATTTTATTTTAATATATTTTTATATAAGGTTTAGTAAGGCTAATACAGTCAAGCAGGGCTATAACAATAAGAAACGCGACCGCATTTTCATTGTTAAGACCAGATTATCGGTAAATCAAGGCTATAAACAGGGATATAGTCAATAATAGCTCCACGCCTAATTTATATATATATTTATTATAAGGAATATTTCAATTAATATCTACTATTTTACTTATTCTACCTTTTACTAGCCTTACCTCCAGAGCTTTTTTTTATACTACCAAAGTAGCTAAATAAGCTAAAAATTATATTCTTCTATTACCTTTTTATATATAATTAATTTCTCTATAGCAAAAGATACTTTATATATTAGAATAATAGGAGAAAGTAAACTATTAAGATTATTATTATAATTAGGTAATAAGACCTAAGAAAATACCTTTGCTATATACAAAAGGAGGTCCTTTATAAGCTTATAAAGGCACTCTTATTTAAGCTTAATAAAAATATTAAGAGCCTCCTTAGTTAGAATAAATCCAAGCTATATTATTAATTAAATATTAGTATATTTAGCTAGTTTAAAAAGAGTAATATATTTAATATTCTAATCTTTTAGGTAATAATTAGGGCTAAATATTTAGCTAAAAAGCTATAACTTTCTCTAATAATTAATAATAATTAATTTCTTTATTTCTTACTATATATTAATTATCTAATAAAGCACTAAGAGCTATATAAGGCCTTTAAAAGGATCTTATTCCTAGAAAATATATTAAATAATAAACTTAAGCTATTACTTTCTATAGTAAAGCTTTAGATTTAAAATAATTCCTTGGTCTAATAGTTAAAATAATATAATAAAATTTAAAGGAAAAAATATAATAATTATATATAATAATTATAGCTCCTTAGTAATCTTATAAACTGCTTTTTTATATATACTAAAGTAATTAAGTAAAAATAAGACTTTTTAGCTTACTATTTACTTATTAAACTAAAAAAGCTATTTATAGAAAATAACTAAGATTATCTATACCTTCTAATTAAATTACTAGAAAATAGGTATATTCTTAATATAAATATTATTTTTTCTAAATACTTAAGGGCTTTTAGCTTTACTAATAATCTATAATAGTAGCTTATATATACTTAATATATTATAATATAATATAAGAGAAATTCTTTACTTATTTATCTTTATACCTAAAATAAGTATATTTATAAGTATTATTACTAGTAATTAATACTAAAAAAGGCTAGTTTTATTAATATTATAAATATTATTTGCCTAGTATTATATAATAAGCTACTAAAGCTATTATAGGTTAGCTATAAAGTTAAGATTCTTAATTAAGGTAAGCTTATTATACTTATAATATTATTTATATTAATAATATAATTTAAAGCTATTAAGCTAATTATATAAAAAAGAAGATATTAAAAGGGTATAAAAATTAAGTATTATGCCCTAAAGCTTATAAGTAATTATTTAGATAATTTCTCTTATAATTATAACTCCTTAGCTATTAATCTATATTAAATAATTATTAAAAGTATTCTTAAAAATAGGAAAGTTAGCTTTCCTAGCTCTTTTAATATATATTATATTTTTAGGGATTATTAATATATTAAGATATATAAAATAGCTACTAAGGTACTTAAAAATAGATAATTATAAGAGCTTTAAGCTAAGCTTACTTTTTGCCTACTCTTAAAGTTATATTTAATATTAAAATAGATTCTAATAATAAATATAATATATTTAATATCTTTAGCTATTAAAAATAGATTATTTAGCTTATATTTTAGGCTACTTTATTAATAGTATTTTAGTATTATTATAGAAGGAAAGTTAGTTAAAAATGCTAAAAATTTGCTGCTTATATAGCCTGCTTATTACAATAAAACCTTCCTTTTGCTGCCTTAGTCAGCAGGTTAAGGCCGATATCATGAGTATTAAGGTTTATTGTAATTTACTAAAAATCACATACAAAATAGGGGGGTCGCCAGATTTTTATCGGTAAAACCCGAATATTGTACTAGACCTAGATCGTTATAGCCCTGCTTGACTGTATATAATCTGCTATATTGGATTAATATGGCTATATTGCATTTTTATAACTAACCTTGTAGAGGTTAGTGGGCAGTTAAGCCCTATAATGCCAACGGGTAATTCTAGCTATTAGCTATCTTTTTATTATATTTTATCTCTATTAAAGAAAGCTTTATAGTTTTTATTTTATATTATCTTTAGGCTTCTAAGGTAATTATAGATATAAAGGTAATTATATTATAGGATTTGAAAATCTAAAGGTTTAATATACTCCTTAGTATTATTACCTTATTAAGCTATCCCTCTTCTTAGGGGGATATAAATTACTTTTATACCTTAATATAAATTAAATTTCTAAAATAAAAAATCTAATAAATATAAAAATAAAAGCCTTACTAATAAATAAACTAAAAAAAGAAATAAAAGAAATTAGATTATATAAAATAAATATAAAAAAAAAAGAAAAATAATTTATTAAATAATCCTTTTAAAGAATATATTATATTAAAATTACTATACAAAGTAAATAATTATTACTCTTTTTCTTATTAGGTTTTTTAATAAGAATAATAGGATATATAATAATCCTATTAATACTATAATCTAGTATACTATCTTACTTAAGGAGGGGTATTAGATTTCACAGTATAAACTCAGTATTATGCCGGGCTATATAGTGGGGTTACTAATAGGGCTATATATTACCCACAATCGGTATATATCTTAGCTAGCTCTTATATACGAGATATGCCTCAATACAACTGAACGTAACATAAACAAGATGGCTCCGGCGCCGATCAAATTAGAAACGGGCAGTGGCCGACAGTGGCAGAGCCCCCCCCTGCTGAGGCTCCAGATGCTCCAGAGGGTGGTCCAGAGGGTCCAGATGCTTCACCCCCCAAAAACACCAAAAATGCAAGGAATCTTCTTCTTCTTCTTCCCAGGAGTCTCAGGAGCAGTGATCGCCAGTGTGGAGAGACGTGAGATGATCCAATGGCCCGGATAATGTACCCCGGGCCAATCGCTCGCCCGCCTTGCCGGCCTGAGTCACTCCGAGAGAGCGTCGCACCTCCAAAATTTCCCCCAAATCCCAAACCCCAGACCCCGGTGCGGGCATAGCAAAAAAGAGATCCTAGCGTGGCCCACCGGCCGACGTTAATCAAACAGTCGCTGGATATAAAAAACTTGGCCATCTCTTGGCAATATCAACGACGACGATGCTACAGGTGCTTCAAGTTCGATATCCAGATATCCCAGCTTCATAACCTCAGGGTCCATTGTGAGCCGCGCGCTTCAGTCTCGCAATGGAAGACCCCCCGTCGCAGAAGAGCTTAGAGCTCAAGGACCAGCCAAAGCTCAGCCCAGACAAGCAGGCCCTGCTCAAGGACCAGCTCGACACAAACCCAACCCAGGCCGGTTACTTTGCCCTCTTCCGCTACGCATCAACCCTCGACCTGGCCATCTACTATGTGTCCTTGTTCGCATCCGCTGCGGGAGGCGTCGGAGCCCCCGCCATGACGGTGAGAACCCGTCAATGGGCACAATCTTAAGCCCCCGTGTGCTAACCTGCCAGATCGCCGTCGGATCATCAACACAAACCTTTAGCGAGCAGCTCTCAGACCCGTCATCGCCTGGGGACTTCACCAATGCCGCAAACAACCGCGCTCTCATCTTTGTCTACATTGGTGTCGGCCAGCTCGTCGCCTTGATTATTGGCATCTTTGGCCTCAACTATGTCGGTGAAAAGGTCACCAACAAGCTCCGCAAAGCATATCTCGACGCCGTACTTCGCCAAAACATTGCCTACTTTGACAGGAATGGCGCAGGAGAAGTCGCCACACGCATCTCTAGTGACATGACGCTGGTCCAGGACGGCATCTCGCAAAAGGTCGGGCTCATCATGATGGGCATTGCCGGATTCATCAGCGCCAACGTCATCGTCTTTGTCAAGAACTGGAGGCTCGCATTTGTCCTCCTCTGCGTTCCCATCGTGAGCATCTTGGCCGTGGGAATCGTGGGATCCATGATCAAGAAGTTCCTCGGCCAGGCCCATGTCGAATACGCCAAAAGCGGCAGCTTTGCCCAGGAAGTCATTTCTTCCATTCGCTCCGTGAACGCTTACAACTCCCAGTCCCGGTTTTCCCGAATCTTTGGAGCCATGCTCGAGTCGCCCGCACAGGCCGATTTCAAGGGCAAGCTGGCCCTCGGAGGCATGATTTCAACCATGATGTTCGTCATAAACGCTGGCTACGGCCTCGGCTTCTGGCAGGCCGACAAATTCCTCCAGCGCGGATACGCGTCCCTGGGAGACACCGTCACCGTACTGTTCGCTGGTGGCATGGCAGGCACCTCGCTCGGATCTTCCGCACACTTCATCGGCGCTGTTGCCCAGGCCGCCGCCGCCGCCAACCGCATCTTTGCTACCATCGAACGAAATTCGGCCATCGACCCGCTGTCTGAGGAGGGAAAGGAGTTGGAGGGCACTGCGGGAGAAATCGAGTTCAAGGATGTCAAATTTGTCTATCCTTCCCGACAGGAGAAGACAGTTCTAGACGGCTTCAACCTCTCCATCCCCACCGGCAAGACTGTGGCTATCGTGGGACCATCAGGCTCAGGAAAATCCACCATCTTCTCTTTGGTTGAGAAGCTGTATCCTCTTTTGCGAGGCCGCATCACACTAGACGGATGTCCTATTGAAGAACTCAACACTCGATGGCTTCGCTCTCAAATCGGCGCCGTCTCCCAGGACAACTTCTTGTTCAACACCACAATCTATAATAATATCGCATATGGACTGGGGTCTGACCTCAACAAGGTGACACGAAAATGATACCTTTACAAGAATCATCACCATGCTAACTAACCCTGAACAGTTGAACGACGACGAGATTGCAAAGCTCGTAGAACAGGCTGCCAAGACTGCCCATGCACACTCATTCATCGAAGATTTGCCCGAAGGCTACCATACAAAGGTTGGAGAACGAGGCCTGCGACTTTCAGGGGGTCAAAAACAACGAGTGGCCATCGCACGCGCCATTGTGTCCGATCCTAGGATACTGCTCCTCGACGAAGCCACAGCTGCCTTGGATACCAAGAGTGAGCGCCTCGTGCAGGAAGCTCTGTACTCTGCCGCCAAGGGACGAACGACCATTGTTATTGCCCACCGCCTCTCCACCATTCAGAACGCCGACCGCATCGTCATCATGGAAAACGGACAAATCACCGAACAGGGAACCCACTCCGAACTGATCGCCGCCAAATCTACCTATGCATCTCTTGTTCGTGCCCAGCATCTCCGCCAGCGTGTGGAGGGAAGTGAAGATGAAGCTGCCTTGACAAAACAGGAGACCATTGCAAGCAATGCCGAGAAATACATTGTCAAGCCCGAAGAGGTCGGGGACACCCAAAAGAAAGCTGACGACAACTCGATTCTGCAGCTGGCTAAGCTGGTATGGCAGCTCAACAGCCAAGAGCGCTACTACATCTTTGTCGGGGTCCTTGCTAGTTTGATTGCTGGTGCAGGGTTTCCCGTCGTTGGAATCTTCTTCGGAAACGGCATCATTTCTCTAACGGACCCGAGACTAAGCAACGGAGGCCACTCAATCAGCTTCTGGAGCCTGATGCTCCTGATGTTAGGACTGGCACTGTTATTTGCTTACGCGCTTCAGAGCTTCTGCTTTGCTGTTGCTGGCAGTGCTCTCGGCAAGCGTGCTCGTATCCGTGCCTTTGCCATCATCATGAGCCAGGACATGGCCTTCTTTGACCGCGAGGAAAATTCTTCTGGTGCTCTGACGGCGTTCTTGTCGGTCGAAGCAACCAAGCTCACTGGCATCTCTGGCAACAACTTTGGCGCCATCCTCAATTCCATCATCACCATGGTCTCGGCTATCGCAATAAGTTGTTCCTTTGGGTGGAAGCTTGGACTTGTCGCAACGGCCACCACGCCCATCCTCATCGGCTGCGGCTTCGTGCGTCACATGACACTGGCAAAGACGGAGCGGCGCATGAAAGCGGTAACGGACGCCGCCGCGCTCGTGTCTGAAGCTGTCACGGCCATCCGAACCGTCGCGACCTTGACGATGGAACCCACCATCAACCGCCAGTACGCCACAAGGATACGCTCCAGCTACAATAAGGCACTCTGGAATGATTTCATTTCTGCCGTCACATTTTCCCTCACCCAGTCACTGGGTATTCTCGTCAACGGTCTGCTCTTTTGGTACGGAGGCTCCAAGCTGATTGGCTCCGGCGAGTACAACGTGCAGCAGTTCTTCATTTGTTACATGTCCATCACCTTTGGTTCTCAGGCAGCGGGCTCCATTTTCGGACAGGCGGGAGAGGTTGAAGGCGCCAAGAGCGCTGCTGGCTGGTTCAAGCGTCTCATTGAGAGCAAACCATCCATCGAGGTGGACTCATCCACGGGTGAGAAGCCTCACGAGGTGCTTGGAGATGTCGACATGCAAGCCGTTGACTTTGCCTACCCCCTTGCTCCCGACAGGAGGGTTCTCCGCGATGTCACTCTAGGTGTTAAGAAGGGCCAATTCATCGCCCTGGTTGGAGGAAGTGGCAGCGGCAAGAGTACGGCTCTCAACCTCATCGAACGCTTCTATGACCCAATGTCGGGAACTATCCTCGCCGATGGTTGTGACATCAAGACCCTCAACCTCAGCCACTACAGGTCTGAAATGGCGCTCGTGGAACAAGAAGCACCCATGATTGGTGGCACCATCCGGGAGTGTCTCATTTCCGATAATGAGAACGTGGAGGAAAGTGCTCTTGAAGAAGCCTGCAGGGCCGCAAATATTCTCGAGTTTGTGGTAAGTGACCTTTGCTGACTCTATGTTTTCGCGGACTTTAAACTGACCAAACTCACCAGGTCTCGCTGCCAGAAGGGTTCAACACCCTCACTGGATCACAGGGTAATCGCCTTTCAGGAGGTCAGAAGCAACGGCTGGTTATCGCCAAAGCACTCCTTCGCAACCCCAAGATACTGTAAGCTTCTGATATTACAATCATTCTCTTTTTTACACTAGACACTGACCGCACGATAGTCTCCTTGACGAGGCCATCTCTGCACTAGACTCCGAGTCAGAAAGATTGGTGCAGCGTGCACTCGAATCGGCTGCACAAGGCAGAACCACCATCGCTGTAGCCCACAGGTTAAGCTCAATTTCACACGCTGATAGAATATTTGTTTTTGATCACGGTCGCATTGTTGAACATGGGAACCATGACGAGCTCATGGCAAATAGGTCCCGGTATTTTGAGTTGGTTTCTTTGCAGCAACTTGGCCAGTAAACGGAAGCTCTTTGATTGTTTGGATGCATTTTATTTTCCTTTTAAAGTTTCCATTCTATTGTCTATTGTTCTTAATGGTATTTTCATATGGCACTCGTTTCGTAAGGGATTCACGGAAAAAACTGTATTAGTTTGGCGTATATTAATGCTACATGGCCAGTAGAAAGCGATTTTCGCGTCAAACCCCGAGAAATATTCTTAGTCATAGATTTATACTTGTCTCAAGACGAAAAAACAACATTGTTAAGCTCAGGGAAGATTTGTTGAAGTGACTAAAGTAATGACCCTCTTGCATTGATGATACTAACCCAGGAGTTAACTCTGGCAATTATCGCGCTGCTGCTCAAGGACTAGGGAAATATTAGCAACCTTCTTCACACTTGATGATATAACCGTCAGATAGTTGGTTAAAATTGTATACCTGGATGCAATTAATGATGCTTCTGTATATGTGCAGCGATCCACGGTGGTGCAATCTCCCTGAGAATAGGCGGCTGACAGTGAATTCTACGGCTGGTAAATGCGCCACTCGACATTGACGCCTCCACAATTCATTATGCCCCTGGCTCCAACAAGGCCGCTCCAACGACATTGCCGAAATGATTCGTAAATTCTGTCGATAATGTCTTGATTGCCGACGATACCAGGGCGGCCGTGCAATGTCGTGGCTCCAAATGCACAAGTGCCAAATTGAGTTAATCGGCGCTCGCCCCAAAGAATCCAGGTGCTGGGGTTTGCAACTTTGTGAGCAAGTGTCTGGCAATCGTCGGCACTGGGAGAAATCCGTGACGTCTCTCTAATGATTGTGGAATTACCGCAGCGAGATTCTGTGTATTCGGCCCGCCAAGGCATGGCTACAGCTTCAGCCATGACACAAAGGCCTGCAATCATGGAGAGGACTGGCAGCCGCATGATGAATGAGTGTGAGAATATATTGTGAGAAAATCCAGGAGCGATATTGACATGATTAAAGGTCTTTGCTAATGTCTGAAAAGTATACTTTGACGACAAAAAAGGGGGCTTATGTGCCTCGCAGCATTTTAACATGGGGGAAGGCACTGGATCTATTGACTGAGCAGTAGTTTGGGACAATTGGGCATTCTCCCCTCAAAGTTGCAACTTCCATGGATCGATAAATGTTGTCCCATGCATAGCACAGAGGTTCCATTCATTCCATAACCAATCGAAATGGTAAGAATGGAACCAAGGAGGGGCTCTGCTACACCCCCAAAAACTTATTTCGGCACTGACTGAGAGGGTTGAAGAACTCAAACGGGCATGCTTCATGCACACAATGATGGTGGATGAGCTCCCGGACATATATAAGGCATTTATTTTACCTCAAGCTTAGAGATTAATGAAACTGAAGCGTCAAGTGTCATCATGTTGCTGTATTGATCGTAGAATTTAGGCTGCGCTTATGCTTAGATAGGCTGATGGAAGAAGGCTTCGATGTCAGACTAGATTATCGCAGGGTCACGTGATAAAACTGTCTTAGCTGATGCCTGCAAGGCTGCAACGGTCACGTTCAGCTAAATGCGGCTGATGACATGGAATCGTCATCAATCTTGGGCATTGTCTGGACCCGTCGGTCGAGTCCTTTTCGGACATTTATTAGTTCGCCTGGCGCAAAACGACCCTTTCGGTCATGTCTGACCCCAACGACTACACGGTTGGCTGGATATGTGCTCTTGCTACCGAACGCGTTGCCGCAGAGGCATTTCTTGATGAGAGACATGAGGGGCCGGAGTCTGTGTCGATTCATGACAACAGCGACTATACTCTAGGGCGCATCGGGCGGCACAACGTTGCTATTGCTGTCCTGCCCGACGGAGAATATGGCACATCATCCGCTGCTGGCACTGCCAGGGACATGCTCCACAGCTTTGCCAATATAAGGATTGGTTTAATGGTTGGTATCAGCGGCGGTGCCCCGTCCGCAAAAAATGATATTCGCCTGGGTGATGTAGTTGTGAGTTCTAGCACACCTGGAGGCGAGGGCAGCGTCTTCCAGTATGACTTTGGAAACACGATACAAGGCCAAAGCTTCCAATGGACTGGGCTTCTCAATCAGCCACCCACCTTGCTCCGAGCAGCTATCAGTGGTCTAAAGGCTCAGTATGAGGCAGAGGGCCATGGGATCGACGAAGCAATCACGGCAGTTTTGGATAAAATGCCGAGATTGCGGAAGAAATACAAAAGACCAGACCCAAGTAGCGATAGATTGTTTCAGAGTCAAGTGGTCCACCCTTCACATGAAGATGCGAGCTGCGCAAATGATTGTGCTACGAAACCAGAAACCTTGGTGTTTCGACCGAATCGAACAGATGATGATGATAACCCGGCTATCCACTATGGAGTCATTGCATCAGCAAATCAGCTAATGAAGGACGCAAAGATCCGTGATAAACTCTCGAAAGAGAAAAACGTCCTATGCTTTGAAATGGAGGCGGCGGGCCTAATGAATCATTTTCCCTGCTTGGTCATCAGGGGTATTTGTGATTACTCGGATTCACACAAAAACCAAGACTGGCAAGGATACGCGTCAATGACAGCTTCTGCATACGCAAAAGATCTTCTTTTACGGATTGCGCCGAATAAGATTGAGAATGAAGCTAGAATCAGAGAGATTCTTTCCAAAGGTATGTTTTTCTGATAGCCCTTTGTTAAATGACCTTTCTGATCCTTCCAGTGTCTTGCACAATTATCAGAACCGAGGAAAAGGTTGAGGCGATCAAATCTCATCTGGGACACAACAATGATATTGAAATTCTAAACTGGTTAACACCAACCAACTACCACCCTCAGCAAAGTGACAATCTTGACAGGCGTGATCCCGGCACTGGAAAATGGCTTCTAGACTCTGTTCAATATCACGAGTGGTATCATGGGCACCAGTCAACATTGTTTTGTCCAGGTATCCCGGGTGCGGGCAAGACAATTCTCACCTCGGTTGTAATTGACAGCCTCATACAAATACGACAAACTAACCCTGGCATTGGCATCGCATACATCTACTTTAATATCCAACACAAAAAACAGCAAACAGTCAATGAATTACTAGCAAGCCTACTAAAACAATTTGTTCAAGGACTGCCGGCAATACCAGAGGCGGTAAAGAATATGTATACACATCACCAGGCCCAAGGAACTAGGCCCAAGGTTGATGAATATGTCAAAGCTATTCAATCTGTAGCGACGATGTATTCGAAGACCTTCATACTTGCTGATGCCCTTGACGAATTCAAGAATTCTGACGGCCAACGGGCCAAGTTTCTGTCAGAAGTCTTCAAGATTCAAGAAATAACGGCAACAAATTTCTTCGTGACATCTAGGTTCATCCCGGATATTACAGAAATGTTCTTGGGTAATACGTGGCTGGAGATTAGTGCCAATGAACAAGACTTGCAGAACTATCTCGAAAACCGTATTTCACAACTCCCTTCCTTTGTCACTCGCGACTCTCCATTGTGGGCTGATATAAAGAGTGGAATTCTGAACACAGTAAATGGAATGTAGGTAATCTGCAATGCCAACTGATGTGTACTGTATGCTGACTTACTAGGTTCCTTCTTGCTCAGCTACACTTTGATACGTTGCTTGGAAAGGTAT
This sequence comes from Calonectria pseudonaviculata, assembly GCA_004380915.1. Lineage (NCBI taxonomy): Eukaryota > Fungi > Ascomycota > Sordariomycetes > Hypocreales > Nectriaceae > Calonectria > Calonectria pseudonaviculata. The sequence goes on from PGGA01000012.1 coordinate 2,038,194, forward strand.
CGACCAAGGCTATCCGGACTCATCTCAAAGAAATTGCTGTTAGATCCGATTCTTACGACAATGCGTATGCCGATGCTATGGGAAGAATCAGAGGTCAGCTTAAAGATCACACGAACCTAGCCGAGCGAGCCTTGTCGTGGATAATCCATGCGAGGAGTCAGCTTTCAGTGCCCGAACTCTGCGAAGCCCTAGCGATCGAGATAGGCGCACCAAGATTCGACGACGAGAATTTATCGCCAATTAATTTCATCATTTCTATTTGCGCGGGACTGGTTATTGTTGACAAAGCAAGTAACACGGTTCGACTTGTGCATCATACGGCACAAGAATATTTTGAACGAACCAGGGAGCAATGGTTCCCAGATGCAGAAGAGAAACTCACAACTGCCTGCATCACATATATTTCCTTCGATATCTTTTTAGGTGGCCCGTGTTGCACGGATGCAGAATTTGAATCTCGTCTGCACACCCACAAGCTCTATAGCTATGCCACAGGGAGCTGGGGCTATCATGCCCAGAAGTGTAAACGCCAAATACCACAAGTCTTCAGCTTTCTCCAACGAGACCTTTTGATCAGAGCGGCGAGTCAAGGGCTCACTGTTGATCAAAATATGTCGTGGCTTTCTGGATATAGTTTGGTGTACCCAGAAAACTGGAATGGCTTGCATTTGTCTGCGTATTTTGGATTTCAACCCGGCGTGGAGATGTTCATCAGCCAACAGGAAGACCTGAATGCCGAAGATAGTTTTGGCAGGACTCCATTCTCATGGGCAGCAGGTAATGGCCACACCGATGTGGTAAAGATGCTACTGAAGACGGGAAGGGTTAATGTCGACTCCAAGGACACCGACATGCGAACACCACTGTCATGGGCCGTAGAGAATGGACATAACGCAGTGGTTGAAGTTTTACTGGCCACAGGGAGACTTGACATTGACTCCAAAGATGTTCATGGCAAGACACCATTATTATGGGCAGTCGTCAACAGCCGTGAAGATGTGTTTGAAATGCTCTTAGATTCAGGCGACATTAACCATGATCCTACCGATAATGAATACCGAACGCCCTTATCCTGGGCTTCGGCCAATGGCAATGAAACACTTGTCAAACTACTGCTCGCTAAAGGGAAGGCCGACGTTGATTGCAAGGATGCATTTGGTAGAACACCATTATTTCTGGCTACAGCAAATGGCCACGACACAATCGCCAAGATGCTCCTAGAAACCGGAAAAATTGATGTTCGGTCCCAGGATGCTGATGGGCAGACACCTCTGTCTTGGGCTGCTGAGAATGGCAATGGTCTGGTGGTAAAAAAGCTTTTGGACATGGGACAGGTTGATGTCAACTCGACGGATGTTGAGTATGGCGAAACGCCGTTGTCTTCTGCTTCAAGGTATGGACACGAAGCTATTGTCAAGATGCTTCTAGAAACAGAAGATGTAGATGTTGACTTCAAGGACAATTGCGGCCGAACACCATTGTGGCTGGCGGCAATCCATGGCCATGACGGCGTGGTGGGCCTTCTGTCAAGGACAGAAACCGTCAACGTTGATTCAGTCGACAATTTTGGCCAAACACCATTACTATGGGCATCTTTATGTGGCAAGGAAGCTGTATTACAAAGTCTGTTGGATTCGAAAAGAGTTGATTTCAATTTCAGAGATGCCAAATGCGGTCGAACACCACTGTTCTGGGCTTCATCGAATGGCAGAGACACTGTGGTCAGTAGGCTGTTGGAGATACCAATGATTGATGTCAACTTGGGAGATAATTTGGGACAATCGCCTCTATTTTCAGCTGCCCAAAACGGACATTTTTCCATTGTTAAGTTGCTACTAGAGGTGCCTGGCATTGACGTTAATATGAAGGATAATCTTGGGCGTTCAGTTTTGTCTTTCGCAACGGAGCGTGGCGATGAAAAAAGAGTGGAGATGCTCCTGGAAATCAAAGGCATTGACGTGAATACAAGAAATTCTATAGGACAATCCCCATTGCTCTGGGCTGCGGAGAATGGCCGTGGGAGCCTTGTCAAGATGTTCCTTGAAATTGGGGGGGTTGATGCCAATTTGCAGGATAATGTCTCCCGCTCGCCACTATTTTGGGCGACTGTCAACTCCCATGAAGGCATAGTAAAGATGCTTCTGGGGAAAGACGGAGTGGATGTGAACATCAGGGATCAGTCTGGACGATCGGTGTTGATGTGGGCTGCTGAAAATGGCCCATGCGCTGTTAATCAAAGACTTGTGGCGGAAAGTGGATCTGAATCCGACTGGGAAGAAGGACTAGAGATATCCGCATCATCAATGGGTTCGATGAACACCCATGTGGCAATTATCCAAGCACTACTGGACACTGGAGGTGTTGATATCAACTCATGCGACAATTTTGGACAACCATTGGTATGCTTGGCCGCTAAGAGTGGGAATGAGACAATTCTGAGGATGCTCCTGGCTGTTGAAGGAATCGAAGTCAATTCTAAAGATGGCTCGGGGAGAACAGCCTTGTGGTGGGCAGCTGAAGCTGGCCTCGATAACATTGTAAGGTCATTGCTAGAAACGGAGAGGGCAGAAATGGAGGCAAGGAGCACTAATTGCGGTTCCACGCCGCTTTCGGTTGCGGCAGCCAACGGTCATTACGAAGTGGTCAAGATACTGATCGACATGGGAAAAGCGGATGTTAACGCGAAAGATATCAATGGCGGAACCCCCCTTATGCTAGCTGCTAATTCTGGCTATAGCGCCGTGGTTGAGGTGCTAATTGATACAGGGGCTGTCAACGTAGAAGCAATGGATAACGACGATGGCATGACGCCGCTAATGGTTGCTGCGTCCCGTGGGTATGATCAAGTGGTTAAAATACTCATTGAAAAGGGAAGCGCCAACATGGATGCGAAGGATACCAAGACTGGATTAACAGGTCTGTCACTTGCCGCAGCCTATGGCAACGACGAGACAGTCAAAATGCTACTGGACATAGAGAGTGGCGATGGCGACTGCAAACAACTCGATGACATAACACCTATATTACTGGCCGCAGGATGTGACCAGGTGACTGTAGTCAAGACGCTACTTGACTCTGGAAAGTTTGACATTGATCCGAGGGCTGTTGAATCCAGGATCACGGTTCTGTACACAGCCGCTGCCAATGGATACGATGCGGTGGTCAAGCTGTTGATCGACTGGGGGATGGTAGGCCTCAACGAAAAGGATACAAAGACTGGCTGCACTCCGATTTCGTGGGCTGCGGAAAATGGCAAAGAAAATCTGGTCAGCCTGTTAATTGAGACAGAAAAGGTCAATCTCGAGACGAGAGACGATTCTCATAACCGCACACCTTTGCTGGCGGCAACTACAGAGGGCCATGGCGCCGTGGTTCGGCGATTGCTCGAAACAGGAAAAGTCGACGTCAACTCAAAGGAAGTTACAACTGGGTTTACTTCTCTTTTACGAGCCGCTGCAAATGGCCATGTTGATGTCGTCGAATTACTATTGCAGACCAAGAAGGCCAATGCCGAGGCAAGGGATCATGTGCATAATCGAACTCCACTGTTATGGGCTGCTGCTAATGGCCACGATGAGGTGGTGAAATTGCTGCTTGAAACAGAAAAAGTCAACATCAGGGCAAGGGAGCCCAGTTTTGGATTTACGCCGCTGTTGCTAGCGGCTTCCAACGGCCATTATGAGGTAGCGGAACATCTCATTGATATGGTTAAAGCTGATTCTGCATGCAAAATGCTACCAGGCGACCTTAATGAAAGGGATAGGCATGGTAGGACACCTCTTACGAGGGCTGCAATGGAAGGGCACAAGAAAATTGTCCAACTACTGCTGGAGACTGATAAAATGAATATCAACTCAAGAGATCAAGACAGCTGGACGCCGTTGTTATGGGCCACTAACGAAGGCAATGAAGATATCGTAAAGCTGTTGTTGGGAACTGGAAAGGCTGAAATTGGCTATTCGGACATTTATGGCCGAACAGCGTTGATTTTGGCTGCTGGGAAAGGTCATACATCAATAGTGAAGCAAATTTTACAGACAGGCCAGGAAGATGTCAACTGCAGAGACAACGAGGAATGGACACCGCTATTACATGCCTCTTACCAAGGCCATGTCGACACGGTAAAGGCGTTGCTCGATGATCATCAAGCCGACGCCAGCTGCAGAAGCAAAAACGGATGGACGCCGTTAGCGCATGCGTGTGAAAAGGGTTATAATGAAATTGCAACATCATTATTAGAAATGGCCCAAATCGAAGTCAACCCCAAGGATAATGATGCTTGGACACCATTAATGTGGGCCATTGTGAGAGGCCATGATGGCATTGTGCAAAGACTATTGCAAACAGGCCGAGTTGATGTCAACTCAAAGGTTCAAAATGGCTGGACACCGTTGATATGGGCAGTTGAGAGAGGCCATGGGGGTATAATAAAGCTACTTCTGGAGACTGGTCAAGTTGACGTTGAAGCTGTGGATAGCTGCGGTCGATCAGCGGTATCATGGGCCACTGAGAAATACCGCAAGGACATATTGCAGTTATTACAACAACAACCCACAGAGACTATTAACTTAGCAGAAGTGCAATCATTGTGAAGATTAACACTCAAACCAAGTATTAATCATAACCGTTAGGTTATTCTAGTTTGAACCTAGCTAGAACATAATCATAGATTTAAATAACATTCTAATAACCACCAAGCCTCAAAAATTCCTTCAATCTTTACCAAACATCCCATCGCCAAATACGCCAAAGACTAGCATATGTAGAGGTAACTGGTAGCCCGAGATGCGTGTTATGCAGCGCGCAGAGAAGTACAAAATGAAAGTCATATCCTTGGAATTAAATTATTCAGTAAGCGCATTTCTATTCCAACACTTCGGTGCCTTTTAATCGCGTCTGCCATAACTAGGTCTCACTGAATGCGGTAAACATGTTCCAGTCTTGATCCAGATCCATTCGCCACGCATTAGCCCAGGCTGGATCAGTCAGATTATTACAGCCAAAGCTTTCTTCACCCAACCTGTTATCCCCTACCGACAATAATCCCGAGTATTCAACAGAGTGGGATTCCATATCAACTGGCGATTTGCTCCCACCTGAAATAGCAACAGTTGTTTGGCCCCTCGAAAATGTTTGAGACTGATTAAATTGGGTCCTTGTCTGAGATGAATATTCTCGTGCAGGCTCAGTGATTTGTGTGGTGCATCGCCGCACTACAACCCCAAAGTATGGAATGAGAATTTTGTCCTCCCCTTCGTTTGATCCAACAGCGGCGGAATTGCTCTGAGGGAACCTCATTAACATATCTAGGGTTTTGGAGCATTGTAAAAATATCTTGCATTCTTCCTTGTCCGTAATCTGTTGAAAGATGCCCCTTACAGCTTGTAGCAGGTCCATATCATCCACAGAGGTTGAGAGAGATGGCAGGTGGCCCAATTCGTCTAGACCAATAATGAGAATAACGGCAGCCATAAACGCAAGGAACGCCTTCGTCTTGCATTCAAAAAGGCAAGAACATCGAATGACTGTACGAAGTATCAAGAATCATTTCAACAACTGTCTAGATGCTTCAATGCGTGCCAGCTTGCTGATGATATGGGTCGATTTGACCGAAGATTTGGCCATGAAAGGTAGATGGAGATGGGTTCTGATGTGAAAAAAGTAGAGGTGCTGCAATAGCCTTTCTCTAAAATCATCGTCGAGGTTCATATGAGACACATCTGTGGGAGTAGCCCACCAGTCATTCGGAAGCATGGCAGCTGCTGCGTCTAGTTCCTCGTCCAATGTCAAAGTATGAGCTAGCGAGGGCTTGTCAGGTAGAAGGTTCCTATCTATAATCTTTCCGGCAATTATGACGTTCTGCATAATAAACCGAGCTTGAACGGGCTCATTTCTACCTGGCCTCGATATGTAATAGCTGTCATTAAATCCATGGGGGACTCCCAGCAGGAGGCTAGTGAAGAGATCCCCATGGAAAACTGCCCACCAGATGTTGTTGGTCAATATCTGATTAGAGTCACCCCGGTAAAGCCCTGGACTATATATCAGCCTTTTCTACTTTGTATAGTGTGAGACAAATCATAAGCTGTGCAATTGGCATGCCTCTCCGCCATGTAAGCCATGAACTGCGTGGGTAGCCGATCTCAGCGAGCGACTTGGCCACCAGCATAAGACATTGCATGTCACCAACGGTTGCGACGTATTCAAAGTCTGAGATAATAAGAATTTCAACGAGGGAATACAAGTGATGATTTTTGTTCAGGTTGCGCATATGTGGCAGCAAGGGTACCAAGAATAGCAGGATTGTCGCTCGTGTATGTACGTGCGGCGAATGAAGTCAGGCCCTCAGTGGGCGAATTTGCATTGGGGTGAGTTTTGAATCGGTAGCTTTCCCACCATGATCCGCGCTCCGAAAGAGTTGATATGAGGGGATCATAGTTTGGCAAAGCCGAGCGGAGGGTCCGGCACACACCCTCAGCTTTGCGCTGGACTAGCTGGGTGACACGGAATGACGATGGATTTTTGCTTACTTGACGAACCTCTGCTAATTGATTCAGTCGGTTTGAAGAACCAGTTTAGGGTCCCCCAGTTCCTGCCGACCAGCGCTGCAAGGTGAGTATCTGAGACCGATTAAAAAAGAGTATTGCTACTTATATACTATATTTTTGCTATTTATATACTAAAATCTACCGAAGTCTACCCATTTTCCCTCTTATCCCTTAACCTTTTGAATTTTAGTATAATTTATAGTAAAATATTTACTAAGTAAAGTATATTAATAAATTATAAAGATAATACTTATTCTAATTAAATAGCTATAAAAATAATAGTAGCCTAGCTTAAAGGCTTAAGCCTAATTACCCTTAAATTATTTAAAAAATATATTTTTATAATTTCCTTAAATATAAATATATTAAGGCTTAATTATTATTCTATTTATTAAGATAATTTTCTTAGTTAATAAAAAAGATATTATTTATTTAGCTAATAAGTTATAAGCTTAGTTACTTTTATTTTATCTTTTTATAGATTTTTAATCTTATATTTTTAGTTATATAGATTATATTTTATATTGCTTTATTAATAATACTAGAGATTCTTATAATATAATTTTTATTATTTTAAGCTTAGCTTATAATTAGATTTTTTATATATTTAATTTTAAAAGGTAATTACTTTATAAGGACTATAAAATTATAATAAAAGATTATCTTAAGATAGGTAATTTTAATATATTTTTAGTTATATTTTTCTTTAAATATTACTTTAAAAGTAATAATAATAATTATAAAGTTTATTATATTATTAAAGGTATAATTTTAGGCTTAGTAATTAAGAAAGAGGGATTTTTAGCTTTATATTATTTATAGTTAGCTAGGAGTAGCTATAAATAGCTTTAATAATAATAAGATTAAGGATCTTAAGAAGTAACTTATTAATATCCTAGAGGTAAGAATTAATAGTTTTTAGGCTTAAATATAAGAAATTTATATTAATAGCTTTTATAGCTATTAATATAGGTAAATTATTTCCTTAGTTAATTGCTTATTAGCCTTTAAAAGCTCTTAAATATAGTAGCTATAGGGAAGTTTATATTAGTATATAAAGATATATATATAAGCTTATATTAGTATTAGTTATAGCCTTAAGAGGCCTTTAAATAAGGCTTTATAAATATAATATTATTTATTTATAAGATTAATAGTAATATAAATTATCTATATAATTAATCTACTAAGCTATTCCTAGCTAATATATTTATTATATTACTTTATTATTATATAATATTATAACCTAGTTAAATTTAACCCTACTTAAGATAACTATATAATAAAATCCCTAACTTAGTATACACTCTATTCCTATACTTTAAATATTATATACTTAAAATAATCTACCCTATAATTAGAATTAACTAATAAAAATAACTATATATATATTAAATAAGCCTTATTTAATTTAGCCTAAAAAATATCTTAAATACCTTTAAATTAAATATATTTAAAATATATAAAAAAAATACCTAGAAAATAAATATATAAATAAATTAATTTTTTTTCTTAAAAAAAAAATTAATTAGCTTTTAATATAATTTAATTATCTTAATTATTTATTAATTATTATTAAATATAATATTTTTATTTATAAATTAATTCTTATTATTATTTTTTAATTTAATATATTTAATTTTTTTATTAATAATAAATCTTAATTAATTTTAATTAATTTACTTAATTAAAAAATAATTAAATTTTATATATTAAAAGCTTTTATTTAAAAGATTATTTATATTAATTCTTAAGTAATATTAATAATATTTAATCTAAAAACTAAATTTACTAAGATTATTTCTCTAAATAATATAAAGCTTATTATTAAGCTTTAATAAATAAAAAATAAAATTATTA
>PGGA01000012.1:2099127-2119023 GCA_004380915.1 Calonectria pseudonaviculata
GGCATACGAGATGGACATTAATAAGTGGGATGAACTTCTCAAATAGATCAATGTATATTGCGGATTAGTCTGCTCAAATTAGCTGGGTTTGTATGTACATAATTGATTCTAATCTGTAGCGAAGACTTTGTGGATCTCTTGCGGTGTCCCTTTGTTATCTCCTGGGGGACTTTTATTATTATTTGATATCCTAGAGGCCCAGTTCTTCAAACCACAGTGGTATCTAAATCGTGGCCCCAGCCAGCACAATATAAGCTTCACACAGCAAAGTTAGCAGTTAGGCTACAATACCCAATAGCCTTTCTCCAATAGCCTTATGCAGCCCTTTGGAAATAACCTTGATGCCTTTTTCCATATAGTGCCTGGACCAAGGAGGGTACTCCTTTTTTGTAAGAGCTGGAAGCTCATGTAGTTCCAAGAGGTAGACCAACCATGTAAACTACCACGCTTTTTCAAGCCTATATAATAATTAAAGTGACCAGCTATTTCACTTCAATCTTCTACTACAGGCTTATTCCCCTCATCTAAGATAGTCATTTAATCAACCCCATACACAATTTCGCATCAACCAATTAAACAAATGTATGGCTGAGACTCAGCCAACACGACTACATTCCTTCTTAAAATACATTACGTTTGCTATTCATTATAATTCTGATGAATATTTTTCCTTCAGCATAACAATATTTTCTCGAATTTCGACTATTTTTTTGTAGCCTTTGGAGCTGCGTCATTCCTAGGCGTTTGACATGTCCGAAAATTGCACAACCTGTGTCTCCCGAATTCTCCGAGAGATGTTCACAATCTTCAGCGAACAGCTAAGCAATCAAATATGTCACAGTGAATCAGTGAATGTGTCATACCACATCCCTATGGCTACGGATTACAGAGCGATGTATGCAATAAAGTCGGCGTTGGGTACACGTTGATCTATAAGCTACTGAGACGCCCATTTAAGGCCTATGCAGCCTCGGAGGGGCAAAGATCGAAGTTTTTGGGGCAAAAGGGTGGAATCCTTTGTACTCCAGGTATTTGGTCCTTTAACAGGCTTGGTTCCCTAGATTTTGGATCCGATCGCACCATCAAAGCTGCAAGCGTTGCAGGCGTTAGAACTGGTACACAACCCCTGCATTGGTCCTTTTGGTCGTGTAAAGCTCTATGACCACCATAGCTAAGCCCCTTTATACTATCTATAAATAATCTTATCTCTAGCAGAGATATCCGTTGCATATACTTCGTTATATTCCCATCCTGTGACCCGGAATTCCTCCCCAGCACAAGAGTCAAGCTTGATGTGTTTCGCCTCACTACCATCGTCACAATATTGGTAGCGGCAGTTGGCCTCTCAGACGCAATAAGGGTTAAATCATGAATGCTTATTTACAGCATCTTAAAGCAACAATAGCAACCTTGGGTGGAGTGCAGTCCCTCTTTTTCGGACAGAAGTGGGGCTGGGTGGCCTTGAAGCGCTAATAAGAAATAAAACTGTTAAAATCAGTCAGTACGGATATCCACCACGGCTGAATGTGTGAGTCCTTAATTCTGCTTCGCTCAGGGCTAAAAGACCGGACGCCGAGTACTCATCAAAGTGTGTTCGCGTGTCCTTCTATTGGATCGGCTGATCATCGGATATATGTAATCACTGTCGGGAATCCTGGAATTCCTCCCTTGCCAATTGTAATTCGGTTGCTACATCGGCGTGTGACTCATGATATTCGCAAAAAGAACAAAATAGCAGAAATATTACCAACACGGATTCCCACTCCCTCATTTAAAAATAGATTCGTGGAATCTTTGTTCTTTTTTTATTTTTTATTTTTTTTTAAAAAACCGAAGTTCCTCTAAATACAATTCCATATCTAACAAGCCTTCATATCGAACACCCCCAAAACCACTCAACAGAAGTCACTATCATAGTTTTTGTATCATTATGGATATTGTCATGGCCTCAGATGCCCCCATAAATCAATCTAAAGCGCAAATTGGCCCGGAAAACTCTTCCAACGCCCCTCCTATCGAGCCTCTCGATCTGGTGGCAAGCCCCAAGCCCCGAACCAAGCTGCGTCTCTACGCCATCTTATCAGGGCTCTATGTAATTAATTGTACCTGTTTCGAGATTTGACAAAGATACAAAGGCTGATGAAATTATCCACTTGTAGCTCTCTCTCTTTGTCGCCGCTCTCGATTCAACCATAGTCGCAATAGCTATCCCAACGATATCTACCGAACTACATTCGGCCGTAGGATACGTCTGGATCGGCGGTGCCTACCTACTAGCCACTGCTGCCACGAGCCCGATCTGGTCAAAGTGCAGTGACATCTGGGGCCGCAAGTCTGTACTCCTCATAGCAGTTGGTCTCTTCGCAGCCTCCAGCGTCCTGGCGGCGCTGAGCAACAACATGTCCATGTTGATTGCTGGCCGGGCGCTACAGGGTGCTGGCTGTGGTGGTCTGTCACAATTGGTGACCACCATCATCTCGGATCTCTTCAGTGTGCGGAAGCGTTCGCTGTACTTGGGGCTTGTGGGATTTGTATGGGCCTTGGCCGGCTCTGTTGGACCTCTCCTCGGCGGCGCCTTTACACAGTTTGCAAGTTGGCGGTGGTGCTTCTGGATCAACCTTCCTGTTTGCGGAATCACATTTGTTCTGTTGCTTATTTTCCTGGATGTGCACAATCCACGAACAAAGCTGCTCGATGGTGCAAAGGCCATTGACTGGGTCGGCACGGTTTCCATTCTGGCCATCACGCTTCTGCTTCTTGTTGGACTGGACCTCGGCGGTGCGATTTTTCCTTGGAGCAGCCCAAAGGTCATCTGCCTGCTGGTTTTTGGGGCGCTTATGATTGGCTTCTTCATTTTCACCGAACAACGCCTGGCCAAATACCCGCTCATGCCGCTCGGCATTTTCAAGGATTGGTCCAACAATGCGACTTTCATCGTCGCCTTTTCGCAGGCCATGATCCTCGTAGGAGGGGAATACTACCTTCCGCTGTTCTTTCAGAGCGTGCAGCAAGCCTCGCCGCTTCGAAGCGGTGTCCTGATGCTCCCGTTAATTGTAACGCAAGCCGTTGTTGAAATTCTGGCTGGCGTCTTCATTCACCGCACGGGCCGTTACAGAGAGTCTATCTGGGCCGGTGCCGCGTTCATGACCATCGGAATGGGGGCCTACATCAGTTTTGGGGCCCACACTTCTGTTCCAGTTGTCGTTGGGTTGGAGATTCTCGGTGGTCTTGGCCCGGCGCTGCTGTTCCAAGGCCCAATGGTTGCTATCCAGAACACCGTCAGCCAGGCCGATACCGCGGCGGCCACAGCGGCTCTGGGTTTCATCCGGAACGTTGCTATGTCGCTGTCTGTCGTACTCGGCGGCGTGGTGTTTCAGAACAGCATGGATGCTCGGCAGTCGTCATTTGATTCTGCTGGCCTTGATGAATCCGTGCGCGAGGCTTTATCGGGCAGCCAGGCGGCAGCAAACGTGGGCATAACTTCGTCAATACATGACCCTTTGCAGCGTGAGGTGATTGTCGAGGCTTTTTCTTGGAGTATGAGGAACATGTTCATCATGTATACGTGCCTAGCGGCTGTTGCTGTTTTGGCCAGTGCATTTATCAAACACCGAGATTTGAACGTGGAACATACGGAGACCACGACAGGAATTGAGCAGCTGACTAAAGGCCGCAAGACTGAGGGGTGAGTAATTACAGGCCAATGCGACGCGAAATTGCAGTAGATGAACAGACGAGGTGAAATTAGTATCATGACATTTTGTGAGTCCACTTCCATGGGACCATCCTGTTATCAAAATGTCCGTACTCGGGCCACTAACATTCTACAGATCTACGGGTAGCAAAAGCGGAAAAGAGACAAAGAAAATATACAGAGACTGCTAAGAAAGCCCGTAAACATCTCTAGAGCCTACCCATGCGTCTGTTCAAGCCTTGCAGAGGGGGAGATGACTGGGAGAAAAGGACTGTAAGGGCGCTGGATTTCAGCCATGCCCATCTAGGAACTCGCCCTAGATGTTTTTACCAAGCATTAAACTACACCTTTTTTAATCTGACAACTTGGCCTTCTTTGGTTCTACGATATCCTTGCGGTAATTCGCAGAATGTAGAGTCTGTAGAGTAGACCTTGCCTGGACCGATTGACGTGCATGCTGGCAACACTGTAGCCATGATAGATACCATCCTGTAGCAAAACTGACGGTCTATTCAGGAAATTATTTCTAATTATCCCTTTGACTGCGATAAGACTGCACTTGGGTCACAGGTAGTGATATGAGCCAATCAAAGAGCTACAAATGAAAGGTACATTATTTCCCTCCTAATTTAGGCTATGCCATAAGTCCCAGCAATTGCTAGATCTACATAGAGCTATATCGCATTATTAATAACGATATTGTGACTGCGGCGGCCGACTCCTATTTCCACTGACTGTTGTTAATAGCCTTCTTCTTTTGTAAGGTTTTAGCTGCCCTAGACAGCCCCCCTGATAAGCCACGTATACCGAGTTTCCTTTGCGGACAGAAATATGCTGTGAAATAGGCGTAAATTCGTCCCCGACTCGAAGCCTCCCTACGCGGGAGGGTGCCATTTCTAGACAGCAGAGGACTTGCCGGACATGATGTGAACAGCACTCCAAACCGATTTTAAGCCACTCAAAACTATTTCCTCGCATCTTATATAATTTTTGACTGCTGTCCAGAAAAGGGTCTCTCCCGCGTAGGTATCCCTTGATTCTTGAAGTCATTGATGTCACCCGAGGTCACCTTGCTTTTGCTGGCGTCATGTGGGGCGGGGTACGTGGGTGCAGTCTTATCACAGCCAAAGGGATAGTTAGAGCGCCAACAAGAATAAAATGCCATTCCTCCCTTTGATCCATGAGCCATTTTCATGTCCGGTCTCGGTTTTGTTTCCAATGCCTAAGGACATTTCCCCCCATTAAAGACTGCGGGATCTAGGAAGACTGTAGCAGTAAATATCATAATGCATTAAATCGTATTGCAATTAGTTAACTATGTCTGCCTCTATTAATTTGAAAATCATCTTCAACCCTTCAAAGTGCGGGGTCAGCCCGCAACCCAAAAAAAATTGCTTTTTTCTAGGTGCCTTATGTCAATGCACGCTATAAAACACCAGACAAAACCAAGTCACAGCTCCGCCGCGGATGTCGCAAAAATTAACAACCATGGCATTCACATCCGCCAGCACAAACTGGGCGTCTCCCACCCAGGTCGACGTCGGGAATGATCTTGTCGGTGCCATTAGGAACATTAAAGCCCCCGGGTCGTTTGCCGGCTTTGGGAAGCTCCGCGAGGGTCCTCCCGCCGGCCTCTTGGTTCGTGGCGTTGGCGTCATCAAGATACCGCTGGACAACAATCAGGCGTCGGAGCTGATTGCAAACGCCCGCCAGGCGCCCTACGGAAAGGGTAGCGAGACGCTGGTCGACACGGCCGTCCGCAACACGTGGGAGATAGATACAGACCAGCTGGCCTTTGCCAATCCCCATTGGAATTTGTTCGTGGAAAACATCTGCTACCGTGTCGCTGAGGACCTTGGGATAGATGGCCGGATCCGCGTAGATATTTATAAGATGCTCATTTACGAAAAGGGCGCCATGTTCAAGCCACACACCGAGTAGACGCCCCTCTTGGATCTTTTGCTACACGTCTAACCACCCGCACAGCACCGAAAAGATACCCGGCATGTTCGGAACCCTCATCGTCTGCTTGCCATCAGCCCATAAGGGCGGAGATGTCGTAGTCAAGCACTGCAGCGAAAGGAAGACGTTCAAAACATCCCAGTACAGCCTTTCCTACGCCTGCTGGTACTCCGACGTGTTGCACGAGGTTCGTCCCGTCACGTCTGGTCACCGCTTGGTATTGACCTATAACCTTGCCCACAATGTTTCTCAGCCACGCCCTACGCCAGGCCTTCAAGATTCGGATATGCAAAGTATACACCAGATTCTATCAAGGTGGCTCGGTGCGGACCCAGCATTGCGCAAGAATAGTTGCATGTTTCAAATGCTCGACCACGATTATACCCAGGGCAACATATCATTGCAAGCATTAAAATCTCATGACTTTACCCGGGCCCAAGCCACCGGCCGAATGCGCAGTCAACTGCCATTTGAAGTTTTCCTTGTGCTATTGGAAATGGAGATGACAGGAGAGTGCGAAGAGGAAGGATCTCATTACATTGACGAAGCTACAGAGACCGAATACAAGGTCCACACCCTCGTTGATTATAATATCAGAAAATTTGATTGTAAAAGAGACTGATATCCTGGAACCATGGATTTTTGACGACTTGATGGAACCCTTCGAGTCCGAGCATGGGGGGTACATGGGCAACTGGGTGAGGCTTGACAATTCTATGCAACAGTCAAATGGGTATATTGACAGCTACATTTTAGGGGCCAACGGCCACACTCCGGTATCGAATGGCTGTGAGGACTCTCCTCTAATATGCACCTTGTCCCCGCTAATATTGCCAGGCCATGGTTCTTGTTCCTCACGACTCTCTTGACTCCTTCTTGGAAAATTAATATGAAGCCTATTTCCCAAAAGCTATCTCATTGCTGCTCAGCAACCTCTTTCGCTAGTGCCTGTCGCCGCATGCTCAGCAGTCATAAATCGTATACCCTACAGTAACGGCGCCTTGTCAAGATATTCACTCTGGTTAAAACATTAAGGAGATAACATATAATAGTGATCTAATAGTATTTAACGCACTCTTTTAAATATTTTACTCTAGTTCAATATCAATTCTTAGGATTCTGCATTATCAATGAAGAAGTTTGCCTTTAAGATGGCGGGTTGAATCAAGGCGATTGTGCTAAGAGGCTCGGATGAGTTCCCCGATGTTAAATGGACCAATCGGAATAATTACCGACATGTATAGTGACCCACACAAGATAGGGATTGACCAATAAAAGTACTGATAATGATAGGCTAAGGACGGAAAAACCCCTTATGATTGGTCGCTATCCTCGCGAGTAGAAACCATTATCAATTGTGACCCACCTGATTTGCTGGCGTTCGGCAAGCATCCGTGATTCGGAGCATGTCCGCCGGCTGGTACCAGAAACTCTTGATGATAACAGCTCGAAGTGGTTGCATTCCTGCCTCCGAATCAAGGCTCGTGGTGTACCTATTCCAACCAAAGAGCGCGGTGCGTCTGCTCTGTAACGTGTAGCGGTACAATGTCACCCTCAAAGACCGAGGTTGACACATCGCTCCCAAAGCCCAAAAGCGGGCATTTGCCAGACATTAGCACCCAGATTGGCACTTTTCAACTTTCTTCCGTCGGCGCGTCTGAGCCTGCCTTTACTCCGTTTCTATACAGACAAAGGGAAGAGACATTTGTCAACCGAACCACACAGCTGAGACATGGTTCGTATCTGAGACGCTTCACCAAGGACTCCTCGCTGGACATCGGCGCAGTGATCAATGTCAAATCCGGCATAAACCTCGAAGACTTCATGTGCCGCTACGGGTTGACAGGCTGCATGGTAGTTCGCGATGGAGCCATCCTACTCGAAGAATACAGACACGGAAACACCCCAGCGTCTCGCAATGACGTGCAGTCAATTACAAAGTCGTTTGTATCGACTGCCCTGGGAATCGCTCATCAAGAGGGAAAGCTGTCGGTTCAGGATACGGTGGGACGTCACGTAAGTGAGCTGAAGGGCACTGCCTGGGCTGATGCACCACTGTTGTCCCTCGTCAGTATGTCCTCTGGCGTAGTTGAACCGTGTGATGGACCGCGCCCTGCAGATATCCCAGACCCCATGTACGCCACCAAGCTATACCCAAGTACAGACCCAGGGGCTGTGATTTCTTGGCTGAAAACATTCAGAAAAGTAGCTGAACCCTGGGAGGAGTTTCATTATTACAACCCCAACTACTATGTGCTGTCTACTGCCATCTCTCGGGCGGTTCAAGAACCCTTGGAAGATTATATATCACGAAAAATATGGGAGCCTGCTGGAATGAAGTACGACGGATACATTCGGATAACACGAGCCGGGCACGTGGATGGGCATGGTGGTCTTTCAATTACGCTTGGCGATATGGTGCGCTTTGGATGTTTCATCCTGGATGGGCTCGAGACGGAAGGAAAAGGTCCTGCCGTTCCGGCGAATTGGTTTCAGGATATCTCGCAAGCAAAAAATAGTGTCGGTCCCAGGTCTCCGGGCGCCAACGCACTCGTTCCGGACTTTGGGTATGAGAGCGGTTGGTGGACGCCACCTAGAGATGATACGTACCACCAGATAGGGGATGATCAGGCTTTTGCAGCACTTGGAATGTATGGGCAATCGATTTTCGTCGTCCCCGGGTTAAAAACTGTTGTTGCAGTTCAATCGGGCTATCCAGAAGCTTCAGACGATCTGTACACCCGAAATGCAGAGTTTGTGGCCTCAATCATCAATGTGTTGAAAGGGAGATAATCGCAAGGTATTTGAAATGCAAATATTGGGTTTCAATGTAAAATGGTACACTGATGTAATAGCTCTGGGGTGCGGCGCAAAGAACATTTGTTCAAGAGCGGGAGAGTCAAGCCACAGATAATAGACACCAAAGGTCAATTTCTGGCTGACAATTGATATACTGCACAAAAATATATAAAGTTCACGTGTAATATAAAACCCGCCAGGCAGCCCGAAATGGGGGTGCTGTTACAAAGCTTTGTTCTTTTCAACCTCACCCACACTGGTATTTAGATGCGCCTTGTTTCATGATATCTGGTATACCGTCATTATATTTCCAGCCCATAACAAAGCCAAATACAACAGACATTGTGAAACACCACTCTCATAAGAAAAACCAGTCAATAACATCATATTTTGATTAGAAGACAAGGAAATACACGTATTTTTACTTCAAACTGCAATCCCGATGCTTCCAATCGGAGAGGACATGCGGTTGCCCCTGGCGGTGAGATTTCGAGGAGCACAGTAATAGCTTCTCCTGGATGTTGGCGGACGGGGAAAACTAGTATCTAAATCAATGGGATAGGCAATTCCATCGTGCCAATATGACATGTAGCAGATTGACTGCCTCTTTCGTTCAATATCAAGAGTGGGTTGCAAATCGGGAATAGATGGCCGCGCAGGCTGTGAAGGCTGCTTGTCACTAATGTTCACTTTGTCATCTCTCCAAGTACGGGTCGAGACCAACATTGTTTGTGGACGTGGGCGCGGGCGGGAACGCGGTTGCTTGGGCTCGGGCTGGGGCTGAGCTAGGAAGGAATTCAGCAGAGCAGCCGAATGAGGTGACCCCGGAATAGGAGGCATTTTTTCCAACTCTAAAAGGCCTGTTAGCATATGTGCGGGGAGACGCAGGGCTTGAGACGCACTGGGAGTATTGTTGGTCCTGTGGCTTCGGGTAGAGGGTTCGTCCATGCAATAGATGCCCTGTCGCTTGGCAACGCCGCCGGCATCTTGAAGTGTAACTCCAATCTTCTTTTGGAAAGCCTCCATGTCTGCTGTGGTGCATGATCGAGTGCGAATAGGGCGACTGGGCTGGGCATTCCGAGCGGCCTCTTCATTGTGTGCAGCAGAGTCGCCTGAAGGACCTGGAACTGGCTTTCGAGGGAAATGAAACGATTGAGATGAAAAACTTCGTTGATGCTCGAGAGTATGGGCGTCAGGTGATGATCTATTAGAATCCTTGAGGCTTGGGCTGGAAGTCCATCGCCTGTGGACAATGGCAGGTTTCAGTGGTAACCGGGGCGGGAGGGGCGCTCTTTTTGCCAACCTCTCTTGTTTCTCCAGAGCCCTAGGCGGAGCGGATGCGGACACACTTCTTACTCTTCTTCCTTCTGGCTTTTGAGTAAAATACCCTGTCAAGTCCTTGGATTGATCTGTGGCATTGTTGTATGGTGTGGATGCGGAGACGCTCCTTGGCCTTTGACTTCGAACCGGGCATTGCGCTGGCTCTTGGGCCAGCTCGCCCTCCAATTGCCCTGGCGCTCTGCGTGGGGTGGCTACACAAACACTCCGTGCCATCTTCCTCGTTTCTGGGGCGCAGATCGAATCCGTTCCCGGTTCCTTGTCCAGCTGCCCGATAGATTTGGCCGTGGCGGCAGATACGCTCTTTGATCTTCTCCTCATTTCTGGATAATACGGCATTGGGGGAATCTGCGGCTGATTTGGTCCTGGCATGTATGACAACCGACGTGAGGCTCTGTTTTGGGGACAAGAGAGGCTTCGCTCCAGAGATGGAGCCAAGGACTCGCGTAGCACGGCTGTGGGAATATCCGGAAGCTGGGGTATGGGCAAAGCGTATGGGGTGCCGACATCGACGTGGCGAAAATCTGTAGGGGGCGAAATAATGGATTTTCTTAGTCTTTTAGCATTTGACGCCGATGACAGTGACTTCACCAGCTTTGTTCCACCAATTGAACCAGTTTCTGTCGTGGTTCTGTGGCTGAAACCCTTTTCTGGTGAAGTTGTAGGGCGCGGATGCAACTCCGGCTTCTCGCAGATGATGTTTTCATATATGACCTCTTTGCCGTTGTCCATCAGCATCCCCTCGTAGAGCAGTATGCCGTCGGGTTCGGGGCTGCTGAAGCTGTCTGCGGATGTCGTGTCAGAAAAGCGCTTGCGGTCCGTTTTGGCGCCGGAAGACACGCAGAAGAGCGACAGAAACAGGGCCCAGGAGGATTCTTCATCGCTTGCGTCGGCGGTTGACATATTGATAATTATGACTGTGTAGCAGAAAGGAAGATGGTGGTTCCAGCCCTGCCTACCAAGATAAAGTGTGAGAGGCTAATGGGAAAATTAAGGAATTATGTGAGATTAAACCGGGTAGACACGACCTGCGTGTCGTGGTGGGGAATCGAAAGTAATAGACAAAGGAGAACAAGAGTTTCAACGACAGTATGGAGTGAGGATTATTGTTGAATAGCAGGAGTGGGGATGAAGCTATTTTAAACTAGAAGAAGAAGATGATGAACCGTCTATACTGTGGAAGCTGTGACGCTAGGAGCTTGAGAAGAAACCAGAAGCTATGGTAGTTTCGCCACAGATGGTGGCCGTGGAGCAGTTTATTCTCGAAAGCCAAGGCGTTGTGAGCAAAGCGCCTTTGCAATACGACGTCGATACCATTGTTGAAGCCGACTCACCCTACGCCCTACGCCCTTAATCAATATGCTGCTCGTTGTAGCTCTAGGGCGCGGAGAGGAAAGTCACAGCCACATGTTGTGCAGCAGTTTGTGGGTGTTTCCCGTTGGCTAATGATTATGGGTTAAATTTGACCGAGCGCCTGTTTCGGCCTGGCTGTTTCGGCATGGTCCAGACGAAAGTTTGGTGTCGAGATGAATGAAGAACACGTTGCGACATAAAGAACGGCGCACGGGACTCTGGATCTATTCCCAGGATGGGTGTTCTGGGCCTGTTCAAATGGAAATTCTACCAGATCATAGCGCTGGCAGCGCGACCCGAAACAATTGGCCACGAGCCTTTTGGCTCGTGTGATTGCCCAAAGTTCGGCTTCAGGTTGCGACAATATTGGTCGAAGGGCTCTGATGATTAAGTTCACCGACGTTTCCTCCCTATTCAACCTCACATTCTAGCTGCCTGTAAGGCTCTGCTCTACTCACCATCTGCCGATGTACTTTTTACATTTCATTCAGTGTCGCTGTTTTGACAAAATTTTAATCAAGCCACTAGTTAGGCCATCATGGACTTGCTTTCTTTGATAAAGCCGTTCAAATCTGACTTCGGGCCGCGGCTCAATTTCGTAAAGAAGCGATTCATGAATAAAGTACATATACCCAAATCACCGCCACCAAGAATATATTATTAGTATCTTATGGCTGCAAACGACTATCCCAGGTTCTATCTGCTGGCTAATAAAGTCAAAGCCGAACTCAAACCAGAAAGAACCCCTTCAGACAAGTCCTCGAACGTGTTGGGTTCGGCTAGTGAGTGGGATTGATCAGCGAACGGACCGCTCCCAACAACCTGCGACCGAAATATGAGACTCAAAGGTGCGTTAGATTGACAGTTGGTGACATAATTAGTATCCCTGCTAAATTAAGTCACAGCAGGCGAAGCTAAATGGACGGACCGCTTCTGACAGCTACCCACAGGCCCGTGGCTGGCGTCTCTTGAGCGAAATTGCTATTGGACTGGCGACCGTCTTGCACGTGTCATGCCTTGTTTTCTGACACCAAGATTGAAATCCAATTGCAGTGAAATCGGGCAGCATCTTAACATGCATGTAAGCGACTGGTCAAGGGGATGAGATATCGTGGTTCGTTGTGTCGATTGACAGTGCGCTAACCATATTCGTCAATTTAAAGCAGCGCTGCCACAATCGCCAATGCTTTGGTACCTGTGACTACAGTGGGCACAAGCCCACCTTTTGTTTCAGACTCGCCCTGTTTGCCCGATGTCAAAGGGTAGGCGGCGGCGTGCCCGGATTCAGCTGTGCGGAGCAAAGACGTTATCATGGTGATGCTCGCAGGATATGGTGGACAATTTAAAGGAGTGATGGGATGATTTCATGTGCAATGCAGCTTGAAGGCGTGTAATTGACTGAAATCCCCATGCCTGGGAATAATCAGTCCCAAACGCAATCAGGTTCTAGTTACCCCTGTGTTACAATAACAATCTGGCTTCCAGCCCGACGAGGCGCAAGCACATGACGTCACGTAAAGCGGAGCCACAAAAATCCAGCTATTTGAACATGGCGATCTGCTCCCTCTGCCTTAAGACTGTGTGTGTTTCCTAGCCTACATGTGGCGTATCAATGGACCGAAGAGTTGCGAATTACTGTCGTTCAAATAATAGAGTTCCCGTAAGGTAATCTTTTTGGATTGGTTTCGAATGCTGATATGCAACATTTAGAGATATTTTGCGAATAAAATTTTTAAATTGGCAAATCAGAGCAGGAAATTGTCAAGGCGCACTGCCAGCCTTTCCAGACAGTCCAACCTTGAAGACCCAGGCTTCTGGTTGTCAATGATGAGAAATTACCTAGGTATTTGATCCGGAAGGAGAAAAAAAACAATCTTTGGCCGAGTTTCATCAAGCACTGCTCGTCAAATGGGCTGGGAGCGGGCTGCCAACGCAGACACTGCAGCTCATTCTACTTTTGCAGGGCCCATCAGAACGCGACATAAGGAACTATAAATAGCATACCTATAAGCAACGGTTGGAAGCCCTTTGATTGTAGATCAAAGAACGGTCATTTATTGAACAAGTCTAATATCTTTGTGTCTCGCAGTGTTCATTTAACTGCTCAATTATTATAATTGGAGACCACAGGATCGCGTTTAGCTGATTATATTAAACCGCCCTGAATTTAATGTACTGCTCAAGAATTAAACGTCTAATAAGCTTTTTGGAATATATACCATAGAAAATTGAAATGAGATTGGGCATTTTAAATTGTTTTTTTGGTCCCCCAGTAGCCTTCGTAACGCTAGAAACCCATGACCCAGGCTATGTAGTGGTTCCACACACACCGCCATAACAACGGTATTGATCCGACTGTACCTTTTGAGCTGCCTGGCCCGCAACAAGCCTTTCAATCTTGGTTCCGGGGTGAAGATTGTCCCACCATAGCTGTGTCCATCTTAGTTGTGCTCATCAAATTATGCTAGGGCATCTTACGCAAGATACACCATCTTTACTGGTACAGGTAGCGTTAGGGACGCCCATGGATGATGGATTTTGGACCCCAGTCAAGAATGCGTTTGATGTATCCAGAAGTTGTGCAACAACATCGGCATGGTTCTGTTGAAATACAGATTGTCTATCGCTTAATAGGCCGTTCCAAAGGTTGATTGTGGAATTCAATTTGCTCTTGTCCTGGTCGCTAAGCCCTGACATGATGGGCAACACATCCAATGCTGTTACGGTTAGTGTAGTTCACGGTGCAAGGAGGAACAAAAACGTACGAGGTGCTGTCAAAATCAAAAATTTCCTCAGGCCGAGGCTGTATAAGCTTTCAACTTGGGTAAAGTACACGTCCATTTCCGCTGTGATCAAGTCGCTCGAGTTGATATTTTTATAGATGCGATTGATGTCGTTTACGCCGAACCATATTCCTACTACAGAGTTGGTCTTTGTCCAGCCAATTGGGCTTTGGCTATTAACCTGTCCGTAGTACTGTTTGAACAGGTCCACTTGTTGTACGAAGTCGACCTTGTCCGCAGGAATCAATGAGGTTTTGACTGTGGCGCCACTCCTCGCAAAATTGTATGACACTGTTAGAGAAGTGTTGGAGGACGCAAGTGAAGTGTTGAAGTCTGTAACCATGAATCCGACCCAATTGCGGCCACCTGTTGAAGTTACTCCAGGGAGAGCTGGATTTCCCAGTGGGTTTTGTGCATTGGGCTGGTCTGGTTGCGATGGATCAAAACCAGTCTTGGAGTAAGAATCGCCGCTACGAATTTGACAATGTTAGTGGATGTAAATAGACAGGAATCAGGTTAATTTACAAGGTGATTAGGAAATTCTTGGCAATGTCCTGGGCTGTAGCGCTGAATGTAGCACTCGCTGTCAAGGTGGTTGTAGTACTTCCTGTGGGTGGGACTGTCATACTTGAGATTATTGTACTTGCTGTGTCAGCTGTGCTTAGTATGCCAGTTGCGCTTGATGAAGCTGTAGACGTGGATGTGTTGAGTGTACTGGAGGTAGTAGGTATACTAGATATCATTGGCGTAGTAAACGAAACAGATAAGGCAGACGTGGTAGAAGTAGACGACGTGAATGACGTGATAGAAATGGGCGATGTGATGGACGTGGTAGATATGCCAGATGTGCTTGATGTGGTTGTTGCAGATACAGTGGACGTAGTAGGTATGGAGGATGTAGTGGATATAGTGGATGTTGTGGACATAGTGGATGTGGTAGATGTAGTGAACGTGCTTGGTGTGGTAGATGCCTTGGACATACTGGAGGGGGCTGAGGTATTCTGCGTTCTTGTTGTACTTGTACTCGCCATGGATGTTCTTATTGTGCTCGTGTTTGTTGTAAGGGTCGTCTTTGTACTTGAAATGCTAACTTTCGTTGTGCTAGTGATTTTCGTTCTAGAGGTGACATTTGGTTTTGCACTGGTCTTGGTATTTGTAGATATGGGCTTGGAAGTGGTTTTGGAATTTTTGGTACTTTTAGTTGCTTGAGCTGTCGTTTTTGTCGTTGGTTTGGCGGTTGTTTTTGACGTTGTCTTAGCCGTAGGCCTTGCTGTTGTCCTTGCTGTTGCCCTAGCTGTTGTTTTGGCAGTGGTTCTGGCAGTACCCTTTGCCGCTGTCTTCAGTGTGGTTTGAACAATCGCCTTTGCAACTATCTTCGCGGTTGATATCGCATTTATTTGGGCGACTACATTTGCCGTCACTTGCGGAAGCTTGAGAGCAGTTGTTGGAGTCTTTTTAACAGTCACTTTCGATGTCGTTTTGACCGCCCTTTTGGCATTAGTATCGAGAATAGCGATGTTAGGAATTGTGCTTGTTTGGATGGTAGCCTCGACATCAGCCACAAGTTCCATTTTATTAATCAGCGTTGGTGCGGCTGTACTACTGAGTACGAGTGCGGCCATCGCCGCGGCCTTGGAACAAAATAGCCTCATGGTAATGATTGTGAATCCAAGCGTGATGAAATGCGGCGGCGGCGATTAAAAAGAGTGACTAAAAAGGTCATGAGGAAATGGGTGTAATTCAAAAGAGCATTGCAGAAAGAATTGTGAGTACAGGGCGCAAAAACGAGCGTGGAAAGGACCGTGAGTGAAGAAACGAACGTGGAGAAACTGCTGAATTGTTAATTCATCTCCTTTAAAGTACCACCTCTCCATGGCCGGAATCTCCAGTAGAAACCCTTTTGTCAGCCCGATGCGGAACTAGTCAGGTCCAACGACTCGCAGTCTTGGCAGAACTCCACCCCGAAATTCAAGATCGAAATAGCGCGCCACTTCCTATGGCAAGACTTTGAATAGAACTAAACTGAATGGGTATGAACTAAGTTTAAATCAGCCACATGAGTCAATAAGGGACAATATTCCTCCTTGCTGCCCTTTACTCTGCATAAGGATCGTAAAACAGGATTGTAGACTCGACAAAAAGTCATGGATACGCATCTCTGTAGTCCCGTAGGCCGATGCTTCCGTAGTTCATGACCATAACGGCCGAGGCATAGCTGGTTTCATTTACCGACCAGTTCCAACATGGCCGCCACCAAAACTAATGACAATAGTCTCTGGCACCTGTTGGATTTACTGGAAATTAGAAATCAGTTGAGCCCTAGCTTCCGTTGCTTCTTGAAAGCCACGCTGACTATTAGTCATGACTGTCCCGGTCCAAGGGCTTGCCTGCACTGCATGTATTGGTGTACGCTGCTTGATGTTAACCGATGCTGATAACTTCAAGTCCGGAAAGATTGGTGGTGAAGCTCATTCTAAACCACATCGGTTCCGGTGATTGCATGTAGCATGGAGTCACGGATGGGTGTATTTCAATGTACTGTGGTTGTGGGGAATACCAAGGCACCAGGATCTACTCTGACTGGACATCATAGAAGCCGTGAAGAAGCTCTACCCTATCTTCCACGATAATTAGTGTTTACTGTGTTATGAACTCGCATTTAAATTCTTCTTGCAATGGAAATCGTCGAGGTGGTGCCCTCTGGTTCGGCCTTGGTTACTCAGTTGGGATTTTTCCGAGCCTAGCCTGGTCTAGAACAGGAGTGGCGTTCGGATCACGCCAACCGTTTGTATGAGCGATCGTATTCTTCAGTCCAAGGCTAAGAGACAGACCAAGGGTTCCACGACCACTAATGCGCGTAATTTCCGCTACGCCTAAAGCATTTCGGTTCGCTGTGAACCGATTGGTCGCCGCACAGCCCCTGTTCAGAACTCTCAAGCGGAAATCTACAAACTAATTATGAACAAATGCACTCGGCAATGGCTGACAGCCTCTCCGGGCGATGGCGTGCGGGTTCGTGTTTTCAGCCCCTGAATGGATAGGTTCCATCTTGCAGTCGTGATGAAACACTAAGCGGGCTAGTTTGTTTCAGAAATCAGTATTTGGCAAATCAACGGTTTAGTGAGAATTGACCCAATGAGAGGGTTGACATTGAGATATTCTCGTAAAATATGCATTCTAGATATTTGAAAGAAAAAAGCTCCGTTTTATGCTCTTCTGGAAGACGTAGTAGACTTGATAGGCACGTTTGAAACTGAAATGATACTCTGCTACTCAGCCACTTTGTTATTTCTATAGTAGCAAACTACGTATAAAGAATTAAATTTATTTTTATAGACATTACATAGTTAAAAGAAGTGTAATACTCCAGTTATAGACTTTTCAAAACATTGGTTTTATTGGTAGAAACATGCTGCTAGTTAATTTATAATATAATCTAGGTTAACTTACCTGGGAATTATAAATGTTTAGAGGTCTTTTTCGGGTAAATAAGATATTTACATCTTATTAAGTAAAATAAAAAAGATAATAAATAGATTTTAGATATTTAGACTTATTAGAAAAATGGATTTAAAATAATATAATATAAATCTAATAATTTAACATAAATTATACTTCTATTATACTCTTTAAACTAACCTCCGTATAAGCTAGCTTAGATTTTATTAAAATTAATAGAAAATAATAAAGAAAAGAAAATAATATAGTATAAAAGTTACCCTAGTATTTTATATTACTTTTAAGCTTTTAAGGTAATTATAAGTATAAAAGTAATTATATTATAGGATTTATAAGTCAAAATATTTATTATACTTAGTATTTATAAGGATTATTAACTAAAGTGGATAGAAAGATAGTTAAATAGATCTTATTATATTATATAGACTTTAACTTAGTAAGTATTCCTTAAATACTTACTAAAATCTCTTATTTAACTAAGTAAGTTTTATACTATATTTAGCCATAGTAGTACTATATTCTAATATCCTTATAATTATTTCTCTTTTTTTAGCACTTAGTTCCTAAGTATTTACCTATAGTTCTATTCTTAGAATATACTAATATATATATTTATTATTAATATATAATATTATTATTTTTATTAATATATTTATTATTTTACTTATATAATATATATTTAGTAGGTAATTATTATAATAATCTTACTTTTAGTAGAATTTATATTATAATATAATAATTACTTATATTTATTTTATAATTATTTATATTTCTTTTTATAGATAATAATATTTTATCTTACTATTTTTATATATATATATAATTTTCTCTCTATATTATTATCTCCTTTTTTATTTCTTTATTAAATATTCTTTAAATCTCCTTATAATATTATTTCTCTTTTAACTTTCTATTATACTTATATACTATAAGTAATTTACTAATTAAATATTTATTAAGTAACTATTAAGTAATATACTATATTTCTATTATATTATATAAAAATATAATAATCTTTCCCTTATCTATTACTAAGGGTCTATTACTACTTACTATATTTATTATAAAAAGGCTAACTAATCTTATAATATAGTATATACTTATTACTAAATATTCTCTATATATTTACTGCTAACTTAGGCAGATTTCCTAGGAGCTTATTAATACTGCGGTCTAGTATTAGAACTTCTTAACTGAACTGGGTATGCATTTACATTGTTTATGGTATCATTAGACCACTCGTGGAGCATTCTATAAGTGCTCGGCGAGCTCCCAGGTGTTATATTTAACTAGCCAGCCTACTCACTTAACTTAGTAAAATATCTATTCTCTATCCTCTTTATGGTTTACTATCTCTTCTACCTCCTATTTATCTTCTTCTTCCTCTAATTCTAAAAGAATAGCTAAGCCTTTATTAAATACTTACTATAAAAATAGCTATAGTTCCAATAAAGAGACTAAGAATATATTATATATCTATTAGTATTATTTTAGTAGGTATACCTTTTATATTTATTTTCCTATTTTTTTCTTAATAGCTATTTTAATAAATTATAATACTAATTTCTTATTTTTAAAATAAAAATATTTAGTAAATAATCTAATAATATCTCCTTATTAATATTCCTTAGCCTAGTAATATTAATTATAATATTTAGCTTATATTTTTATTATAAATTATTAATACTTTTATACTTATTTTTATATTTAGTAAAAGATTATTAAATACTTATTTACTTTTTATACTTTTATTCTAAGGTATATAAAGGTATAGGTAATAATCCTTAGATAATATCTATAGAGTGCTTATATTAGGAAGATTCTAATAGTACTATATATATTATTATTATATATAAACTCTATTTTTAATAATTAAGCTATTTAATAATTTAATAAGCTTTCTATATATACTTAAAGGTATCTTTTAAGTATTTAATAAGTTCTTTCTATTTATTTATTTATCTAAGGATAATATATAGTAAATAATTAGTAAATAATTACCTATTTCTTTATAAATTTTACTTAAAATTTACTAATAATTAATTTATTTTTATTACTTATAATACTTTTTAATATTTTAAATTTATATTTAATTTTCTTATAAAGAATTTATATTAATTAGGCTATATTAAGTATTTTCTTTATAAATAGGAATAAGGTATACTTAGTTATTTAATATATAATAATTAAAATTATATTATATTCTTTACTATTTACTTAGATATTACTTAGTAATCTTATAATAAAATCTATACTAATTTTTTAAAATAAATATATAAATAAAGAAAATAATTATAACTACTTATATAGCTTATACCTTAGTAAGTATTTACCTTAGTATACTTAATATCTTATAGTATAATCTTTAATATTATTAGCTATACCTTTCTAATAGAATTTATAGCTAATTAGCTTAAATATCTTATATATTCCTATATATCCTAATCTTAGATTATTATAATATCTTCTAAGGATTTCTTTTTTTATTATATATTAATTAAGAATAAC
>PGGA01000012.1:2122498-2228370 GCA_004380915.1 Calonectria pseudonaviculata
AAAAGAATATCTTATTTATTAAGATAATATTTTCCCTATTTACTAGCTATTTTATAAGCCTTTATTACCTATTATTAATAATACTAATCTTTAGCTTATAATCCTTAAACTATATCTTCTAATTTATATAAAAATTATAAAAAAAATACTATTTTACTTTATATAAATTCTTTTATAATAAGATATAGGATATACTAATTTAGACTAATAACCCTAGCTCTAAATAAGTCCTTATAATTCTCTATAATTACTTTTTACGGAATATTCTCTAAGTATTTATTAATAAGATCTATTACTCTTTTAGCTTATATTATAATTATAGAGATATATACTATATATTATATTAGATTAGGGGATCTAAAGGCCTAATATTAATCTAAGGATAAGGAAATCCCCTTTAAGCTTACTTTAATAGCTTATATATATACCTAGGTAATCTTATACTCCCTTTTAAGGCTAGTGATTATTTACTATATATTTAGTAATAGCTTATTAATTAATACTAATTTCTTTATTAATATAAGCAATATATTATAATAGGTTATTTTTCCTAGTATATAGTCTAGTCTTTTAGAGAGCCTATTAGCTAGGTTAGTTTTCCTTAGCCTATATTTAATATTAAAATTAAAAGGTATAAGCCTATATATCCAGTGGGTAAGCCTTCCCTAAAGATCCTATACTAAGGCTATTATTATTCCTATTAAGATAATATAGTCTATAAATAGTATAAACTTATCTAATAATCCTAATAGGTAGTAATTCTAGTGCTCTAGGCTCTCTATAATAGTAAGAAGCTCTTATTAGCCTATAGCCTAATATTACTTTATATTTATAAGCTTTTATAACTAATAAGTAATTAATTACTATTAGTCTACCTATAATTAGGATAATATACCTAAGATAGCTTTAGCTAATATATCTATTTTTATATATATAAATAGCTATAGGTTCTAATATTAGAAAATGGTTATAAAGTAAAAGGTATATTAAAGTATTTTTAGGGCTTTTTATACTTCTAGGGGCTAATTAAATTCCCTTATTTTGCAGCCCTTCTTACTCCCTTTTAGTAGGGCTATAATAGGCTCTATAATCTTTAAGTATTTAGGAATAAATTTCCTATAAAAATTATAAAACCCTAAAAAGACTTATATTTTTCTAAAGCTCTTTAGTATTAATTATTTAGTAATTACTTAGATTTAATCTAGGTCTATTTTAATCCTTTCTTAGGTAATAATATATCTAAGGAACTTAACTTTTTTTTAGTAAAATATATATTTAGATAATTTAATATATAATTAAATAGCTTATAATTATTATAAAATCTCTTTTATATTTTTTATATATTAATTTTAGTTTTAAGAGTAAATAATAATATTATCTAGGTATATAATATAATATATATCTAATAGTCTAATAAGTATATAGTAAATATATACTTAGAAAGTTATAGGTATATTTATAAGTCTAAATAATATTACTATATATTAAAAGTAACTATATTATATATAAAAAGTAATTTTCTAGTAATTAATAGATTTAATATTAATATAATAGTAAATATCTTAAAGGTCTATTTTAATAATCTACTTTACTTTTACTAACTAATCTAATAAATTACTAATTAATAGTAAGGGATAATAATTCTTAATAATTCTTAATAATTACTATATTTAGCCCCTTATAATTAATATATAGCCTTAATATACTATCTTTCTTAGGTATAAAAAGGACTAGGGCTCTTATTTTACTTATAAAAGCTTTTATCTACCTATTTACTATATTCTTTATAATATAATCCTATAAGACTTTCTATTATTTACTATTAAATAGGTAGATTAGCCTATAAGATAGCTTCTTTTTCTCCTAGAAATTAATAATATATTTTACTTCTTTTAATATAAATAGCTTTTCTATAGCTTTCTTACTAAAAGCTTATTTATAGTTCTTAAGATCTATAAATAATATTACTTTCTTTTTTTTAACTTTCTTATCTAAAATAGCTATTAACTATTTATTTAATATAAATATATTATAAATATATATAATTTAAGCTTATTCTTAGTTCTTTATTAGCTCCCTTATAAATCCTTTTATATTTATAATAAAAATAGGTTTATAGCTCTAGGAATAAGCCTTAGTATTAATAATAATATCTTTTTTATCTATAGATTTAGTAAATAATAAAAGATTATTAGCTTTCTTAGGTTTAGTAATTTTAATAAATATTTACTAAATCTTCTATAAAAACCCTTTAAAATTAATTAAAAAGAAGATTAGCTAATAAACTTACCCTAGGGGCTTTATAGTCTTATTATAGCTAATAAGACTTAGTACCTTCTAATTAATTACTTTCTTAAGGCCTAGCTTTTCTATTAATCTTATACTAATTAGGTCTATTTATATATATATATTTATATCTATTTAAACTATTTTCTTTTTAAGTATTTAAAGAATAATTATTTTATTTTTAATAATATTCCTAATAAGAACTATTATAGAATTTAATATTAAGATACTAGGCTTAGCCTTTATACTTTCTTATTTCCTAAGAAATCTAATTTTTTAATCTTAATATTAATAGCTTATATTTATACTTTTAAGTATATTAGCTTAATTAGGGATTATTCTATTACTTACTAAAAGTAATTATTCTAAGGGGTAGGCTAATCTTGCTTATTATTATTAAAGTATTATAAGGTAAGATAATCTTTAGCTAGGCCTTCTTTAAATATTTATTATTAATTAGAATTAGGTATAAAAGTATTCTAAGGCCTCTTATTCTAAGGTTTTTCCTTAGTTTCTTAGTTATATAAGTACTAGGCTTATAAGTAGTCTTAGTATTAGGAAAAGGTTTAAGGCCTTTTAGGTCCTTTTTATATAGTCTTTAGATATAGCCTTTTATTCTAATTATTTCTTAACTATTTAATATTATTATATATATAAGGCTATAATCTCTTTACCTTATAAGCTATTTCCCTTACTTTCTATAATAGGATTTATAATTATCTTATTTCCTTTTTTAAGTCTTTATTTAGCCTATAATAATATTAATAAGCTAAATTAGCCTTATTTTCTAGGTCTTATATACTAAGAGATATATAAATAGTACTTTATATATTAAAATAATCTATTAATAATTACTTACTAAACTATTATAAATTAAGAAAATTATCTTATAATTATATTTCCTAGGATTTTAAGTTAATATATTTCTTATAAATAAAGTCTAAGAAGTTTTACTATAAAAAATTATTAAGGCTTATAATATAATTCCTTTATTAAATTTAAAGATAATAAGAAAATCTTATTATAGCTTATTTGATTTTTTATAGATCTAAGTAGCCCTTTTATAGATTATTCCTTAATTTTATTATATAGATCTAATTATTAA
This sequence comes from Calonectria pseudonaviculata, assembly GCA_004380915.1. Lineage (NCBI taxonomy): Eukaryota > Fungi > Ascomycota > Sordariomycetes > Hypocreales > Nectriaceae > Calonectria > Calonectria pseudonaviculata. The sequence continues at coordinate 2,125,890 of PGGA01000012.1, forward strand.
TTTATATACTTATTATACTATCTTAGAAAGTAATATAATTATAGATTAAGGGCTTATTCTAATTCTTTCTAAGTACTTAATATAATTAGTTTATTAGCTTTTAAAGGAGTTCTATTTAAGCTAATTATTATTATATTATAATCTATAATAAAGTCTAAAATCCTTTTCTTTTTATTATATCTTCTTTATATTAAGGGAATAATAAATACTTATTATATTTTATTTCTTTATATAATATAATTATTCTCTTAGAAGCCTTTTATTCTAATCTTTCCCTAGAAAAGGGTTTTAGGCTATATAGCCTATTTTCTATATTTAAAATATAATTAATAAGTATATATTTATACTATTTAATCCTTATCTATTTATTAATTAATACTAAGAGCTTAACTATTAAGGCTAATTAGTCTTTTATTATATTAGGCTATTCTAATAGGAGGTATATCCCTAGGAGCATATTATACAAATTACTAGCTTAGTATATATTTAGGGGGGATTTATTATAATTATCTATTATTCTTTTGCTTTATTATTTATACTAATTACTTAGGTAAGTATAGAAATTAAAGAATTATAAGGGTTATTAACTAGGGTAAATAGAAAGGTAATTAAATAGATCTTATTATATTATATAGACTTTAACTTGGTGAGCATTCCTCAAATGCTCACTGAAATCTCTTATTTAACTAAGTGGGTCTTACGCCACGTTCAGCCACAGTGGCGCCATGTCCCAGTATCCTTACAGTATTACTATCTTATTAAGCTATCCCTCTCAGGGGGATATAAATCACTTTTATACCTTGATACCTATAATATAGGGCAGATAGTACCATAGCTACAAGGAGTAAATTATAAAGCTACTAGCCTAGGTAACCTATTTAACGGAAGTGAGCCAAGATACTATCTAGCTACTACCTAAGTAACATGATTACCACAAGAACAAATTCCTCCCATATCCATGATATTTCAAAATCCTTTTTCCATATTGAGAATGCCTTGTTGAAAGCAACTCTGAAGGCTGTCCATGAAGGTTATGTTGCATAACCTCTCACTCTAGCCCCGCATGCCGAGGCCATGCCTTTCCTCGCCAATTGGCTATGTCAGTTATTCATCTTCCGCAACGCCAGTTGGGGGCGAAGCGATCCAGATGCCGTTGATTACGTCGGCCATTCTCTGCATGTTGTCGTGACAAGAGTGATTCTCCAGAAAAACCCTACCCCGAGCCTTGATATTGATCCTTCGCGTGTGGCCTTCAACCGAGTGCGGCTTCCTCTGAAGTCGCAGTTCTAAGCGAGGATCCGCCTGGCGGAGGGCAGTTTGGATATCGACTGTGTTGTCGTGGCATCCGGCGGGCCCCCAGATTGTGTTCCCTTGGTATAAGAGAGTGGCTGTATTAACGTGACCTTCGACACTGTTGCTCACCACGTTAAGCCAAACTCTGTTGTTGTCAGTCATGTTGAAGGGGGTGATCCTTTATGAGAAGTCAGTATATGGATAAGCCTTTTACATCTGGTAGATTCTCATACCTGGTTAAGCGCTTCGGAAATGGATAGAGTAAAGAGCTAGGTAGCTTTGTGTAGATGTGTGAAGTGAGATGTTGATGCTTATAATTTCATATCAACAGGAGGAATTGGCCCCCTTTATATACTCGGCATCCCTCTTACAAAATTTATCAAAGTAGCTTTCGAACAATCACACAGCTACCTTCAATGGGTGGCATTTGCATCCGGCCCTTCCGTGATAGCTGGGTTTCTGTCCCGGGCGTGGTCTCACCACAGCAACTGCAGCGTGACATTCTAGGATTTACACAGTATGGGTTTCCAAGCTGCCTTAGTTCTACATATGCATCGCGGTCGATGAGGATTCGTGAGCTTCCTTCGATATTACTGTTACAAGTGTAAGAATGTACACGGTACGGCATTCCGTTGTCTTACTTTTCCGTATGCAACTTGACGTATGGGGATTTGTGAGCTTTGCGCCATGTCAAGCCTTCATATGCAGCTGGCCTTTTGGAGGGTATATCCAACCAGCCGCTCTTGATGCAGTCTGAACACTGCCAATTCACTTCTTGGGAAAAGAAAAGCTCCTTCTAATTCAAGCCTGGCCATAGCAGTAATTATCATGCCCTTAGCTGTGTAGCTGGAGACAATAGTTCTTATTACTCGTGCCAGTGCTTGTGCTTTCGCCAAAGCAACAGGCTGGGTCACAAACAAGAGTCATAACGAGTCGAGAAATAGTATCCACCAATTACTTCTCAATCTAGCCGAATGTGGCGGAAGAGCCAGTCAGCGAATCAACAGCTGCAGCGTTGCATCGATTGACACAATTACTCCGTTTTTTTGATGCTACCACGCATATTCCCATGTTTACTAGCGAATCCTCACCACTCCAGAGCCCTCCCCGCCCGTATCACGTCAGCTACATGAGACTCGCTAACACATTCAGCCTTCGTACTCGCCACAACCGTGAAATGATTCGTGCCAAGAGCTTCCCCGCATCGAACGAGACAGCGATTCGATACTACTGTCAGGTGATGCAAGGCGAGCATCTGATTTTCAGCTGTCCACTATAAGCCACAATTTGAAATTATGACATAACAATTCGGACGGACGGTCGAGGAGTGTTTGACACTCCCGGACCCGTTGGAATATAACCCGCATTTGATACCGCTCAGGCCTCTGTCCCCAACATGATGCACTCTCCTTGAACCACCTCGAACCTGCTTGATAACCTACTATCATTCCGCTGTGAGGTCAAAAGTAGCATACACTTTATCACTTATGTGGCCTCGAAAAGTGGGCTGAACTCACGGATTCCTAGCTTGGCATCTCACACGCGGGCTTGCATCAGTATTACGATATTTAGCCACCTGCATTTGGTCAGACACGGGATTGATAATGAAAAACTTAAAAGGTCCTTATGGCCTTGTCTAACCAATTCGATACCAATACGCGACCACCTGGCCGGGCTGGCCCCAACTAGCCCCGACCAATCAAGGCATTGCCTGCCGCTGTTTTGGGGTGCTCGTAGGATTTGATTTCAAGGCAACTGTTCCCTTTGCGATGATGATTGGACAATGACCTTGAATGCTACTGCGCAATCTCGGCAGCAGTACCAACCACCACGTAGGTCGCAGCGGCACGTATGCAACCTATGTCATTCTAGCTTAGAGGAGTGAGATGACTTTAGCCGGTCAAACAATGTATCTCCGGCAATGCCTTTTATGAAGTCAATTGGCAGGGGGCTGCGTAGAGCTTTGATGGAAAGTGTAAATGAGATAGTTAATTCTGCAATCGGTACATCCTATGCATTTGACTATGGTGAGACTGCACTTGGGTCACGGGCAAGGGTATGTAGATAATCAAAGAGCTATAATTGAAAGGTACATTATTTTCCTCCTATTTAGGCCATGCCACAAGTCCCAGCAATTGCCAGATCTACATAGAGCTGCGTCACACTATGGAAAGCGATATCGTGACTACGGCAGCTAATTTCTACTTCCACTGACTTTGATTGATTGATTGATTGAATTGTTTTACGCCGGTGGATTCCTTATCCACAGGACCACAGGTTACCTAATACATAACATAGATAGTCAAGGTATTTATTCAGCCCTATTAAATGCATCATTGCAATCACGTAACTGATGTTTCTGGTTCTTTTTAAGTTTATCCAGGACTCAATCTGGTTGACTCCCATTACCTGGTAGGAATCGCGGATTGAACCAGTATCGTAGGGTAGGTCAGCACTAAATGCGGTAAACAGCCAACTGCGAATATCTGGCGTTGGAGCAAAATCTCACGGATGAAAGACACCTGATGAATCAACCCAAAATTTGTGAATAGGGGTACGTGGTTAATTACATTATCATTTCAAGCCCAAAGCTTTTTCCATTATTTCCTTACATAATCATATCTACAATACAACTTTGGTAGACTTAAACACACCGCTGTAACTTACACCACTTCTTGAATTGCGCTGAGCATCTCAGTGGGCTTACTTAGGAAAGGGCAGTGACCCGAGTTTAGCGTAGCCGTGGTATTTGGTTGACTGCCGAGCTGAAGAGCCATTTGCTGCTGGATTTCGTAGGGCAAGGCATTGTCGCTGGTGCAAAAGATGTACTTGCATGGTATGCCATTGGACCAGGGCTCAAATCCTGAGGGCGTAGTAAACAAGAGGGCCGAGGTATGCGACATCTCTTTTGCCCATTGGGCCTGGCCCTCGGCATCCAGGTCGTTGAATGCTACGGCGGGCAAAAGTTCGGGCTTGCCAACTACACGGTCTCCCTGACATCGATGGTCAACAAGATGTATCATCAAAGGAATCGGGGACAAACCTGAACATCCATCCATGGCAAGGGCTGGCCGCCCAATATGTCTAAAAGACTCTTGCCCTTGGGAAGCAGAAAGGCTGACAAGTAAATGATGCCGACAAGGACATCGTCAAAGCCAGCGGCGGCGTTGCTTCCGACAACACCTCCGGATGAGTGACAGAGAAGCAATGCCTTCTTGCCCTCTTTTGACAGTCTCTTCAGGACGGCCTGCACCTCTGCAACATCCTCGGGCAGACCGGCAAGGGGAAGTTCAACACCTCCGACTGTTTTTAGAGCAACATACTCGGTGGGATACCCGGCCTCATTGAGCGTGGCCTGGAAGCCATCCCAGGCGACTGGTTTTTGCCAAGCGCCAGGAACAATGACTTGTATATGCGTCAACTAGAGGCGCATAATACCGAGGAGCAGGTTGACTTACCAATCGTTGGCTTTGTGTTTGACATGTTGACCTGGAAGACGTTGGGTCGACAAGCACAGAGTTGCCGCTAGTTGAAATGATGGGGAAAAGACGGACAGGGCGAGGAACAGGGCTGAGTTGCACAGACAACAAAAGTAAATTGACACAGGAAAAAAAACCATGTCTTATGATGCATTAAGTAGTTCAAATTGATGCCCGCAATCGAACCGTAGTGAGCAGCGATAGTGGTGAGCGATCCCTTCATGACTCGTCCCATCCCAGGAGCGCACGGCCTGGCGGGTAGTGGTGGCGCACAAGTCCGTGGTGAGGTTTTAGTGCAGCCCTGCGCAATAAACAGGGACTGGTTTGTCGGGGTTTAGCCTTTGGGTCCGGGGCGGGTCTGGGGATAGCTCATAAGCCGCGCGGAGGCGCGATCGTGTGTTATATTAAGAATCACCAAGTTGCGGGCGCCAAGGCAACTCCTGACATGGCGGTGAACTGTTGCGCAAGCCGTTGCCGTTTGCAAACCGAGAACTGTTGGAAAACTCTAAAGTTTCATGAAGGCTACATATATTAATCCAAAGATTGCTAAGAATGCTGGGTTGGGTCGTTGGCTGGAGCCGTGCTGCCACGGTTGTCTGGGTGAGCACTATGCTTCCGCTTGAAAATTATAACATCCGTGGCAGGCTTTGCTCGTTGGCTAAAAATCGGTCGGGTATGTTGATGTGCAGGTGATTTACCAGAAATCTGTGACGACGGATCAGGAGTTAGCGGCGATGCGGCCTCCATCTGAGTTTGTCTGGCCTCTTCTAGCCCCCCTTTTCCCAATGGCGGCTTACCAAGGGGCGATGGTAGCAGACAGGGCCGCTCGTGCTAATCTTGTAGGCGCCCTTCTAATTGGCAATGGCGGGAACCTTGTCCAACACCACTATTCGAGACGCTCCAATTTTGCCCGCACATCCTTGACCGGCACCCTTGGGCCCGGTAGTTTGCGGTTCGACGGAGCAACTAAGGTCTAGCGCATGTAGACTACGCTCTGGCAATATCCGCTGATCCCATCGCATGTCAGTATAAACAGGAACAAAAATTCCCCTGTCACGGGTGATTGTTAATCTGCGTGCACCTACTGCGTTTCTACTTTCATCATCACCTCTGGGGCCACCAGGCAGGAGGAGGGGATGTCGACCATGTTTGCGAGAGCGTATGACGAGGCTGCCGCCAAGACAGCCCATGTCCAGCAGCTCAAGGATGCAGCCGCCAAGCAGGACTTGTCGCAAGATATGCGGTCGTCTTCAATGAACCTTAGCATCGTCTTTACGGTGATAGGTACTGTGTTTGTCGTCATGCGATTTTGTGCTCGAAAGAAACAGGGCACATACATCGGAACTGACGATTGGTTGATATTATTTTCGCTTGTTATGCTGTTTGGAAACTTCATCTTCAACATTGTGTGTGAGTATTTGTGGTAGTCCTTCTTCTATTGTATCGGTACGTGACTGACCATGTCTAGTAATTAACCAAGGAGTGGGGTTACACTCGGGTGCGCTGTCGCTTGAGCAACTTATAGTGATGAACAAGGTAACCAAATATCCTACCATGGGCTGTTGGACAAACGCTAAAATGTCACTCACTGTCCAGACTCTTGTCGGAGCCGAAGTTGTTTACGTCATCTCGGTCAACATTTACAAAATCTCGCTTCTGTTTCTCTACCACCGTATTTTTCCTCTCCGAAGCATAAAGCTCGGCGGCTACATTTGCGGCGGGCTCTCGACGGCATGGATGATTGCTGCTATGCTGGCGGCGATATTTCAGTGCACGCCTCGAGAAAAGACTTGGCATCCGTGGGTGCAGGGCACGTGTATAGACTTGTTCCTGACGCAGCTCTGTGTGTCGGTGCCCGTCATCATGTGCGACGTTGCAATCCTCGCCCTGCCCGTCAAGCACGTCTGGCAGCTGAAGACCAACTTGACGCAGCGAATCTTCATCATGGGGATTTTCCTTCTCGGGTCATATGTCGTCTTTACCAGCTGTTATCGATTTGCCGTCTATTTAGAATACCGGGCATCGGATATCCCATGTAAGTTGACCGTCGCCATTGACCTACTACTGATGTTGAAACTAATTGTGTCAAAGTTACCCTTGCCAGACCCATTGCGTGGAACGTTATCGAGGTCAGCAGTGGCATAGTATCAGCCTGTTTGCCAACACTCGGCCCGTTGGTACGACTCGTCTTCACGTCGCTCTATCCCTCATCTGCGCAACGCAGCAACGGATACTCTGGCGGCAACTCCAACAATGTCCAGACCATTGGAGGGACTGGACAGCCACACAGCCGATCGCGCTCTAGGGGGTGGAGCAACATGAGAGATCTGAGCAGCAGGGAGGGCAGTGAAGATGGTGAGTTGGGCTTGGTACCGGGGAAAACGCGTGGCGGAGTCAACGTGACAGTTGGCTACAGCCAAAACAAAAGCATCGACAATATAAGCAACGACGAGATCCCCCTGACGGCAATACGACAGGAAACAGTAGTGGAATGGAAGGTGGAAACCTTGTCTTCGATTGAGGAGAGGGCGAATCGGCAGAATGGGGACCTTGAAAGGAGCCAGCGACAGGGGAGAGGGCCTGCTCCGAGGTGATGGGGATGCATTATACGGCGCGTGGGCTGGTTTTATGATGTTATAATGATTTTCCAATGAGAAATGGTTTTTTAATATTTGTTCAATGCGTTTTGCGGCATAAAAGCCTTTTGGGAGATGAATATTTGGACGATGGAAGGGGTGGGAGGACAATGATGGAATGGGCAGATGTAAACAGAGAAATTATGCGCAGTCCAACCAGTGAGAGTAGGAGTGGCAGCGGCAGTGGCAGCGGCAGTGGCCTTCCGCTTACTCTAAATACGATCACCTTTTCCACCGTCCATTCCAAGTATCACACTCTAGCAGCTAGGCGATTTGATGATTATCGTTGGCATTTACACCACGAAGCAACGGGCGAATTTTGTCGTCTCCTCACAATGTTTAATGAGGAAATTTACAGCAAGGTGGTAAATGAATTTCCCTCGTGCAAGGAAAAGTTAGATGAGATCTTAAACTCTTTTTCGGACACGCAGCCGTGCTGGCAGGGCACGCTTGGGCAAACAGGAAGTCCGACGAACATTACAACACATAATTTCCTCTTACCTTCCTAGTGCCATCGATCAACAAGTGGCAGCTTGGCGCAGTTGCAAGTTTACCTATGACATGGTTTCCACACTGACTCGACTGTACCACGATCCTTGGATCATACCTACACGACAACAACTCAAGGAAATATCCTACGTTTTCCCCGACTTAGAGGAAAAGCATTGTCGAGATCTAGTGGGTAGCGAGGATTCTTTCAAATATCGCTTCTCTGCTGTGGCCGCGGCCATATTCTTTCTTAATTCTCTCCCAATACCTACTCCGCATCAAATTCGAATTATAGTCCTAAACGAAGACCACAGAGCTGTAGCTGATCCCCATCTTCATGCACAAGGCCTAATTCCCTTCTGTAAAGAAAATCCACAACTTCGCATCGAGCGGCGTATAGACCTTTGGAGGACCCTTTTACAGTGCAACGACTATACCCGTCTCTTGTCTTGGCTGACTCAGTCCTTAAACGGGATATTTTCCCTGGCCTCTAACGGGATGAAAGGTTTTACGCGGAGGAGGAGCTCGTGGAATTAATAGAATATGCAAAAGAAAATGGCTTTGCTTAGGAATCTAGACGGGCGCAAAGGCCACTTTGGAATTCGTGTTTGGGAATCACAGTTGTACCCGAGGCTGCACTTGATAATAGAATTCAGATAGAAATGCAATTAGTCCGAATAGTAAATTGGCATACACCCCTAGGGGAGAAGTTTTGTGGCTTTGTTTATGATCTTCCACTCGCCAATGCACGCTAGCTTATCTGGTGATGAGAAGCCAATTGTGCATGTGAGCCTAGTTGAATCAATCACACCTTTTAGACTTTTGCCATAATAGTAAGGGATTATTTTTCCTCCACCTTGCGATTCTCATTATCCCTTTAGCTGTCGTAAGCCTCCACCCTGGTCAAGCCCCCCACATGACCCCGGCAAAAGCAAAGTGACCTCGAGTGACATCAACGATGCACAAAATCACCCGCACAGAATTTACTATGTAATTTATTCGTAAATCGAAATGGATTCCCAGCCGACCTCTAGCGAGGCTGTCATGTAAGGGCTATCGTCTAGGTCAGCCGGGGCCGCAACGGCTGCCCTTAGCTAATGTTAGTGGTAATAGGCGCCGGGCGCCGCAGTCACGATATCGATGTCAATAGGTAGTGCAATGTAGCCTTATGTAGTGAGGGGAATTGTTAGGACATCTATCATCATATAATTAGATAGGAAAATAATGTACAGTCAAGCAGGGCTATAACGATCTAGGTCTAGTACAATATTCGGGTTTTACCAATAAAAATCTAGCAACCCCCCTATTTTATATATGATTTTTAGTAAATTATAATAAACCTTAATACTTATAATATTAGCCTTAATCTATTAACTAAGGCAGTAAAAGGAAGGTTTTATTATAATAAGTAAGCTATATAAGTAGTAAATTTTTAGTATTTTTAATTAATTTTCCTTTTATAATAATATTAAAATATTATTAATAAAGTAGCCTAAAATATAGGCTAGGTAGTTTATTTCTAATAATTAAAGATATTAAATATACTATATTTATTATTAGAATTTATTTTAGTATTAAATATAACTTTAAGAATAAATAAAAAGTAAACTTAGCTTAAAGCTCTTATAATTATTTATTTTTAAGTACCTTAGTAATTATTTTATATATCTTAATATACTAATAATTCCTAAAAATATAATATATATTAAAAAAGCTAAGAAAACTAACTTTCCTATTCTTAAGAATACTCTTAATAATTATTTAATATAGATTAATAGCTAAGGAGTTATAATTATAAGAAAAATTATCTAAATAATTATTTATAAGCTTTAGGATATAATACTTAATTTTTATATCCTTTTAATATTTTCTTTTTTATATAATTAGCTTAATAGCTTTAAATTATATTATTAATATAAATAATATTATAAGTATAATAAGCTTATCTTAATTAAGAATCTTAATTTTATAGCTAATTTATAATAGCTTTAATAATTTATTATATAATACTAGGTAAATAATATTTATAATATTAATAAAATTAGCCTTTTTTAGTATTAATTATTAGTAATAATATTTATAAATATACTTATTTTAGGTATAAAGATAAATAAGCAAAGAATTTCTTTTATATTATATTATAATATATTAAATATATATAAATTACTATTATAGATTATTAGTAAAGCTAAAAGCTCTTAAGTATTTAGAAAAGGTAATATTTATATTAAAAATATATTTATTTTTTAATAATTTAATTAAAAGGTATAAATAATCTTAGTTATTTTTTATAAATAGCTTTTTTAGTTTAATAGGTAAATAATAAGCTAAAAAGTCTTACTTTTACTTAATTACTTTAGTATATATAAAAAGGTAGTTTATAAGATTATTAAGAAGCTATAATTATTATATATAATTATTATATTTCTTCCTTTAAATTTTATTATATTATTTTAGTTATTAGACTAAGGAATTATCTTAAATTTAAAGCTTTACTATGAAAAGTAATAGTTTAAATTTATTATTTAATATATTTTCTAGGAATAGGATCCTCTTAAAGGCCTTATATAGCTCTTAGTACTTTATTAGATAATTAATATATAGTAAGAAGTAAAGGAATTAATTATTATTAATTATTAGAGAAAATTATAGCTTTTTAGCTAAATATTTAGCCCTAATTATTACTTAAAAGATTAGAATATTAAATATATTACTTTTTTTAAATTAGCTAAATATACTAATATTTAATTAATAATATAATTTAGATTTATTCTAACTAAGGAGGCTTTTAATACTTTTATTAAGCCTAAATAAAAGTACTTTTATAAGCTTATAAAGGACCTCCTTTTATATATAGTAAAAGTATTTTCTTAGGTTCTATTACCTAATTATAATAATAATCTTAATAATTTACTTTCTTTTATTATTCTAATATATAAAGTATCTTTTATTATAAAAAAATTAATTATATATAAAAAAGTAATAGAAGAATATAATTTTTAGCTTATTTAGTTACTCTAATAGCATAAGAAGAAGCTCTAAAGGCAAGGCTAGCAAAAAGTAAAATAAGCAAAATAATAGATATTAATCGAAATATTCCTTATAATAAATATATATATAAATTAGGTATAGAGCTATTATTAACTATATCCCTATTTATAGCCTTGATTTACTAATAACCTGGTCTTAATAATAAAAACGCGGTTATGTTTCTTATCGTTATAGCCCTGCTTGACTGTACCTTCCATTTTGTACGCTATCATTTGCTCCACATCCCTGCACCCGACTAGGGTGGAGGCTTACGACAGCTAAAGGGATACGAACAAATTGGTGAGTTCTTCGGATTTGGAGGAACTCCCTCGATTAAAAATTCATCTGTATGCACTGCCTCCGCGATGAGTAGAAGTGGTGTTTGAATCAGCCAGTAGATGAGAAATGAAACCATTCCCTGGCTGGTGATGCCGATGGATGTCGGAAGAGTATTCTCAATATCCTGGTAACTGGGACAGATGGCGGTAATCATCTTGTTTTGTTCGGCCACTATGCTCCGGCCGAGATAAACGTCCACTTGCTGCGGTGACGCATTGTCCGCCCCCAATGCTTTGAACTCCAAACCAGAACATGGCGAGGACAGCCCTGCTAACGACGCAAAAGTAGCTCAGCCTGTACCCATAGCTAGCGCGGACTGCAACAGGGAAGGGAACGTGCAGATCTGCTCCAATGGCTCCATTCAAGACGGCCGGGATGGCGTTGCAAATACCCGCAACCAGCGTGATGAGGACCGCATCTGTTGCGGAGAGCCCCGTGGTCAGAATGGAACTCGCCGCCTCCCAACCGCTAATAGTAACGAGATCGCTGAACCAGTAGGAGATAAAGTTGGCGCTTGTCCACGTCTGTTTCTCCGGTGGGATGGTATCTTGATCTGTGTTTGTCCAGACGTCCGGAGGCGTGATGCTGCTGACCTGCTTGGGGAGTTTCCAACTTCCAGCATCGGCAAGTCTGAGTTTGGTCTTTGTGCCAACGGCAGAAAAGGCAGCGGATCCACGACTTCGCAACGACGGGAGATGCATGGGAATGACAGTTGCGGCGATTGGAAACGATTAGAATCTGGACAGCCTGGAACTTACAAATGGCGGATGCTTATTCCTCGCTCGCGCTGGGTATACCGGCTGAAAAGGAGCGTAAGAAAGTCCCAGTCTGCATGGGCCCCGGCTCGATGAGAAACCTTGTTCTCATTTGTCTTGGGAGTTTCGAAATAGTGCAAAAGGCGGAAAACAGTCTGGCAGTTTGGCTTGGAGACGTCATGAGCCTTGATGAAGATGTCATCAGGGAAGCCCAATCCCTTTGCAAAGCAAATCATTAGCTTCTCCGAAACCCGCTGAAGCGAATGCATAAATTCCAGCGACCTTTCTCGGAAGCCGGGCACATGGTCGTTCGAGATCCACAAATTGTTCATGTTTTCCCCAAACTGGAGCTGGTATGACTCCTTCTGATCGGGCGTGCCCCGGTTGATGGTCAGATTTGCGATCGGCACTCGTCGCCAACATTTCGAGGGCTCCAGGGGACACTCAGTTTTTCATCTTTTGGCAGAGCGAAGAAGGCTCCGGAGGTGGCAAACATGGCATTGACTTCGTCTGACGAAATACCATGGTCGGTGATGGCGAAGAAGTCCACATTTTCGGCAGCAGAACAGAGTTGGCTTGTGATTTCATCGATTGGCGTCTCTAAATTGGCGAGGGAGATCTAATAATAGTTAGACGGCGTTGAAATATGAAAGTGATACAGGACAAACCTGAGGGATCAATCGATCGACATATTTTGTGCCCATCATTGCTTAATTATGCAAGCATATTTGGAATAGACTCGTGCTGTTTTCTTGGTTTTTTATTTTATTTTATTTTTTTACGATCTAAAAATATTGTCTCGGTCACGTATCGCTGGAAATGTTTCTCGCAATGTTGGTATTGATGATGATTTATAGTGACGGCTGATTTTAGTATTGACATGATTCGTCGCCATCAGGACCAGATAAGCATAATGCGATATCTGGTTCGGCCGAGCTGTGGATTCTGCGCGAGGTACAAAAACATCGAACTGCCATTACTCCAAGCACTAATTATGCAAGATTTGAAAATGCATTGAGTAATCAACCGCATAGTGTTTCAAGCCTTGTATGTTGGCATCCTGCATCGAATCAAAGGCAGACAGTCAACATAGTAAATGGATTATAAATTAATCTTCATATTATCTGCCTATATATCATGGCTTTTTTCCACCACTTTTGACGGCTTTGTACAATGCAACGAGAGGAGCAGTGTTAAATGAGGCTGTAGACAGCCACAAGTCCGGCAAAGAACAGACCAGTCATCTTTACCGATACTTGGCCAACACCACCAGTCTCAGAAGGTGAGCTTGCAGCCTGCGTGGATGTCGAGCTCGAGGTTGGGGTGGAAGATCCAACGGTAGATGTCGCAATGGATGTCGAAGCACCAGAGGCCTTTGCCGTGGCAGTCGCCGTGTTTGTGTTACTAGAGTCGGTGCTGGAATCATCATTGCTAGAATCATTGCCATCCTCATCGCCATCCCCGTCGATTATAGATTCCCAAGACGGGTAGGTAGTGCCTGGGCACTTGGCGATACACTCGTAGGTCGACTTGTACGAGTCCATGTCTTCCTCGTTCTCCTGTCTCTCGTCGTAGTACTTGTCACTGCACTGTTGAGCACAGGCGTAGGCAGAGCACGGGATCCTGTCCATGTCGCCCAGGTTCTGACCCGCCAGCACCGTCTTGCTCCATTTTCCCGTCGCGCCCTTGAGGACAAAGGTGTTGCTGTACTCGAAGCCCGACGGGCCATCCTTTGTGGGATCCGAGTTCCACTCCATGGTCGTTATCTGCAGCTCGGCATCGGCGGGCACCACGTCGGCAGGGATCTTGATCTTGACCATAGTGCTGTCGATCTTGGTGCCATTGGCGAGGAGGCAGACGGGGCCGGTGCCCCAGCCTGGTGGCGTGGTGGAGAGGTAAAGGTTGAAGTTGGTGAAACCAGCGTCGAATGAGTCGGAACCATCGGCGATGTCGTTGGTCAGCTTGACTGTGACCTCGGTGTCGGCTTCGACGGAGAACGGGATTTCAATGTCCTCAAACGCCACGACGCTCGATGCGCCAGCCAGCAAGATGCCCAGAGGGCCCATGAGAGTGGACGAGATCATGGTTAGAAACGAATGACGACAGTTGGCCTTGTAATGAGCGCGTGGCCGGAGTGCAAATGAATGACGGCGGTGCTGGGTGCGAGATCAACAAGCAGACAAAAGTTACAGAGGCACGGGCAGGATATAAGGCCGGACGAGAAGGATTGGTGAGAAGGATCACCGGATATTAACTTATGGCACCAATACCAAGGCGGATGATCCATGTCGCAAGGGGCCAAGATCCTGGTACGACCCCTGGATAGTCTAATCATTTTCCGAAGAGTCATCACCACCATCGTTGCCACCATCATCGTCACTGTCATCGCTGCCACTCGGGCAATAACCGCCACTGGAACAGCACGCATTACCCGTTGGCATGCAGCGCCCGTTGCATTCTTCCTCACCACTATCACAGCTCCCGGGGCTGCTGTCATCAGAACCACTGTCATCAGAGCCACTGTCATTGGAATCGTCGTCATCGGAGCCACCATCGTCTGAGCCGCCACTTCCTGGCCCGCGTTTGCAACGCCCGTCGTCGCCGCAACTTTCGCCCTCATTGCAATACCCAACATCGCAGCAGACTTTTCCCTTGGGCATACAGCCAATACCACAGGTTTCCCTTTCGTCGACTTTGCAACCCCTACTCTCCGAGCTACAAGTTTGGCCGTTTGGGCAGCAACCGCCCTCCATGCAGTATCGTCCGAGCTCGCAAAAAACTCCTCCTCGCAACAGGAGCCAGTAACGGGCATGCAGTGGTCTGACTGAGCCGGCTTGCTCGCACCAGGCAGCGGACACGCGAGGTCTACGGGGCAACATACAACTTCTTATACTACTACATCCAGCTCTTGGGGCTGATAAATGCCTCAAATGTTCGATTCTACCTAGTCCGTAGGGCTGCGTGATGAATGCAGGCACCAAATGCATGGCTGACAGCAAGGGTTTATTGAATGAGCCATGACTATTGGCTGTTCAGTTGGTGCACCTCCCTCAATGTAACTTCGCTTCGCGATGGTGTCCGCAATCATTAAGCATAACAAATAACTACAGCCTAAATGTTGGCACCTCTGCCTTGCGGCTCCACAGATCGGGCCATCGCTCAAGCCACTTTAAACAATAGAATATTGCCATTACTGAGGCAGTGATGCTCGATTCCACGCCAAGTTGGTATTGATATAACTTAAATGGGGTGTCAAGATGCTGCCTCTCAGTACCTCAGATCGGTCTGATATCATGTCGATTTCAAGCGCACAACACGGTTCTTGTTGCAGCTCTTTTGAGCCTCCACATTTCTTTTCATCTTTATGTCTGTTTTCATCTCTTTATTTTTGGCATCAGCTGCGTTTAGCTTGCTGTTGTCTAGCCTCAATCCGAATGATGAATGCGGGGATGATTATCGATCTCCAGCTCAAGAGAGGGCTGAACGTACAGGGGTGCAAATAGTACGAGGAATACAGAAAACTGCCTTATCCTGCATGTCATAGAAAATTCTGGTGATTTTGCGCATATGTTCAAACTGGGCCCTTCCCATAGTTGCACGTAACACCACTGTGGCAAAACCATGCTTAATCTTTCATTCGTCTCCATTTCTGCACGTAAACTTGCTCAAGGATGAATAAAAAGCCACAGCGCAAAAGCCACAGTACGACTCTCGTGGCAGTCCTTTTTCACGAATGATGGGGTGCGCAAGTCAAGTCGGCGCTTGGAGCGAAATGATTGCAGGGAGCTGTTCTGTTTGAGGAGGGCTGTTCATCATCGGGTTCATGCCATGCATCTGCCACAGATACACATCCTTTGGGACTAAATGAAATGCCGCCTAAGACCAGCACTCTCGGGTGGCGGTTATTCTCAACTGAGTTACCCTGCTCCGGTTGTTGGTTCAGACAAGATTGATGAAACGACCAAAGGACTGATGCGCGGACTCGTAATTAACGTAGACCCCACTTTCGTCCATTCAGCGAACACCGACGCTATTCTATTATACTCACAGACACCCCCCATCCATGAAAGCTGTTGGTTGATGGGTATCGTGAATCAGACAGAATCCACGACGCGCGTGTGTCTTTGCTTGTTGACACTTGAAAGCCACCATCAATATCCCTGACCGATTGCACTAATCTTGCGTGATAACAAGTCGCAAATCCTGAAACGGAGAGATTGTCAATGCCAATAAAGGTAAATAAATGTAGCGTAAATTTGACGCTTTCTGAGCATTTCACCCATATCGTACCTCGTAGATTTGGACATGAAACCACATGCCACCCTTCTGTACTGCCTTCGCCAGCAACACTTTGCCCTTCGTCTCTCATCCCAGTCCCCAAAGGAAAAGAAGAAAAAAGTACAATGCTCGTCTCTTATTTGGAAAAAAAAATCACTCTTTGATTACTCAAAAAAAAAAATGACCGAGATCGTTTTCGCTCTTGCTTTCCTAGTCGGCGGTATCAGCGCTGGCCTATGCCACAGCTGCCACTCCTTCTTCCGCGAATCCTGCGTCTACTCCTGCAACACTCTTGTCAAATGCCAGGATAAAGTGAGAGGGCCACATGCTACAACCAAAAAAACAAAATAGGTACATTCGAAGGGAGCCTTCGATATTATTACCTACCTCTCTGACGGCGACATACCGATATCATGGCAACTCATCAGAGCTTAGATGGATCATCTTAGACCGGGCTTTGCGTTGACAAGACCTCTGTGGGGGCATTAGCATGTACTTTGAGTTGTCAGCGTGGATGACTTGGATATAATCTACATAAATGGGAATATTTTCTATGTCGTAGAATTTAACTAGACTTAGAGCAGCAGAGTCCTAGTAACTGCAATAGAATTATGTCTTGCGGATCATATTCTGTGACACTACCTACGTATTCTTTTGGTCTACGGTTGTGACTGGGGGGTATCGTGGCTAGTAAAGTATCAATGACAAGGATGGTGGTTGCCATCATTTGCATATCAAATATAATTCACAATTGTGTGTGTGTGTGTTTTTGTTTTTGTTCTTCTTTTTAGTTCGAAATTCCAGAAAATATTAGCGCATTGTACTTTTGAAGTGGGGTTTGGTCATGCTTACGTGGACCTGTGTACTCCAAGTCTTGTGGCCCATCTCCCTTGACTTGCATGTCAAGAAGGCGGTGTTTACCACCCATTACCTACAAAGAAGCCAGTCGACCAGTCAACCATGGACTCTAAATGTCAGAATAAAAGCAAGTTAACATGCGCAATTAAATCAAGTTGTTTAATCCACGCAATCTGTAGCAATAGACAACTTGTTTCTGGCACTCTTGTTGAAAAATTCGTCGAGCTATAGGGTGTTGATGAATTTTCATCAGGTTCAAGTTGGACTAGACCATGGTGGGGTTCAACAGCTGTTTGGTAAGGGTGCCATGTGGGGAGTAGGGCTCAAATGATGGAACATTGTGTGCATGGATCAAAGCTGAGATGAGCTGAGCGGGCTGGACGTCATAATCTTCAGGGTCCATGGGGCAGTGAGATGAAAAATCTGCCAATCCCCCCCACAGCACAGACATACAATCATACCGAGGATGCCCAAAAGTGAGGCGCCTGATCAGCCAGGCCCCGGGGACGCAGGGCGAGGTATCTGACGGGGTGGAGAGCCCTCATGGCCAAGGCGACGCGGGCGGCAGGCTCCTGACAGGCAATGGCCTGGTTGACAATGGCCCAGCAAGGACTTCAAGTCGCAGGGGAAGCCTCGATACGGAACTGGCCCGGTGTGATGCTGCCCACGATGCGCTAGCCACGCGGTGACGGGGCCTAACGACCCGTCCGGGCCGTCGAACTAGCTCGGGGAGAGGCGATGGGGGGTTGAGTGTCAATTCTGCGCCGATTGAGCCTGGTGCGGTTTCTTCCCGTGCTGCTCACTGCTCACTGCAGCTAGCGCGTGTCCAAAGTCAAAAGCCCCTATCCGCAGGAGCTCTCTGCCCGATCAGATGCTGCATATTGGGCGCGGCGGAGCCCTCTGGCCTCTGCTCCTTTGACGTGCAGGGGTTGGGATGACGTACATGGCACACAGCACGTTGGCGCTGGTTCACGATCCGTGTCCGTCCAGCACGTCTTGCCGCTGGCTCTCTTGCCGCTGGCTCTCTTGCCGCTGGCTCTCTTGCCGCTGGTTATCCGGTCCCTTGGGCGAGCCGCGGGGAGCCCGCCAGAGAGGACCGGGCCCGAAATCGGCTTGGGAGGCGTCCAGACAATCGGCATCCGGCCGCGGGCGCGTGTCACGGCCTCACTTTTTGGCCCTCAAGGCTGGATTGGCAAGGCGGTCGCTAATCCCAATCGGGCCAGACCAGGGCCGTCGTTTAATTTGGGGACAATTTTGCAGCCAACGACCCCTTCAAAACTGCACGTCATCGGGGCTCCCGGCTCTCTCTCGCACCCTTCTTGGCTGCTCACCGTTGAGTCCATCGAGTCCATCGAGTCGACCATGAATGGACGCGTGCCGTCGAGACGCAGCCGGCCAGTGTCGCAGCCGCCGCCAATGCGGTCCTACGCCGACAGGCCCGCCGAGAGGTCCGTCGAGAGCCCGGACTGGACCCGAGAGATGGCCTCGTGCCTGACGACAATCCGCGAGAAGCCGCTGCGCTTCCGCCAGAGCGAGGTGGGCATCTTCCACCCGGCGAGCCTCTTCGCCGAGAACTTTGACGAGCTGGAGATGGAGCCGCGCGCCGGCTCGGACGACGCCGGGAGGATGGACAGAATGGACTCGGTGAACAACGTGCCCGTCTGGAACAGCTGCTTCTGCTTCGTCGACGCCCTGCGTAGGTACGCCGCCCGTGGTCCCGAGCACAGGCGGATCCTCGTGCCCCAGATCCCCTCGCTGCTCCGCGGCGATGCCCTCGAGTGGTGGTACTCGGTCACGCTCGACGCCGGCCAGCACGCCCTGCTGCGCAACTCGGAGTCGGGCCTCAACCTGTGGTGCGCCCTGCTGGAGGAGCGCTTCGACCAGAACCCGGCCATGTTCATGCAGGTCCTCAACGTCGAGAGCTTCACCCTCCAGGACGTCGCCGACCAGAAGGACTTTGCTGCCTGGGTCTTCCGCCTCGCCCACAAGGCCCTCGTCGCAAAGTACAGGCTGCCCGGCCTGGTCATGCTCATCTACGAGCGCCTCGACGTCTACCTGATGGAGGAGTTCCCCTACCCGGACATCAAGAAGGGCCTGGAGACCTGGGTCCGCTACTGCATGCGCGTGATACCGGAGCTGTACATCAAGTGCACCGAGGGGGCCTGGATGGACCTGGTGAACCCGGACTACGACGACGAGCAGACCAGCGACTCAGTCCCCCGCGGCTCCGGATCCGACGATGGGAGATGGCCGAGTCCTGGCGACTATCACAGCCAGTCGCCGCCGCGCCGGCGCACCACTCAGAATGGCTACGAGCCCGACGACGAGTGGTTCGGACCCAGCTCCAGCTCCAGTAACCAACGACCCCCCAGCCGCTCGTCTCGCCGCGGCCGAAGGAACGACGCCCTCGCCTCGACTGCCCTCGTTCCGGCTCCGGCTCCAGCTCCCATCCCCGCTGTAGCGTCGCCGCGCAACGGCGGCCCCTTGAGGAAACCTCGCAACGAAGCCCAGCGCCTGCACCAAGCCATCAATGCCCTCGAGGCCGCTCCGCCAGACGCAAGCGGCGGCCGCTGGATCTCTCCGGACCTCCACGAAGACCTGCTCCACATCCTAGACAACATCTCCATTGGCCCGGCCCAAGACTACGACGAGGATTTGTACATTGCCCCCACCCCGCAGCCGGAGAGGAGGAGACCCAGTCGGCGAGTACGACGAGCCTAGTAGCTACCACTGTCGCGTCGACGCTGAAACACGACTACATCGTCATTCTTTTTACCCTTTTCTTTTTTTATTACATGTATATATATATTTTTTTATTTATAAAACTGGTGTATACTAGATGTATTTAATGATGTGATATTACAGGATCTTTTTATTTTTTATTTTTTTATCGGGAGCGGGAGCTTTTGACGGTCCCTTGGCGCGTAGGCTACATGGACATTTGAAACTATTTGCTTTGGAAAATTTGTTAACCATGACTCTTCGTTCATCCAATACTTTTTTCTCCCTTTTTTACTCTCTTTTTCTTTTCCCACCAAGTTACAGACCAACCAGCGCCACATGGGGCGGCTGAACGTGTTGTGGGGTAGAAAAGCATCCAAAAGTGCCATCTTGCCCCTCCCTGCGATCGACAGAGTCTAGATGTCTGCCAACAATGTACCGTATCATATCTGCTTCATTTTTCTGCGCCAAAGGCTGGGGCTAAACGTCAGCTGGTGCTCTCTACCTGAGACACTCCGACCTATCAACAAGCAGCGAATTCGCTTTGGCCCCTTGTTTACAAGAGACATCCTCGCTCTGGTTAAGCAATGGAATTTGCTAACCGGATCAATTCGTTTCTTTTTTCAACTAGCATCCTTGCTGTGGCTGGCAGTCGCTTCATAATACTGAGACATCCAAATCCGAGGTCGGAGTCAATTCATGTACACGTGTTGTAGATATATGGTGTTTGTTTCTTTTATTAGCGTCACTCGCGTCCCTGGACGCGTTTCGCGTCTGTCAATCAGCGCCGCTGTCGTTGAAGCCTGCCACCGTGATTCTCACGGTTCTGACGTTTGATGTCTACTTGAAGAGGCTTAGCAAAATGGCTCGAGCCATCCTCAAAGAAGAACGTGACCCACCATAGACTAGAAGAACACCCCCCCACCAACACCCGTCATCCTTGTTATGTGGTACATAAACTGGGTCTCACCTGGGTTAGACATTGATGAACTGGAAACGGTCCTCTTTTTCGCTATAAGAATGGTTTCGTGAACAATAAGCCAATTCGCTGCCAACTACCTCGCTTTGAGGGTTGTGACTTTGTCTCGGGCTGCTTCTTGTTCTTTGGGCGATGATCGGCATCCTCCCATCATTGCCCCGTCGAGTTGGAGAATTTATGGTTAATATAGTGACTGTCTTTTCTAAGCAGATTGATTCACATAGGGTGCCTATCCGATAGTTCGGTTTCGGTCTCGGTCTCTTCTCAACCTTGATTTTGCATTGAATGCCTCCCGAAAGGTGTCAGCACCTATCAACCCCCGGATTTTTGGATTCTTGACGGCTCCTGCGTGCAGATCAACAATGTTGCACTAGTTAATGATGAATTGAAACTGCATGATGCATTGGGAGCATATCAAGTGTATTCCATGGGAAAAGCAGTAATAATGGACTTGGTCTAAGTGAAAAGTCCATCTTGATGAGCTGATTTGGCTCAGTAGATAGATGCCTCTCTGAATATTGATGCAATTACAATCATAATCTTGACATAGTGATGTTAATAGTTCTTGGCACACTCTTTCAATGGTACTCTGCTAGTAACATGCCTTCTGCCATCTTTTCTTCATTTGCAGCCCCCATCTCGTAACAAACTGATTAAATGGCTTCTACTCCCACATTGTAGGGGGAGTCAGGCAGTGAAGCCTTGAGTATATACAATTCTTCGATGCTCAGGAGCTGGGTCTTTTTTCGACACATTTAACTCTTTTATTCATTTACTCTCTCATTGTTCGTCCAAGCATGAAATCGTGTATTTTGCTGAAGCTAGCTACCTTTTTACCAGGTGTGATAGCTAGCGCATATACCGAGACAAAGACACCACCTGGCTGCCGAAAGCTCATTACCAATATCGATTAGCCCAAGTTTGAAGTTTGGGAAGCTGCACTTCCGGGGGTCATTGCGGTAAACAGCAGCGCCCAAGACGGACCTTTGTCCGACTATCGTCTGCAAGTAAAGTCACTTTCTGATGTCCAGAGTGCTGTACGCTTTGCTACAGAGCACAGCATACGCCTAACAGTTTTAACTACGGGCCACGATGGGCTTTCACGCAATGATGCAGGACCAGGCCTCATCGCCGACATGTCTCTATTTGACGGTGTCCGCGTTCACGAATCATACGCCCCCCACAGAAGAGGGAATTCCGTTTGTAGAGCCTGGCACGGAGCCCAGTGTGATCACTCCAAAGGATGGTGTCCAGGCGGCCATCACATTCGGACCTGCGCGTGCTGGTCTGGCGCTGAATTAAACCGTGGCAAAATCTGGCCTCTTTACTGTTAGTGGCGCAGATGGTTAGTTGAGTGTGACGATATAAAACACGGAGTTGTTACTAATTCGCATAGCTACTGTTGCTGTTGGCGGCGGTTGGGGCCAGAATGGAGGCTATGGATCCCTCACTGCGCAGTACGGTCTTGGAGTTGACCAGTGGCTTGAAGCACTCATAGTTACACCAGACGGTGACCTGCGCGCTGCTAATGAGGAAACCAACTCGGATTTATTCTGGGCTATTCGCGGCGGGGGAGGTGGCACATTTGGCATTGTGGTGCAGATGACATAGAAAACATACCCCACCAGCCCAATCACTGGCTTAAATTGGTATATCAATTCCATGCTCAACGAATCGAATCCCGAGACAGGTCTTATACCCACCAGCGCTGCGCTAGAGTACCTACTGAGCGAACTGCTGGGCTTGCAAGAGAAGGGCATCAGCGTATATTTCTATGTTCACCCTAACACAATCCGTTGCTTTGCTATTCATCCCGACAAGACCGCCGGAGTCGCAAACGCAAACGCAATCTGGGGACCAATTCTGGGCCGGCTGCAGGAATTCCCAGGAATGACGCCATACCAGACACGACCCTTTACGTACTCTAGTTACAAGGAATACTTTGACACGACATACGGGCCCCTGCAGCCTCAGCCCACGACGCCAGACCAAAGGCGCAGATGGAGAAAGGCCGTGGTCTTGGTGGTTGGCTGGAAGACTAACAAGTCCAACTTGGATGGGCTGAGAGAGCTCGCGCCCGACATGGGAGCTTATCTCAACGAAGTGAGTGTTTTGGATAAATTGCGACGCGAAAATACCGTCAAGCTAATTAGCCTACTATAGCGTAGGATAATTTGTTCAGGTGGGTGCAGACTAAAAAGCGACAGGCGCAAATATCTTCTTTACCCGGCATCAACACCTCGGAAACGGCTACTCTGCAACTTCGACTACCAACTTTGTGCAACTCACCCCCTGGAGCAGTTTTTCCAGCCCCTCATTGATAGCCCCCAGTCCCTTCCCCACAACCGTTGGCTCCGGACTCGGCCTGATGGTCCCCTTGGGCAGGTTCACCCTCAGCCATGTCCCAATCCAATATCGGAACTGCTCCAGCCTCTCCTCCTCCACAGCTGACGGCACTAGGAATATCGTCTCTATCCCGTCCACGTCCTCAGCATCGGGAGGAACCAGGGGTGCTGACCCAATCTTTGCCGTCTTTGCCTTTTTGCCTTCTTGGGATTCTCCCAAGAAAGCCTTTAGTACAGCCTGGCATTGCGCAAGCTGCCCAGTAGCAAGAAAACAATGTCGGATCACTAACCTGTCCTCCTTGGCCGCCGAGATGATTTCATCCACAACTTGGGGGTCTTTGTAGTCAAACACACGATCCGCTCCCAATGAGCTTATATAGCTCTTATTTGCGAATCCGGCCGTGGCGTATACAGCTGTAAAGGACGAGCTGGGATCTTCTCGCAACAGCCGGCCCGTTTGTACGCCCATGGTCCCGACACTAGAGGAGGCACCCCAGATTAGAAGGGCCTCTCTTTTTCCCATGCGGTCCTTTGGTTCATCTCCGTTGGTATCAGGACCCGCTGGGCTGCCAGAGACTGAGGTGGAAGCAGTGGCCTCTCTCATCCGAGGAATCCCCATAGCATCCCATGCATTTAGGGGTACTTCAACGGCGACAGGCAAGGTTGCCGCATGGTTCCAAGATATGCCCTGGTCTGGAAGAGGCACAGCATGTTGCCAGGGAACAAGGCATCGCTCCTGAAAGGCGCCGTAGTCTGGATCGCAGGATCTCCAGACAGCGGCAGCATAGGCCGCGACACGGGTAATGCCTGGTTGGAAGGAGGGGCCCTGGCCATCACCAGTGGCACAAACAGGGACGTTGCTACCGACTTCCAAGACTAGTCCTGATATATCGAAGCCGGTGATTGTAGGATAGGCGGGTATAAAGAGGCCTTGGTCGCGCATGACAACGTCTGCTGGGTTGAGGGCCACGGATTTGACAGCGACAAGGAGCTCGCCTGGGCCTGGCTTTGGAGTAGGGCGGGCTTGGAGCTCAAAGGGTTGGCCTTTGGCCCGGGAGACGGCCGCGAGGTGGGTAGCCATTTGGACCTTTTGTGTAAGTGTACGGAGTAGGCAGAGGTCTTTTATATAGGTAGAGGACCGGTCATATGAAAACAGATCCTGGTATTCAAGTTGAAGAATTATGATTGTGATGCCATAAACATTGGCCTCCCTTGTTGGAACATTGAGGAATGACCTTCTTCTTATATAACTTGACCATGATTTCACATTGCTTAGTCTTTGATACGGTGACGGCACGCTTGGTACGACAACCCGTTGATTGGGATGGTAGGAGCGCCAAGGCACAACTCGTAGCCAACCAGGGACACCTGCATCCGAAGAGTAGCTAGCGTAGAAAGCTAGCGTGGAAGACTTGCTTCCGAAAGGAGGTTAGCGCTTTGGTGGCTGTGATGGTGTGGAACTGGCTAGTTAGTGTCGTGACCAAGACCGCCTCCACTTCTCCTTGCACCTGCGACCGATCCCTTCGGCATGGAATGTTCCCCTTTCGGGTTGGCAAAAACCTCTCTCTGACAAGCTGCGCAGAGCATTGGACAATTGACAAAGTATGTCTCCGACAGGCCCAAAAGAGGTTCGCGAGCGCAAGACGCTACGGAGGTCGAGATTTGGCTGCCGAAATTGCAAGCTGAGAAAACTAAAGGTGGGTGACTTGCTTTAAGGCTTTCCCACTGGTACCTGGCTGAACGAATGCCCTTGACCTTTCAGTGCGACGAAGGCAAACCGCGTTGCAAACGATGTGCCTCGTACGGACTATTATGCAATTTCATGCATAATATCCCCGACCTACAACCTGCCGCTGCCGACAAGGGCAGGCCAATGGTGGTTCGAGGAAAAACAGAGCTTCAGCCCCCTGTCACCAGCGCCGTTTGGACGTCTGACGAATTCACACACTATCAATTGAACGCAAAGTGCCAGGATTTCGTCACCCGTTATCTTGGCCGAAGTCTTACTACCCCGGATGACCCCAATATGGCACACATTAATCGAAAGCTCCTGAAATTAGCCTTTACCGTAAGCATTATCGTACTGATGTTGATCGCCATTAGACAGAGATCGAAGTCGGATTGAACATTGTGGGCCTAGGCTCGGCTAACATGTGTACTACAGTGTCCTTTCTTAATGCACGCCTCTCTAGCTGTGGCACTTGCATATGACCGCCATCTGAACAGCCCATTGGGCTCTCGTCGCAGCCTGGAAGAGTGCTATCACTGGTCTCAGAGCACAGCTCTTCTCAACAGACGGTTAAACGAGACGATTGAAACGAAAGATAAGGATCCAATTTGGGGCACTGCGGCTGATTTGGCCATCTTGAGCTTCTCGTCCCCTGATGCGTGCACGCCAGAAGAATCGTGGCCTTTGGGGTCCTCTGACAATTTTGACCTAGGTTGGTTACGCATGAGCAAGGCTAAAATGTCATTGTGGCATATAGCGAACCCACTACGACCAGACAGTATTTTCTGCATCATGGCGGCAGCCTATGCTGAAATGCTCTCACCTTTGCCAGAAAGAGGAATCGATAATATGCCAAGGGCGATGGCTGCCATATGTCTCCTCAACGACTCATCTACGGCGGAAATCAATCCATATTTCTATGTTGCCCACGCAGTTTCCCAGTTATTGAACCTCCCCGATAGCGAGGTAAGAACAGGTCAAGCTCAAATATTCATGCGCAGCATTGATGGCCCTTTCCAAGAATTGCTCGGGCAAAGGGACCCTGTTGCCCTGCTGTTGCTTTATTTATGGTACCGCAAAGCGAGTCGCAGTATATGGTGGATTGAACTTAGAGCTAGAGTGGAATGCCCTGCTATTTTCTCGTACCTACAGATATATCACAAAGGGAATGCCGCGCTACAGGCATTGCTTTTGGAAGGTGCTATCGCCGATCGATGATCTGGGAAATATTGGCGCCTTGGCGGTTTATTTGCGAAACGGGTTGCCAACTCGACATACGAAACAGTATAAATATTGGCACATTATATCAATTTCTTAAAAGTATCAAACATAATATTAGTACAAAAGTGCATGTTCCGTTGATCCATCCAAATGAATTTCGTTCCTCCACTGAAATAATTCCATCTGGTTGACCATTCGACGATGCTATTACCATTCCAAATGCAGACAGTTCGACGAAGACGGAGAGAGTTGGCCATGGATATCAATTCGACATATGAAAACGCGTCTGGTGGTTCATTTGTACGTTTCGGTGGATATCAGACCCCGGCTTCGCAAGATGCTGTGGAATAGACCAAAGGCCATTGTTCTTTCTGGCATATAGGCCATGAAATTGTCCACCTAATCTCCACCTCAAATCTCACACGTGATGGACTCGAGGAGTCGACCGACCTTATTTCCATATTTGAATTAGGGGATGAATAGAAGCTGAAGGGTCGTAGGGGAACCTGGTTCACCGGAATTTCCATTATGCTAACCTATGGATACTGTCGCTCTTAATATACGACTTTAGCTACCTCAAGTACTTTGACAGTGTAAATAGAACCTATTCTGCCATTGGTTGATAGACATTTCATAGTGTTGACAGCTAACCAATGCCAACCTGATGGCTGACCTTGGCCAGTGAGAAAGATTGAAACGAAAACAATAATGGTATATATATCCAGAGCATGGGGATACAAAGTAGCCATATTAATGCTCTTATTGTTTTACTATACTATTTGCTACGGGGTTACGTAGATCCCGATTCGCATGGGCCAGAGTTTACCGAGCATTCCTTGTCCCACCAAGTTATGGCAGATCCATCATTTCTGACAATAACATTCTCGGCAGGTTGATCGTAAAAGTAGCAAATGCCAATATCTGAGTAATCATAGTATAAAAACGACTTGCACCGTGAGGCATAACTGGGCCCATTGCACATCTCGGCACATTCTGATAGACCTCTAGTCACATGCCGGTATGTAGCAAATTCTTCGAAATCTGAATATGTGCCACTGTCACCGCATATGGCGTTGGCAGCTAGACAGCCAGGGGCAGGTGTTTCCGGTGTACAGGCTGGATAGTCTGCCCAACATGCCTTGTCCCAAAAGTAGACGCCCCTACCAGGGCTGGCCTCGACACCAAAGCCGACACGGCTTTCTGAGAAGACGCAAGTCTTTCTGGTGGGTGTATAGGTGAATGAGACGCAGTAAGGCGAGTGGAAGGCGTCGTTGCAGATCTGCCAGCACTCGGACGGGTCTTCAGCTCCATAATAGCTTGCCAGCGGCCTGAGCCCGCTAACCCATCTTCTCCCTTCAAAGTTGCATGTGGTATCGGGGGGCAGTGGAGTGGTGGTTGTCGGGGCATCGGATACCACGTGCGAGGCACTTAGGCTGCATGGGCTGGCGTAAATACCCCCAACCGCGATCGCTGCGAGAAGCGTTGTACACTTTTTGATGAGCATATCGGGAAGTTGGGCTGGTAATGGAAAATGGGTTGATTCGCCCAGTGGGCTTCTCCGTATCTCCTGTCTCGCTCTTCGGCGTTCTTATAGCCGAGAGGAAGATGAGGGATAACTTGGCCATGTTGACCGTTTCCATCGTGTGATGGACCTAGAACAGTGGCCTAACACACAGTCTGACATGCAGATATAGTGCAGAACGTGGCTCGTATTCAAGCGAGAAGTTCCCAATGTGTTCTTGAGGTCAGGCATCGGTTCGCAAATGGTGAAGGGTTAGTGCTTATTTCCGGGCAAGTTTTGTGACTGCAGGAACAAATCCGGAATTCGTTCCGTCTTACTGCAATTGAACCGGTGACGTGTATCGGCTGGGGATTTCATTGGCGCATTCCTCTGGAATCTGCTTATCAATACCTTGTTTATAAGCTTCTACGTGTATGCTAACTAGCGGCAGAAAACAGACGATACAGACACTCGCTCCAAGGCATGCATACGCCCACAGGTTGACTAAATCAACGCCAGTGATGGAATTTTGCGTCTCAAGGCTTGGATATAGAAGTTAGAATATTGTGAGGTAAAGAAATATGGAAATCTTAGCTGATGACGATTTTAGTTCTTTGTTTGAAAA
Source organism: Calonectria pseudonaviculata (assembly GCA_004380915.1). Taxonomy (NCBI): domain Eukaryota; kingdom Fungi; phylum Ascomycota; class Sordariomycetes; order Hypocreales; family Nectriaceae; genus Calonectria; species Calonectria pseudonaviculata. The sequence continues at coordinate 2,154,168 of PGGA01000012.1, forward strand.
GATGATCTTGTTTGCATTGTGCAATGACACTGCGAATCTCATTTGATGCAATTGTGTTCCAGTAAGAAAAACATCCCCAACGGCTTGACACACAGTCTCCCCTGACCAAATCCCAATTTTGCCTCCCCTCTGTGCCATGATGGGGCTGGGAATAGGTTCGGCACTCTATTACACGAGCCTGGTCTTGTCCAATGAGTATTTCTTCTGTATTTTGAATCTCTTGGTAACTTGGTATTAGGGCTATACCCGATTGCGATAGATCCTATTCTTGCACTAGAGGGAGTAGGCTATTGATACACGCAATGACCTTGCCATCATTTTATGCCACGATACCAGTCTTAGTTTCACCAGTCAGCGACCACCAGCTCTCTACACGGTACTATGTGCCGCCCTTAGTGTCACATCCGGTACAAAGCTGTAGACGGGCCGAGAGATTTAGCCATGTGTGGGCAGAGACGTAAGTAAAATGGACGGTTCAAGGGGGTGAATACGAGATCCGATCCCTTTTCGGAATGGTGCCTGCATTGTCAGATGCCAAGCCAATAGCCCGCCAGGCGGAATTGACCCCCGGATTACTGCAGTGCAGTATGAGACGGAGCAATCATGCCACGTTCTGCAGAATTCAGTAGATGGGCCATCGGTTTCTGTCACGTATAATAATCTACAAGTCCATCTGTGGAGGAATTGAACAACACTTGAGCTTTAACTGACATCAACATTTGTTTTAACATGAAAATATCTGCTTTTCTAACAGGCCTGGCGTTTATGAGCGTCAACGCCGCTCCATCTGGCTCAGGGGCATCGGCCAGTACATCAACCTTCACGCCACCTCCAAGCGCTACATGTGGGATAGAAGGGAAGAAAAAGCGACTGAGCCAATTTCTCCCTTTCTCCACAATACATGATGTAGTAAATGTGGAGGCGTGTGGCGAAGTTTGCTACGACCGCCACCACGATGCGCGCTGTCAATCGATCCAGTACGAACCCAGCACTCAATCTTGTTCCATGTGGACATCACCTGTCAACGGGACCATGGATGTTTTGGATGGAACGGGCGACTTTTATTGGGACAAAGCATGCTTCCCTGACCCCGGTCCTGCACCCACTGCTACCCCAGCACCACTACCATGCCTACCAAAGAATGCTGTGTGTGGCGTGAAGGGTAATACCCTTAGCGACGATGGCTACTTCAGCATCTACAGTTATGTTGATGGCCCAGAGATTTGCTATGATATCTGTAGGGACGAACATCACGCCCCTCGATGCGTTTCGTACTATTATGCGGAAACATCTAGGCCGCACTGCATGTTTTACGATGTTCCGATGGCTGGGAAAGTGGCTGCTGGTTCCGTAAATCGGTGGTATTGGGATGTTGCATGTTTGGGAAATTCTGGACCATGCGAATAAGATGTGGCAGATGGGCAATTGTCAGAGAAAATATGGTAGTTTATACTTGCATCCTACGAATAATCTTTAAAGCATGCAAGTTTTATGACGAGCCTCTCGCGTTCCTATTATAAATTGCGTAGTCTCTTAGCGTTGAATTGCTTGGACTTGTATGAACAATACTGAACAACTCATACTTCCAGCCCTTGATGACTTGATCAGATGTGAAAACACAAAGATATGCTCCGGCATCTCTGCCTCACTTTCAAAAGTTCTAGAGAGCTGATTACGTAACGGCGACAACGTTATAATACCACCCTGAAATGTTGTGTCGTGGGCAGGTAACGGGAAGGAGTTGTTTTGGATCCAGCACACAAGCGTGGATTGGGCGGCCCCAGATTCCGTCGCCCATTCTCTGTATTCGGGACTCATTCAAGATGATGATAAATGTGCAACAAAGGCCATCAGTCTGGTAATAGACTAGGGCGAAGGGTCCCAAAGTCCGAGCCGGCTATTTGACATGGTATGCGAAACCCATCGCCACGTGATGTCTCGATGTGATACCCAACCTATTGCTGCAATATGTGAGTCTGTTTAAATTGACATTATCATGAACAAATAGACTTACACCAAAAAAGGATATGCCACCTGAAGTGCGGAGAAGAGAAGCCGTCTTACCAAAGATGCGCCGAGGACGATCTAGACTGCGCAGGCTACCTGCACCATTAGACCCTGCCGCCGCTACCACCTCGAACGATATTTGCGGAGCGTTTCTTGCTTTCCCACCTCGGTAGTAGCGGCATCCCGCAATCTGTCACTTCAGCCCTGTCGCAAATGTCTCCAGAGGTTGAGCTGCTTTACAGCGTTCGCACTCGTGTTTTACAGGGATTTGGGATGGGCTTATTCCCAACCAAATTCTAGACTGAATTTACCTTGCCTATCAGCCATACGGTTGATCCTGTGAAAATTCGCCTTGTGAACAGGGAAGCGCACATAGAAAGTTCAAGTTTCAGTACCAATCGGTTTCAGAAGATGAGGAGGCCTCTATCAAACATTGCTACCGGGCCATCCAGCACATCATAAATGACAGCGATGAGCCCTTTGAGTCGATGGAAGCAGCAGCACATTCTCAATAGCTTTTAGATACTATATGGACCCTCCTGGAAGAGACAGTGTGGATGTTTTGGGTTGTCACGGAAGTGTTAGTAATGCGGGTTGGCGTATGTGTCGCTGGCCAGGCGAGAATTCCTCATCGGAGAATCATAGCTGGTGCCGATGATTCGCCGTTACGCTGATGAATGTGTTTGGTGTATGACATGACATGAAAGTTTGCGCACTAGGATGAATATGGGGAGGAAATAATGATACCCATTCCCGTTCTAGCTAAAGATGATACGCTATAGAAAACCTCATTGTGGCAAACTCTGAAGTGTATGAATATTGTTAGTTATATGCTTCTCGATTTGCTTCTAGCGTTCTTTTTCTCCTGGAATGTTCCTTTGCAGATACCCATACTCTAGATTGGCCTGGTAATCTTCACCCGCTTCTTCTAATCCTCAAGTCACATTTGAATCAGCCAACATTAGTGCAGCTGCTCATTGGAACCAGGCTGGCTCTCCAATGGACCAATACTCATGCATAATCTTGCTCAGCCCCAACTGTTGGCTGCAAATGCCACCTTTGGTTTGGTGGTCTTGCTCCCAGGACAAGGCTGCCCAAATAGTCCCCGCGTAAACGTCCCGAAGTCAAAGATTCAATGTGCCAACCAAGGCGATATCCTCAATCACTGCAAATGACTTTGTAACAAATAAATCCCCGTCTCAATTATTTCTCTACCCTCGTCGTCTGCAATCCAGGCTGGTTTTGCCAAACTACAACATGAAGTGAATCCCAGCTAAGTGGGCCAGGATGCAGAAGCTGCGCCACGCCAACGCATATCGGCATCTAGAGCCAATCAAGGAGCCCCTGTAGATCACCTACATGCAGCTCTGTTCAGCTGTCCTCAGATGACGGCTAAATTTGGAATATGTGCCTACCTCGTCTTTCCAGCCATCACAGATCCCAGCCCGCTCTTTTCCCTCTCTTTTCCCTCTCAATCCACTGAGCAATCACTCGAATCGGTAAATATGACGGCGGTTCTGAAGGAGCTGTCTACTTGCACATCGTTGTGTTCTGCCCTCAACTCTAACGAGAATAACACTCAAGCTCTTCGTCATAACTATGCCCCTGCCTGGGTCAATTCGCCAAACGTACGAGGCACGCTCGACATCCTCCAAAGCTGTCTCGTCACCCTAGTGGCCTGCGTCTATACTGCGCTACACCTCAATGTGCCTGAAAAGAGTGCTTGGTATCACTACTTTTGGTCCAAGATAAAATGGGTCGTATTTTCCCTCTGTGCCCCCGAGGTAGTACTCTACATGGCTGCCGAGCAACTTTACCAAGCCCGGCAGCTAAGGGACAAGCTTCGTGAGCTCCAGCAGAAAAGTGATTGCGTCGATAAAGATGTAAGTGTCGCATTGCATTGCTCAAGGCCTGTCGCTTACAGTGATGTTTACGCCATGTAGTTCGACTTTGATTTGAGATATACCTTCTTCATTGTCATGCACGGCGTGCACATCAATATTGAAGACATCCTGTCCTTTGAGGACCTAGACCTCGAGTTTTACTTTCACTTCGAGCGCATGAAGCACCCTCGTACAGTCTGCTTGGAGCCGCATTCGATAATTAGGCTTGCGGAACGAGGACACTGGCTGTACATCTCCAGACAACGGATTGATGACAAGAGCAAGGCGGATTATATTCAAAAAACCATCGTCCTCACTCAAATCGCTTGGATGGTGACACAATGCATTACTCGCTATATCCACCACCTCCCAGTGAGCTTGCTAGAGATACATACAATCGTCCATGTCGTGTGTGCCTTGATTCTCTATGCTTGTTGGTTCCAGGTATCGTCGCTTTAGGCCTGATTAACGCATCCGTCTTTTTGGCTAACTGGCATTGCAGAAACCTCTCAATGTCCAACAACCCGAGGTAATTAATCCGTCCAAGTTTATGGGCGAGGCTTCACAAATGGTACAGCAACAATTCTATTCTTCTTGGTCCCAAAGATTGGCTTTGTTTCCACCTCGGTCACTGGGACAGCCAACGCCTCCCCCCGGACTAACTTGCCATGGTGTATCTATGAGGTGGTATGATCCAGCCAAATCACCAGTCATGCGACCGGGCGATGTTATGCCATCTGGCCTTGCTCTTTATACGGCTGATAAGGAGTTGAGAGTAACACCTCAGTTCCTCAGACGATGGGAGGCCATATTGGAAACATACCATTTTCAAGATCGAGAGCTCCTTGCCCGCGCAACTACATTTGAGAGACGTCGCGTAGACGAGGAATCTCTCATGCACGAACAGCAAAATTTAGATTTCGAAGCCCCATACCTTTCTCGGTTCGAAGAATTCAGACAAAGACTTCCATTTAATGATGGTAAACAGAACCTAGAAGTCAAGCTTGATATGCACGTAGCAGTCATCGCTCTGGCGCTGATTCTTCCCGTCTTTTATGGCGGCATTCATCTGACAGCGTGGAAAATGCAATTTCCAAGCGACTTGGAGGCTCTTTTCTGGAAGGTGTCTTGTTTTTCCATCGTTGGCGGAACGCCGTTTATGTTGCTGCTTGCTTACCTGCTTGGCGACTGCGACAATCAAGACAGTCAGAACCGTATCAAAGATCCGAGTCTACGATATCTAGATACGAATGGGTTTGCCTACTGCATCATCATTCTGGGAACAGTGTGCAACGTTCTCGCGCTATCCATGTATGTCATAGCCCGAGTGTATATTGTTGCAGAGGCATTTCTGAGTCTTCGGCATGTTCCGATTGGGGTTTACCAATCACCATCGTGGCTACAAATGTTTCCTCATTTTTGAGACTGTCTACATTCAGTTTAGGATAATTTCGTTAGTTATAGACAATACTTTATATGTGATTTCTTCCTATGGAAGCTAATGCCGTGAATATCAATCATCTAAAATAGCACTGTCCACCTCCATGCCCGGTGGTGAACCATCGAAGCGACTGCCGGGTTTTAAGTAGCAATTACCAGGCGCATAATTTTCATGCCACGCATTGTAAATATCGTTCCAAGCTGGAATATAATTGACGGATCTGCAAGATTGATTCATATTCTTCGAGTTCCATATGCTGCACGATTCCATGCATCCATTGAAGCTGTTGGCAAATAGAGAGTAAAATGGGGCCGAGGCAATGTTGACATTGCACCGAACTCTGTATGTTTTTGTGTCGGAATTATCTATTTGGTAATTAGATTATTATCTAGCATAATCTATAGGACCTACTTTTCGTTGTGTATGACCTCCCAGTCGAATTGGGGCCTCGATCTGTACATCCGTTGCTCAGGTAGGACAAGCCCGTGCTGGCGTTCAAAATCTCAAATTGATGATGTAAATTGTTGTACTTGTTGACGGAAACCCCGGTTCCTACAGCCAATCCAATGACGGCAATGGCCAAAAAAGCAATTATAACCGAAAGAAGAAGGGTATAATCACGCCCTCTCTGCTGCTCTTCATATGGTGGCGCTGTATTCCACGCTTGAGGGTGCTGGAAAGGGGTGTCGTACGGAGATATGATGGGAGTCTGGTTGTACATGTGGCTATTGTATGACAGATCTTCAGGTTTGGGCTGCTGTGCGGAATCAACGACTTGCATTCCGTCCGGCGGGTGATACACCTCTGGCGCAAGAGAGGCGGGAGCTACTTCGGGTGAATCATCATACTGTAAATTACCTCGGTCAGCACCGGCCAAGAGGATCGCTTCTGGAGATGTTGAGAACATCAAACTCACTGTGGCGGCCATCATCTGTTCGTTTTGATGTAATAATGCGAGCAATAATGAAGCTGCCGGGACTTATCGTCGGAATCGTGGGCGAGGGACAAGGGTTTTCTTCGATCATCGACATGACTAGACCAACACTAGGCTATGCTACCCCAAAAATCTGGCAGTGTACACAATGCTGCGGTTGAGATTTCTCCAATGAGAAACTGACAGGCTGCTACAGATGCAAAAAATAGGACGGGACAACATCAGCTTACAGCACAATACAACCCTGGCCCCCAAAACTGGTCACAAGCCAAAAATCAAATCTCCTCCAAACACCAAGTCGAATAAAAGTAGTGCAATTGTGACCTAGAGGTGCCATTTATTTAGCCAGTGAACTCCAAACGGTAACAAAGCCCAACTCTCGAGATGTGCAAATTCGAGCGTTACATTGAAGACGACCAACCAAATGCACCCTGAGACATGTGCCCCGTAATGGGCTATTCCCCAGAAAATTGCAGCAAAAGTCAGCCTTGTGGGTTGTGCATCGCCCTTTTCCCTGGCGCCCCATTGGGCTGCACATGGTCAAGTGCATTGAAAGCCCTCAGCAGCTAAGATGCATGCCGCGTCAGGAGGATTCTGACACGTATTTTGTGCAGTTGTCGGGCATGGGGTCTTATTTCGGGACTCTGAAGTTGGGCGGTGAAATACCTGTGCGATTGCGCTATGTGGGCAAAAAGATGTGATATCATCGTTCTTTTTGGCGATTTATTTCATGTGCTTTTCCAAAGCGGAGTTGAGCTGCTCACTTCAATATGAACTGAACTTTCTCTATGATGCTTGTGGATATATTTTTGGAGATGGCTGGCAATGCTGCTGGTTCCTAATTACACCAATTCCTCCGTGGTGTAATGCTTTGCTGCCATGTCTCGGAACGACGTCACCTGCAACACTCACTACCCATGAATCAAGGTAAGGTTCTGAGAAGGGGATTAGTCGCTGAATTGGGCATCAGATATCATGTCAGATTGCTTTGATTCTCTGACGTTTGCTGCTATTTATACCCGGACGCATCGTATTGGTTTAGACTTCAAACAAAGGCACACCTCCCACGCTGCTCAACCAATTGAGCTTCACCATATTGATATCTCCGCCCGGTCCATCCTGACCAAGCCAAAAGTGGACAATGCATCTATCCAGTCAGAACAAATCCGCAGATACTTTAAACTTGGTTCATTGTTGTTTTGTAGTTTGGATTAATCGTATATCTAGTAATTATTGCATTCTTATGCTCCGAATTAGACTATGAACTGATTTCGAGACATAACAAGAACGATGCCGTTTTTGGTTACCTAGTAATATCGCGCAGCGATGCTAGGGATACTAATCAACCAGAGGCTTCATGTGTATTTGACTAGCAAACATAAAGCCTTGCAAAAATTCACTCAAAATGCATTTTAAACATGTTTAATTGCTGTTGACTATAAATATTGACTGCTCTTGTACCTTTTACCAGTATGAGTAGATCACATGAAGCCAATCCAGCTCAGACTCGCCAGCATACCGACAACGAATAATGTCGAAAATCCATCAACACGCCCTGCTCCTCCCGAAGGGTCGGAGGTTTGGGATGCCGCGCCGGTGCTGGTACTGATAGCTCCAGACCCCTCCGATGATCCGTTCTGGCCACTCTTTGAGCTGCCGCCTGTAGATTGCGTCACCGGCGGGTTGGCTTTCGAGATCAAAAGGTTGGAGACGGCCGCGAGAACATTCATTTCCTCCCCCACACCGCTCGTGGACGGCTCGACAAATTCACCCTTTTTCCAATAAAATCCGCACTCCCGACCGGACTTGCCTCCTGTGCACTGCCCAGCGGCAGCCTTGGCGGACTTTTGCAGAACGGGAAGAATCTTTGTTGTGGTGAAGGGGGCGAGTTGGGTCACGCCGGCGAGCCAACGGGTGACCAAACCCTTGAAACTGATCATGTCGGTGTTGCAAGTGCGAGCACCCTCGCAGGCTGTTTCATAGGCAATGTCATCGGGAAAGAAGGCATCTAGGATCGAGTCAACGAGGCCGGTGACGCGGTCGCGCCATAGATCGGAGCCCTCCGTCTAATGTTTGTCAGCAAAGGAATGAAGGAGGCAAAGCCAGAGCATGCAGCATGTAGGAGAGCCTTACGTGGTTGTACATGAAAGCTGCGCCGTGGGCCAGAACACCAGGGTTGTATGATAACTGCACTTTGTTGATGTCGGTGCAGTTCTTTTGGGTATGCCCGCCGTCATACACGGTCCACTTCTCCTCGTCGAGAAATCCCACGTCAGACAATCAGTCCCAAGCCTTAACGGCGGTTTTCGCATATGTTTCATTGCCGGTGTACCTTGCAAGGCGTGCTCCGAGGTTGAAGAAGCAGCCGTTGGAGATGCCTAGAACTGATTAGCCCAGCAACTGGACGCTGGGGTTTGAGGATACAATACTGTTCTTGGACTCATATCCACTGTTAAAAGTCATAATCATCCAACGCAAGCCTCCGTCGCATGTATCCTCATCGATGCGATTACTCATGTTGTCGAAAACTGCCTGGGCCAGGGCAAGCCATTGTGGTTGATCTGCGGGCGGGTTTGGGAACTTGTTTTCGGCGGCCATCATGGCAGACAAGCCCCAGAAACACTGGTCGTCGTTACCAATAGACGCGCTCTGGTTGGTGGGGAAGAAGTTGTTGCTGCTGCTAGTTTGGTGGAGCAGTCCGGCCATGACAATGTCGTTGTAGGTAGAGTTCCCCGTCAAGTGCCAGTAGTCGATGAAGGAGCCCATGAAGACGCCGCTCTCCCAGAAGTAGTAGTCGTCCGAGGGCAGCAGCCCAGGGATGTTGCCCGGCTCGTCGCCGCCGTAGAGAGACATGAGGTCATCGGCGAGGACGCGGGCGGAGTTGATAATGTTGTCTTCGGTATCGATGCTGAACCCCCCTGCAGCCGCCACGCCCCTGTGAAGAAGGGCTGCTACCAGCACTGCGAAGTTATGGAATTTCCCCATGGCCACCAACGATATTGCAGTCGAAACGAGCGACAGGTGAATGAGTGATGAATTGGGGAGCAAGGAAATTTCCAATCGGCTCATACTGGGGGAAACGAATGATTATTTAGTTATTTTGGGTCAGGTCGGCGCTGTCCTCATTCAGCTTAGTTGCTTTGCAGTGGGGTCATCGAATCTGCTTGAACATTTCCCATTGGCCGTATTTCGAGGGATCCCCATGGGAGTAAGCAAATCACTGCGCTAAGACCTCGCGAAACAACCGCTAGATCCTTCATGGAGGGGCGGTGATGATGCCAAGAGCGACTTTAGGCACCAAACAGACTGTTTAGATGCTGGTCCATTTGTTAAGAACGAGATCCGATTATTCCACCTTTTTCAGGGAAACACGCACGAATCTCGAGATGCGATGATTAAAAATTGCTTGCTGGGACCATCATATTTTCTTGCCACCAACTATGCCGCCCAGGCAACAAGAACCGATCTGCCCAGGATTACTCACTGGATGATTCGTAAGAAATAACGAGTCAGGTGTTGGTTGATTTTACATCCGAGAATGCCCTGTTGAACAGAAGCGCAAGTTTCATAATAGATTACTGGCCAAGGATTTCGCAATTAAAATAAATATATGCACACGTAGATTTGGTATGTAGAGAGAGTCATAGGTTCGTTTAGGGATGTTTGTGTTATGAAATACTATGACAGCGTTTAACAATACACCGGTAACTCATCAAAAGGTTGTCATGATTAAATTAAATCACTGCCAAATGATAACCGGCCTCCATTTGGTCGCACCGACGCGGACTAATTCATACAATAAAAAATGGCCAATACTTATTCATTAAATACCGAACATGGCATTTCCGAAAACCCGGTAGCAGGGTAGTGGTGGCAGCAAGTCGTGTGTTTGGGCAAAAATAGTGGTCGAAGCTCAGGTTGTTCAAAGGCCCCAGATGAAAATTGGACAAGAGGTGGTGAATACAGCAACAATTAACACGAGGTTCGGTACCAAGTTGATGCACCATACCCAAGACACTCCCTCGCCGTGACGGGGCCACCGCCAACAGCGCCTTGTGTGGTGTCCGCTGCCAAATGGTAGCTACAACGGCCAGTGCGCTATCAAGACACGTGGTCCACATTTGGACGAATGTGAAGCGCTTTCAGATGGCAACTTTATGGCCAAAATCAGATCAACGTGGCGTTTTAAAGAAACAGACTGTGAGGCCGATTCGAGAGGGGAGTCTTAAAACATCCCCCCTGAATCAATCATTTTGGAGACCACGGTCCGCTGAAACCTCGATATTTGAGTACATGAGATATGCAGGTATTGTGCTACAATCCATATAGTCTCAGTAGCGCAACCTTGCCTCGGGCAAGAATACCCTCCCAATCCCAAGTGGTTTGTCTTGCGCAGAGAATTTTAAGCGAACGTGGTCGGCGGGTCTTCTTTCCTACGTTAAAAGATAATGACCCGAGTGCTAATTCGTGGTGTTATAGTTTAGGAGAATGACATAATGAACGTTGCTGTCATATAAACTGGCTGCAGCGACTTGACTTGTAACTGCCGTCGGTGAGGGCGTCAAATGTCTTACTGTGTTGTGGGGGCTAGCTTCGGCTAGACGAGGGCTGAGAACACTAGGTTTAGGCATCTAGAGCTGCCGGCCACGGCAAGGGCCGCGGCAGTTGGATATTTCAATCATTTAATGGGTTTGCTATTGTGTTTGGTGGGACGGGAGTTGTTGGGGGTATCTGCTCGTAAGCTGGAGCAGCAGGTGTTGCTATCGAGCCCATCTGCATCTGGCGATAGTCCTAATGCACGGCTCTTTGCAAGTCACCAATCAGGCCCTGAGTAGATGTCAAAGTCTAGACGCCATCATAACCAACCAGTTTAGCATGCAGGCAACCATATTGCGCAAGGTTCAACGCCTGAGCGTGGGTCCCTTAGCAATCTTCTGCATCTGATGCCCCATCATAAACCGAGGCTCGGCTCCGACGTCGGCTGATAGACCCGGTACCTTTGAAACATTGGAGATTGGGGGGAGCCCTGTATGATGACTGTTGAGTGTCCAGAGTATTCGTCTAACGACCAATTCGGTGTATCAGAGGTAGCCTCATTCCCCGTCAACCTGACAAAGACAAGTCCTGCAGCAACTGCCATCGACACCGCGTGCCATGTGTCTACGACGAGCCCCGGGAGGACTCGGTCGCACGCCAGCATCTGCTTCAGGAGCGATTAGACAGGCTAGAGCGCATCGTTGAGGACATGGCCACTAAAACCTTGTCGACCCCGACGCCCACTCGGAGCAGCTTCTCCTCCGCCACGAGTCCTCTGGGTAGCGTCGACGACTCCGACTCTAGCACCGGCGACGCGGGCTGCCAGGTCTTCAACTCTAGCAGCTCCTATCACATATGCTCCGGTTCCTGGATGAACCTGCCCCACCTCGGCCTGCCGGACCAGCACATGTTGACGACCATCATCTCTTGCTCGAGCGAGGGGCAGCCCGAGGAACGCCCTGCGTGGTCCATATGGACGTCTCAAGTGCGGCCCAGGGACCTTGATCACTTTCACCTCCCGCCAGGCAACGAGGACATCCTGATACGCCTATTCTTCAACCACGCCGAGCCCTTTATCCGCATCAGCCACCAGCCTCATCTGTGGAAGCTGGTATACCAGTTTCACCAGCGCACCTGCACTGACCGCCAGGACGTGCAGGCCTTGATATTCGCCATCCAGTACCTCGTCGCCTCTCTACTCCCCCGGGACCTGCTCTAGCAGAAACTCGGCTTTCCGAAATATGAGCTCGTCGCCCATCTGCAGCGAGCAACAGAGTTTGCACTAGATCAGGCCCGAATAATGCAAACTCGCAATACCCTCTTATTTAGCGTCCTACTCTACTTCATCGTCAGTTCTGCGCCCCCTATGCTCGATAGATCGCTCGCTAATCTACAGGCTAGACAACCCATTTCTACACAGGCAACTCTGAGGCAGGTCTGGTGCTGTTGGGGGGCGCGAGCAGCATCGCTAAGCGTATGGGTCTCCACAGAGACTCCACAGAGACCCCTCCCGTTATGGCTATTCCATGTGGCATATAGAAGTCCGGAGACGCCTATGGGGCCACCTTGCGACCCTCGAGACCCATCTCTGCAACAGTGACGAGCACACCTTCTTATCGACGAGCGATGTCCAATCTTCGTTAAACATCGACGACATCGACTGGGAGCTTCCCGGCTACTCGCCTAATGAAAACGGCTGAAAGGACCGCGAGGGCTTCACCGAAGCAACGGCCGCCTTGGTCAGGAGAGAGATTTGCAAGGTGAGCTACTTGATCTCCAAGGCGCGGAGGACAGCCACGGGTTGTTCCGACCTCACGGGCATCCTCGACGAGACAATGCAGTCGATCCGTCAAAAGTTCATCTGCTACTTTGACAAGGCGGAACCCATGCAGTTTGTCATTGCAAAATAGTGTGGCGCCATGAGGAAATCATTAACCGTCTCTATCCTATGCACCCGTACGTTATCAACACCTAAACTTTATTGTCATTCCGTTAAGGAGCTCCAAGACCGGTCAGTATATCTCTTCTTTCGAGTACTTGGCGCTCTTCTCCTTTTTGCTCAAAGTCTGACACACAAAAAAAAAAAAAAGTCTTTATGAGGAGTGCCTCGCCTGTCTCGAAGAATTATCCTTGGGAGAAGCCACGGCTACCACTCGCCACTGGCAGTGGACTTTCCATTGGCCAATCTAGAGCTTAAATGTAAGGTGTTGTAAACTATACCCTCGGCGTCACTCCCACCTTTATGAGCGATGAACGATTAAGAAGCCTGCCTTGTAATTTTTATCTTATCTGCCCGCCCTTCATCAATTGACGATAACTGGTAATTGATCTCGATGTTTGCCGACATGGATATATTTTGCCATGACTACCATTGGTTCGTGTCCCTCTATCGGCCAAACATGCGGTAGATGCGCCTTTACGACCGCCCAGACAGGTGCTGGTGGATATATACATATATATATAGTTTTAATTACACTATTCAAATTTATTCTCGTTATGACAATATACATTCAATCACTCCACTTGATTACTCATAGTAGACAAATCACAGATCCCCTAGGGTCGGGTCATGCATGTCAAGGGTTTCGATCGCCAATTTTATTTTTTCTATCTTCTCATGGGTGTCTGCTCAACGAGATTGTATGCACTCTGTAAGAATATTACTGCTCGATGATGAATTATGTTTAGGAGCAGTCCGCAAGCCCAGGGTTGTAGGGGGTACATCCGTTGCCCAGCACACGGCATGGGCGGTTCTGGGCGATATCAGCATTGCACTTTTGAAGTAGAAGCTCTGGATACTTACCCTACCGCACGCAAAGATCCTGTTGGTGTTGCCATCCTCCAAACAAACGCCAAAGTCGCCAGTTCCTGAAGGCAGGCGGCAGTTCTAATTGGGAATTAGCGACAAAGATAAGCGGAGGGAATATTATCCACGTACCCACGAGCCCAGAACGGCGGGGAGAAAAGCCAGGAATGCAATATTTATCTTCATGATTTCGTGTGTTTTTTTAGAGGGGGGATTGGTAGCAAGTTGTTAGAAGTCGGCGTTGTAGTGAATGAATGAGATGGGTTTATATGCTAGCCTTTGCGAGACAGAGGGCTCTTATAGCATGATATCTGGCAACCAAACAGCCGGCATTCGTAATCTTAGATTTGATGCTACGGCAATGCAATGCCGCAGTCGGCTCTTCAGTTGAGCACGGCCAGCGTGGGCAGTTTCCCAACTGTAATTGACTTGAAGGGTTTGGCGAAGTGACCGGGCAGTTTGGAAGCCATTAGACGAAACTTTGAATTCTTGCCTGTGACCATTTTTAGTCAACCAACTGAAGGTGGCGGGCTCCCGGGCCCCGTGGGAAGAGCACCGGCCACTTCTGTTCCTCCTACCGGATCTTCCCGCCGCTTGTCAGGGTCCAGAACAATCTTTTTTAGTAGGTCTTGGGTAGGCTAGTGATCAAATTGCAAGGAGGCGTGGTCATGGGTTTGGAATTGCCATTGGCTAATCTCGCTCGGTTTGTGATGCCGTCATAGGTGGATACTAGTTTCGTCTGGCATATTGGACCAACTTTACTACATACGTACGTCTGTGCCATATCAATTTGGTATTATTAGTCGACGTTTTTTTCATGCATCCAAGTGCGAAACAAATTCAAGCCGTTCAATTTGTAGGTGTGGGTTTTTTACCCAGATAATTTGGTGGTTGGTTTGGACATTCTACATTAAATCACTGTTGGTTTCATGACGTGCCTCGTGCGCAACATATTTTTCTAATTTTGGCTTCAATGGTTCATTCTTCAGGATATGAAACCATCGAAGAAAAAGCAATCTTTTGATGCTCAGCCCAAGCGACATTAATGCATTTGGCTGGTTCTTTTTCTCCGGTTTGGGGTCACCACAATCATCAGGTTCTCTCTAGGGTAGGCCTTTCATGTTTGCGGTGTCAAAGTTTATTAATAAAACCGTGTAAACGACGGCAACCTAAGCACGAGGTTTTTCCTCTAACAGATCGTTGTATTGTAGTCAGACAGCAGCAGATAGAAGCAATACAAAGAAATGAAAACCGTGTAAAGGTCGGTGCTGCTACTCTAGCCATGGCCCAACCTACCCGAACTCATACCTTGTTTAATCGGACTGTATCTTAATTTAATTAGGAAAGGAATCTACAATTAAAAAGGCTAAAGAGTGCAAGGTTTGAATTTTTAGTTATATAATTTGGTTATATTATTTTTACTAAGGTGAAGCTAATTAGGTTAGGATATAGTCCGATTAATAAAAGGTCTAAGTCTGGGTAGGTTGGGCCTCTAGCCATGACTTTCTGGTCCCCACTGTAAGATCACAAATATCATTCAACCCGCTGGTGTTGTACTTGTGATCAAAGCGCCGCTATCCGGTCGGGTTGAGGAGTATGTGGCATGTAATTTATGACTCTTGTTTGCGCACCCGGCAACGTAAAAACAACCGAAAGGATGAATAGGGTAATCACGGCTAGACCGCCAATGACACCCCCGATGATAACCCCAGGGTTGACCCGACCACCATTGCCGTCACTAGTGTCGGTGGCAGATGAAAAGCATTCTGCAGTGTCAGACTCCGTAGTGTCGCATTATGTTGCTCTAATAATCGTCTTATCAATTGTGACCAAGGTAATGGTAGTCACCTTCTTCTAGCTTTATCTCTCTGCTTTGGCCTAAAAGCTAGGCGGGGCGACTTGATTTGTCGTTGTCTTGGCGTAGGGACCTTGGCATTGAGAAACAGACACCGACATGACTTGTCGATGCGCAGACAAGAATGGCGTTGCAAAGTTTACTGAGTTTATTCAAAGCTAAATTCTTGTAGAGTGTCTGCATGCGTTTAATTTGTGGGCTATAAGCAATTCGCAAAGAATTGCGTTGCTGGATTAAGTCACTGATATTCATTTCATCAAACACCAGACTTCATTCTACAGCAAGCCGAGTCATCGCCAAACATGCATCATGCTGTTAGCCTCATTCCCCCAAATTCCCTTATCCGCGCAGGTTTGGGTTGTATAAGAGGTTGTCTTCTATTTGGTCGGTGCCATTTTTGAATGGTGCGATCGCACCGGCGCTCTACGACGCTTCAAGGTCCGGAAATCTGATCATGAATCATATGTTCGCCTATTACCACGCGTGCTTTTCAACCAAGTTTTTGTTCTCTTACCTTGCATGATCTTGACCGAGAGTCTCGGACTGTGCCTCAGCGACAACTCACGTCCGAGTATTGTTCGTTTCGTGCTCTCACTCCCTGTCCTTGCGGTTGGTCACGATGTCGTCCAATATCTGACGCATAACTATCTTTTGCACCAGCCATTTGTTCCACTAATGAAGATACTGCGACACTCGATTCACCACTACACTAAGGCGAGCACGGGTATAAGCGCTTGCTACATGTCGGCCCCGGATTTTTTTCTGGAAATTGTGCTACCGTTTCTGGTACTACTTGCTTTCGTTGGTGGAGGCGGTGCAAATTTTATGCTTCAAGGCTTAGTTACTGGTCTTGGGGCAGTTGGTGGCGTATACAAGCATTGTGGCTATGACTTTTCCTTGGCTTTGAGAACACCAGGGGAAAAGGCGCTGGAAGATTGACCTCGCATACGCCAACGTCTTGGCACCTTTCTCGACAACCGATCCCATTCTGAGCATCACTTCTGTGGAAACGTCTCCTTCTCTACTGGGTTTGGGAGCCCTGGTATATGCGATACCCTATTTGGTACACGATGGGATTTGATGGCAAAACGTCGTGCTGCCGAACGTGAATGGAAAGAGATGAGGGCAAAAGATGTTTTAAAGGACGAGTAAAGACAAAGGCAGATTATTTTGTGTCACCTTTGATTGTCCCATTTGCCTAATTCCATATTGGTTCACCGCACCATTATGGGCTCATATATTCTGGTTAAGTTAGTTGGACGACAAGTTAGGGAAGAACGAAAAAGCTAGAGAAAAGCTAAGGATTGAAAGATTGTGGTCGGAATTTTGAACACGATGATACATTGTTTCACTTTGCTGAAATTCTCATTTCGTATTCTACTGGGGTGGGCGCTTTATGCAACTCCCACTTATTAAGCACTTTTAATCGAATGAAATGCCATTAATTTCCAGTATTTCAAGTTTGTTCAACATTACTCATCATCTATCATCTATCATCTCTTGACTCTTTTCTTCAAAGACCTCGTCCTCTCATCCAGACAGCTCCGCAGGATATGCTCTTATCATAGGGTTTCTATCTGCAGGAAGTTCCTGTGGTCCCCATCCACTATTTTGCCATGGCTGTTTATTAAAATCCTCAAGTTGTTCATCGCCCGCCGCGGTTGATTCGCTCGATTTGTTTCCCTTGACTCGTCGGTTCCTTCTTAGTAAATAGAGGGCGGTAATGGTAGTGCCACATATCAAAGCCAAACCACCGACAACACCTCCGATTATTGGTCCAGTATTATTGGGTTTGTTTTCCGATGAGCTGTCGTTTTCTTCAAAGGCCGCCGAAGTTGTTTCTGCTGATGCTAGCGGTTGAGAGCTTGTTATGGCATTCGAACTAGACTGTGACACAGACTTGGAAGGGATAGTGGTGTGACTCATTGTCTTGGAGCTGGATGACTTTGTTGAAGTGGCTGACGTGGTAATGGTATCAGCTGTAGGGGACACCATGTAGTGATCCGTTATTGCCTCATTACCGCATGCAATATACGAGTATGTCTGATCGACACCAAATGTTAATAGCGCCGTAGAGCAGAAGGACTTGGATTTGCTAAATAAGAGACTTAGTATCAATTAGGTATGGATTGTCGAAAGAAAATTACCACGTGAAAGTTGTCAGCTGGGGTCGCCATCGAGATATCCACAGGTTGACAACTCGGTAGAGATGGTAGCCCTTTTGCTCAGTTGTGCTAGGTTATTCGGAAAACTCGACCAGATGGCCGTTATTTGAGGGGGTACAATAGCATCACACAAGGTGAATACAAGACATAAATAAAGGATGAGATGCATTCTGGATGTTGTTGTCGGTAGTCGCGGTTCGGGCATGACAGTCATTTCGTGGTGTCGAGGGAATGAGGGGAACATGGGGATTATTAACAACACACAAATACGACACATTACTAACCTTATCATAATCTGCCACAGACCATGTTAGATTACCGGAAATCTCTGCACGAGTATACAAAGAGATGGAAGGATTAACTACTAACTGTTGCTGTGCCTTTTGTTGGTTGTGCAAATTTCAGCAACTTACAAGGGCCAGGGTCGGTATCGCCCATGTTGATTGGAGGACTTGGTGTCCAAACCTGGCTGCTGTGCCGGGAATTACTCCACCCTGTTCCACGTCCTGTCCATTCTCGCCAATGACCGTGAGGGGATGCGTGGTAGGCGGTTAGTTTGCAGTATAACCAACAGGAAATCCGAGGCCTTGTAATCTCCCACCTGATCTTTCCGGATCCTCGTATTGATTTGTCTCCTTACATTCACCCACCAGCCTCCTCAAATGCTCGTTGCGCCATGCAGCACAAGCTATGGCTTCTGATAGCGCCCGTCGCCCTCTTCTTGCTGCTCGCAATTAGTTTACATCTTGAGACCGACCAGCTAAGTAATCCGCCTATTCCCACTCTATTGAGTGGTCATCTGATAGCCAACGATACTGCGTTGGAATTGGCAATCAACGAAACCAATGTCACAGAGGCGTTTTATGACAATCGTGTGATTAAAGATGGTATTTATTTTGCTGTGCCCGCGAAGATTGAATACTGAATAATTGGCAAAGGTATCATTTTGCCAGCAGCCACCGTTTCATCCTATGTTGAAGCAATCCTGAACATCCAAGTTCACAACCTGTCACGATTGGAATGCCCCGTGTTGAACTCGTCACGATATAACAGCCTCAAAGCTGATAACCAGAACTCTACAATCGAGTACTTTTTTGCTCTCGACCTCCGACAATGTTTATCACTTCTACCGACCCTATTGGGCAACATACTGGAGACGATGCGATTCCTCGGCCCGCATCGGTGCGCCGTTTCCATCGTGGAGGGTAATTCGCCAGATGGCACCTACGACATACTTCTTAATTTAAAGCGGCATATTGAAGGGCTTGGTGCCAAGTATTTCTTGCAGGCGTCAAATATCGACCCGTCCAAAGGCGATCGTATCCAAAAACTAGCCGACCTTCGAAACCTCGCCCTACAGCCAATGATTGATAAGCTAGACCAAGTTAGCGATACAACAACTGTCGTCTTCCTCAACGATGTTGCCATCTGCCCTGAGGATATTCTGGAACTTCTCCATCAACGACATCAGCTCGGCGCGACTATGACGTGTGCGATGGACTGGACGTACGTGGGTCAAGATCCTACTTTTTACGATGTCTGGGTTGCGCGGGGTATTAACGGAGACTCCTTCTTCGAGATTCCACCAGATGGAAACTGGAACTCGGCCTGGAATTTATTTTGGAACGCACAAGACACACAGACACGGTTCTATGCGAAGCTGCCGTTCCAAGTCTTTTCTTGCTGGAACGGAGCTGTCACCTTTAGTGCAAGCACGATTTTGGAGCAGGGATTACGGTTTCGTAGGGCCAATAAGAATATGGGAGAGTGTGAGCAAGGCGAGCCGCAGTTATTTTGCAAAGACATGTGGGCCCATGGCATGGGCAAGATTGCCGCGGTGCCTAGTGTGAATTTGGAATACTCAGTGGAGAGGGGACAACAGATAAAAAAGGCCAAGGCCTTTGTTGCAGACAATATTGCAAAACAGGATCCCGCTAGCGGCAAGTTTGAATGGGCCCTTGAGCCACCAGAAAAGGTGAAGTGTACCCCATCATGGAGTAATCAATATTGGAAGGCTTGGAACGAAAGCTTGGTTCGAAGATAGAAATTTAATTGTGTTTAGTTCAAATAATAAGCAGTGGGCTCAACCAGACATTTCCATGAGCGCGCACCTAGGCCACAAGTGTCGCAGGCAAATACAATCAGGGGTTAAGCAACTTTGGCTACGTCTGGTTGAAATGCAAGAAGGAGGCTAGACCAGACTTTTCTGAGAGGAGTAAGAATTAGTATGAGGCAGTTGGTGATGTGGAATGTCATTGTCACACTTCACATAAACGAAGTCTTCTTGGTTGGGGATTATGGTGGCGGCAGCAAGGCTGACGTACCCCGTGCTTAGGGACGGAGCATAAACCCAGCCAGTCAATGGGCTGATGCAGCAATTCCCTACTGTTATCTATTTTAGTTAGCGCCATCTCAGTTTGGGGCCTCACACTGTCACCTAAGATTTGCAATGCAAAGTCGGTGTTGTGCAACCGTCAACTTTTCAAGACTCATTTTACAACTGGGTAGACACTCGCTCTCAGCCCCAACCGTCCCATTTCACAAATCAATATTCATCCTGGGCTCTAAGCTGCTAGCTAGAATTGAGACTATCGGGTGTTTTTTTATTTATTTCTTTTTCCGACTTCGCAGAACTCTCTAAAATCGTAGCTCGTAATTCTGTTCGCGTTGCCTTCGCACATCTACTACTTTCCCTGGCGGACTACCACGACAAAGGAGATAGACTTCACTCCTGACTCGGCGAGGGGTTATATGGTATATTATCCTCAAGGCAATTATGATAAGATGGTACGAGACCCACACGAACCAGTTATCTGGGTCAGGTAGTCCGAACCCTTGTCTGATGTGTGAAGGGAGTTTGGCCGCGGTCAAGATTCTGACTGGAATCAGGACCCAGCGAATATACCACGGAAATATGTTCCCGTATAGTAGAGTGTGGCATATAATCCGTGCTTCGTCCGTAACCCGTAGCGATGCTATCTTGTGCTTCCAGTACCTGTCAAATTCGTCCAACGATTCCGGCCAGAGCTCGATGGGCATTTTCAAACTAGCGCCAATCGCGGCGTGAGAGCGGCATAACGATTCTCGAAACCGGTAGTCTTCTCTGCCAAATAAAATCTCGTGCGCTAGGAGAACTCCGTAATAGACGGTGGCTGCGATCCAGCGCTGCGTTTCCCAATCGTTAGCGTCATAACCGACCCCGCGAACCGACGCATGTCGATGGGTGACAGCATTGCACACAGTGACACGTTGGTCATATGAGCCACACATGACTGCGTATATATACACGAGGGTTCTTCGAAGGCGTGGAAACGGATTCTTTGCGAAATTCGAGTGTCTGTGGGTGCCAACAGCGACAATGGGGTCGGCAATCTGGAGTAAGAGAGACAACGGAGTCATTACGTTGTATAATGGCTCAGTAAAAATTTGCTCCAGATCAACGGAATAACGTTCAAGGGGCTGCTGGGATGATAGTTTTTGGCGGTCCTCATTTCCAAGCCCCAGTTCCCCATGCTGGCCCTTGTCTCTCTTGTGCCGATTGCCTTGTTTCTCCGTGCAATACATGCCCATGAGCATTCAGCGAGCAGGCCTTGGAATTATTAAGAGAGATAGGGCCGACGCTTACTCGTAATGAAGGTGACGGGCGCTTTTTACTAAGAAATCACATGATGTCAATGTTACCTATCGCTTTGTCTCAGCCCTCACCCTCGCAGCCACCAGCCGGTCCTGGTCCTATTGGATAACAAGGGCTTCTCCAGCGTTAGAGAGTTGATTCATCCATTGAGATTAAGTTGGTAAGATCTGAGTCTACTGCATTGGCCACTCAATAGATGTCAACGCACGGGAATTTATTTCTGTGGCTGACATCTGCAGACGAGGCCTGCCTCAGCTGTACAGTCATAAACCAATGGAGTTGTGTGCCCCCACCGAATAAGGGTCGCTAATGGGGCCAGCTTCTAGCCTGTGTGACTGGTTATTTTTGTCTGCAGGGTGAGAAAGCCGATTTGAGGCATTACTTGAAGCCTTCAAGAACTTTTAAAAATAAAACTACTGCACCCTCATGTGCTGTCCAAATATCGGACTACGCTACGCGGTTTGATGGGGTATACAGACATTATGCTTGATCCAGATTTGCAACGAATTCTTTGTTATGTTGGGCCAACCCACCCGTGTCTCGTTACCCCTCATTTGGGCCACTCTAGGAGTGAGCAATGTTGACGCGACGTTCCTGGCTGCCCATGTCTTTACTTCGTGTCTTAACCGATAGTGATGCCCTCATCGCGCGAAGATCTAATCTAGCGTCAACGCCCAAGTTTATCTTTTCTCCTCAATTTGCCTATACCTTATCACAACAACACTCTCCTCTTTCAAGCGTCAATTACGCTCAAACTCTTCTAGCCAGCAAGACGACCAAAAACATGTCCGACCGGAATCCATCCCGTTCGCCTGATTCCAGTAGTGGCAGGGATGATGTGGACTTTGACTACAAGGAGCTTGATCACGCACCTACAAACGCCCTAGGTACATACTTAGACGGCCCAAACGAAGGCCTGGAGCATTTGGAGGAGTACCAAGACGGTGGATTCCATCCCGTACATCTTGGCGATTGCCTTGGTGCATCTGGTCGCTATCGCGTACTGCACAAGCTCGGCCATGGAGGATTCGGCACAGTATGGCTTTGTCGGGATACCATGCACAATAGCTACGTTGCTCTTAAGATCATGTCTGGCGATGTGACCCCGGAGAATATCCCAGATCTCACCTTGATGCAACTGGATCAGTCCATGCCTGGTGCTGAATACATTACCATTCCACAAGCCAGCTTTTCAATCACAGGGCCAAACGGAACCCATCAGTGCCTTGTCCTTCCTGTTCTTGGCCCTTGTGTGTCTCCTCGACTTTGGATCCAGATAGAAAATAACCCTAGCTTGGTTCTCCGAAAAATGGCATACCAAGCCTGTCAAGCTTTAAACTTCTTGCACCAGAACAAGGTCTGCCATGGAGGTCGGTATATTTTGCATCTATATTATTTCCCAGAAACTAACAACGCCTTAGACTTTCGCCCCTCCAATATCCTTGTTAAACTTTCCAAACTGGATGCTATATCTGAAGAGGAACTGCTGTCTATTGTCGGTCAACCTATGCTAGCACATGTCAAAACAGAGTCTGGTGACCATCTTCCAGTATCTTCACCAAGGTATCTTGTTTCGCCCGCGAATATTTCTCGCTTAGGGAGTAAATACCTAACAGATCAAATATCTATCATTGACTTTGGTGAGGCCTTTCCTTTTTCATCACCACCGAAAGATATCGGTATTCCGGAAAACTATATGCCACCTGAGCTATTGATGGAAGAAGAGGGTGTTGTTGGGCCGGCCTGTGATCTCTGGGCTCTTGGCTGTACCCTATTCGAGATCAGAGCGCAGATTCCAATTTTCTATATGATTTATGATAAAGAGGAGCTTTTGGCTGAAATGGTTCGTTTCTTTGGAAAACTCCCAGCGAAGTGGTGGGATAGATGGGAGGCACGGGAGGAATTTTTTGATGAACAAGGAAAATGGATTAGAAAGGAAATGGTCGAGGAGGAATGGAATTTGGAAGTGCTGTTGAGCAAACCGAGTGAGGTTATTCTGCCAGGGAAAGGGAAAATGATTCTGGACACGCCCGAAACTGAACAAAAGCTTCTAGCTGATCTATTGTACAGCCTGTGTCAGTACGACCCTAGTAACCGAAAGCAGGTGAAGGAGATCTTGGGTCACGAGTGGTTTAAACTATGAATGTCATCCAAAGCAACCCTTTCCTGCTTTAAGGCTATTTTACTGTCCGCAATAACTACCCACCTACATTGACAATACTTCCTGGTGAAGACGTTCATTAGAGCATGAAATAAAGTTTTATCCTTTAATCCCCTAGTCAGGTTACCTTGTCGGGACAATAACAAGAACCATTTTTTTCAGTTTACTTAAAGTAGTTAACAAATGCTCAAAACGCGTAAATGGCAGTCCACGACGTATGGAAGTCCCCGAGTAGAAGACACTTGAGTCTAGAGCGTATTTAAAAACAGCGTTGGTGGGATAATTGCTCGGCTCATCATGCTCATACAAACCTAGAGCAGTGACGACACACGCGACAGAAACCAAGACAGTGATCCACGGAATGCTCAATGTAGTCCAAAATATGGGCTTGCGTACTCTACGCGCCTTGGTAGTATTGTCTTGACGCAGCAACGGCTAGAAGGAACCTTGCAAAGACTTGCCCGCCATGGTCCTGAGCGCATTAGATATATAGATTAATGGTTTCTTCAATCTGTACTGACCATGTGGCAGCTGTTTCTTGATCTCTCAGTTGCCCGGCAGGAATGAAAGTGATGACGGTTGGACGCCAGAGCTAGGCTGGATGGCAGGCGTTTGATAAGTATAACTACCCATGCAAAAATCACAGAGTTAGGCTGCATGTTGACCAACGTTAAGCCTTGTTGGGAGGCATGTTTTTGTCAAAGGAAGAGCTGAACAACCCCAGAATTGTGGTGCCGGTCAACTCCTGGAAAAGCGCTTACCATTGGATTTAAATCCCTAATATAATGCATTTGGAGTATCAGTGTGTCTGCGAGTCGGGATCTTTTTCCAACAATGCAAGAGTTCGTAGTGAGGCCACTAGTAGAGATGCCTTAATGACCTTTGTACATGTTTCTATTGCCAAATAGCCATAGAGGGGGGGCGTGGATGATAGCAACAAAATCAAATCCCAAACGTGAATTGAAGACGGCGCCACGATTGCACCAATACCATCAAGCATCGCCTCACATCAGATTACACGCAACAAGGCAATTAAGATCCCGACGGTTACTTTCACTACAGACACAGCCTCGATTGACATGAGCTATACCACTGCATTCTACAAACCCACCACTTCGACCTTGCATGGCTATAGGGGAGCATCTGTTACATTTCTCTATTACTTGTGAGCGGATCTACTCGCCATACAGGCAAGTAAATAATTTATAGTATTTCAATCTTTCTTTCTAATTGTCACTTGCCACCTCTTTGAGTGTCGGTGTCTTCTGAATCCTGATAGTGACCGCGTCCTATATTTTCTACAGATGATCCTCCTCGTCATCAACAACCGCAACAATGTCAATTACATCATTCACGGCAACAGCACCATCAATTTCCTCAATCTCATGTTCCACTACGACAACCGGCTCAACGACCTTTTGCTGAGGCACAGTGTCACTCTTTTGCTCCTCATCGGCTGGTGGCTCCTCGCCAATTTTGTAGACAATCGGCTTCTTGAGCGGAATCACAGGATCTTGCTTCATCTGGCCGTATGTTTAGTTAATCTCCTTGAGCATACTACGGCCATCGCGCAGAATTTTGCCCAACAGCCGCAGTGAAAAGTGCTGGCAGTTGTTGTTGATGATGGGATCTCGACTCAATAGTCATTAATTCGGCATACCCATTTGGAGTTACAAGCCATCTAATTGGACGCAAGTTACATAATGGTGATGGCCAGAACGTATGAGCTGGAGAATGACATTCAGGTAGATGACCATGTGAGCGTCGAAAAATGGGAATTGTCTCAGGTTAGGGCCGCCCAAAAGACAAGGCTACTCATATTTGCGCGTAATTTTTTGTACCGCAACCTGGTCGCTTTTTGAGACTTTGTATTTGACTGATGACTGCTCGCGACATGTTCCTACTATAACTCGTCTAAAACCTCCACGCCTCAGCCTGGGAACTGCACATAAGTCATCAGGTGAAAACTGAAAATGCGTCGAAGATTCTAAAATTATATTACTTTTATCAACTTTAAACTGTAGGTATCCAGGCCTTTGCATATTCGTGTATTTTGCATCGTCACCGATTCCTGCGACCGAGTCAATCAAAATTGCTCGCAACCCAGCACCTATCTCCCCGGTACTGCGTGCTTGACAACCAAAGGAGTTATTAATCGGTCAATCAATTCTGCATCAAGTATGGGCTCAGAGCAGGATAAAGAACACCCCGAACAACACGTGCCATGTCCGACTTTTTGCCCAAATAGTACAGAGCCTTGATGCAGTTTTCACACTGGGTAACCAGCGTCGACATCTGTGTGGCCCCGAGGGCCATGGGGTCATGCCTGGCGGTATTCTGTATCGCCTCAATCTGTATGATGGCCGTCTTTGCAAAGGCTCGAATGAGCATCCCTGTCCAAGGCTCTGGCAAAATGCTCTGCTTGGCAATTGCAAAGTGCAGATTAGCTGTACTTGTGTTTGTCGACGCTCGCGCTAGATCTGAGAGAATGGCAACACATTCGCGCCGTAAACGACCGACAAGGCCAGCGCCCTGCCGAGCCCGAGTGGGAGCCTCCAGGCCCACTCCCTTAAAGTCAACCACCTCGACCAAGTCGACAAAAAGGAGGGTTCCGTAATAAAAGTACGACACGACATGAATAAACCATATTTGCAGTTGTACGGGTATCTCTTCAAAGTGATCTAGAAAGGTTCGGAAAAATGGGCTGTACGTCATATTCCAGTGCCGACAAAGAGCCATGGCATTTGAAATGATCCTCTCGACAGGCTCCCCATACTGGTTTCCTCTCAAGGAGCTTTGCAGATATGACGCCTGCCTAAAGATGACAATCTTGATCGGCGTCGCAGCGATAAAAGCCTTGATGGCAGTCTCTTCCGAACACGGCCACTGTAGCCCGCTCCCGAAACTGTTTCCTTGGTCAAAGACTCCAGCCCACCAGTCTAGGTGCTGTGGTCGATATTCAAGGGAATACAGCTCCCGCTGTGGGTGTTGTAGATACTCTGGATCATGCTGGCATTCGCTGTCAGAAACAACAATCGGCCGACTACACATGGCCGATGATATTGAGTCAAGCATGACAGTCATCCAATACATGAGGTTGAAGGTGCCCAAGTCGTCCTTTCCGATGCAGCTTGACCTCTTTTGGCCAGTTGTTGAATCCAGAATATTGGCCTGTCGTGTGTCATATCTAATCTTGAGTGCGTGGACCTTTCGAGCGGCCCGCTCAGTGAACACCGGTGGGCCCTCTGCCGATAGAATGTCTGTAATTTGAGACGCGACGGATTCATCAGGGCCGTTGGTAGGGAATCTGTGCGAACTGAACTCGATCTGTTCCATCGGCCGTTGGATTAGACCCATTATCCACTCGGCACACGCGATCCTGAAGCATTCGATGTTTGCGCACTTGTCCAGTGCTCGCTTGGCTTGCATCCATAAGGTCTTGTTCAGGAAGTAATCGAATTCGGTGTTCAAGTCGTCCAGAGAGGCTCGCCGTGCTAGATTCGCATGCAAGTTTTGTGGATACACTTCGACTTCGCGACTGCTGCCCTGTGCCCATTGCGTAGCGTATGCCATCATTGTTAAATGCAAAGCCATGGAAACTGCCTTGTCTTGCTCCTTCGTCAAGATAACCAATCCACTTGCTCGTGCCGCCTTGTCGAGCTTTGTCACGGCATGATATACCCCGTTGTCTTGTTTCTTTGGGTCGTATTGTTTGCTGAGACTGAGAGTCTTGTAATGACAGGCCATCCAACTAACACCGTTTCCAGGATATGTTTTCGTCTGGTCAAGGCTATATGGGCAGACTTCTGGGGATAAGCAACACGCGAGTGCAAGTTCAAATGAATCGTTGTACACCCGCATGAGATTGTAAGAGATGAGGCTTTTGTTGGTGCTGGAAGACAGCGCATAAGCCACGGAGTTTGTCGAGATACTACCAAGACCCAGGTTTTGAGAGTATTGGGGCTCGTTATGGGATGTCATAGTCGAAACGCCACAGATCAGATACGCCACCACCCTCTCGCTTAATTGCCAAGGCAAGATGGCGAGAGCAGCCATTCGTAATGACTTGGCCCCTCGTCACGATTACTCAGCTTGGTGCTTGGGAAGCATAATTCCGCAAGCCAATCCTTTCTTTCACCCAATGAGCCTATCCCAGCGGCATAGTCTTGACAGGTAAAGCCTTGAAGGGACGGCTGGAGACGCACAACCCGTTTGTCTGAGACGCATGTCGTTATCACCGCGTCACGTCAACAAATGATAAAAAGCAATCACCTTACCTCTCGAATTCTACCAAAATCCCGCACTTGATGCCTTTAGAGCCAGGTGGTTTTGCTCAGCTGAAGCGCTAAATGAAGCTATCTGATTATTGCTTGCGCAAATTGCTTTTACTGCCACCTTCCTTTGGAAAAAACGTGATCACCAACGTCGGGTAAATCATATCGGTAGCAAGCGTGTTGATTTGAACCAGCCAGTGGAACGCT
The DNA here is from genome assembly GCA_004380915.1 of Calonectria pseudonaviculata. Classification (NCBI taxonomy): domain Eukaryota; kingdom Fungi; phylum Ascomycota; class Sordariomycetes; order Hypocreales; family Nectriaceae; genus Calonectria; species Calonectria pseudonaviculata. The sequence continues at coordinate 2,182,071 of PGGA01000012.1, forward strand.
GCCTTCCTTTCATCCGCGCCACGCGCTGAATTCCTTATGTCCACATTGCAAAAGGAAAATGATCACCGAATCGCATCCTTGTGGCCACTTGCTTCTCATCTTCACTAAAGTCATCCTAAGTTCCGTCGCTTCCTCCACAATGTAAACCCACACATGTGTTGACCTGGAAAAATGGACTTTCATGGCTGCCACCAATGAGGGTTATGGAGACAACTGTCGACGTTTCGTCGGCCAAACCTAGGGCCCAGGAACTACCGCCTTCAAAAAGAGGTCCTCGGACTCTCAAATTTAACTTCAATGTGGTTTTACGTCGTTATTTCCGCTACTTTATTTTCGTTTTGCACATCAATACCCAAAGCTGGTTAATCATTTGCGACCACAGAGGAACTGAAAGACGGTAGCTATCAATATAGAATGTGGGTCTAATTCATAAACCCATGCTCGTCATTCATTTGATCGCGGTGGTTTAATAATTGGATTTTAATTAGCGTACTCACTCTGATGCATTCATCTTGAATTAATTTTGGTTCAAAATGGCAAGTCGTTGATTTCGTATGCTTACAATATGGATTCATGAAACAAGCCTTGGCGATGGAGCTAGCGGTGCAATGATTGGCGTCTATCTCGGGTGCGGATGAATCAAATTCCCCATATTGGTTTCTAGTTATCTTTTGCAAGATGTAACTTTGACATCCAAGTACATCAATTTTGGTCCTCAAAATATACTTGATTAATGTAATGGCTGGTTTTGGACGTTTGCAAGATTAGCTAACAGTGCACAATCATCCTTGCGCGTGAGAAATTAAGTCAGCACGCCACTGTTATTGCAACTTGTTACTAAATTAACATTAAAATCTTTCAGTTATAGAAAAAAGTCCTCAAATTGGTTGTTGGATGCAACTTGGGCCTCATTGCCCATTCTCGATTTAAGCCATCGAGTAGCCTTCCAATATGGCTTCCCATAGCTACTCAGCTGTTCGAACCGATCTACAATCCAATCTTGATGAATTGAGTCCTTGGTCTCCTGCATTACCATGAATAGCGGCCAGGCCACACGTGCAATGGCGTTCATTCCGTCCTTCTTCCAAGCATAGTTGGCCAACTTCAAGATGTTAAAGCTTGCGTCTGCCTTTCGCTCTACACAAAGTTCCATGGCAATGGCGTCAGACAAGTCCAGAACACTTCCATAATACTGCGGTACAACCCAACATAATGTCATCAGGAAGCGCTCATCAACTTTATTCAAAGGTAATGGTAGTCTTTCAGCTATTGAAAAGATTTCTTCATATTGCTCTCGCAACGCCTTGATCATCTGGGTAGCCTCACTGACCAGAGAGGTTCTCCCCACCCCTCCTCTTCTTATCTGCGCCACCATCAGACGTAGGGTGGAGCAATGCCGATAAAGCTGAAAGGCAGATTCATTCTCAGCATCGTATTCCATCTCTGATGGGGGATACTCGATACCCCATGTAGTCTGGAATACTGGTGCTGACTGTTCATATATTCCAGAGAGAAAATGGAACCATGATATTTCTGTTTGTTTTGGCCCGCTCATTCCCATAAGTTCGGCCAATGATTGGTTAAGTTGACCTCCCAGGCCAAATGATGAAGCCCTGGCATCGAGAACTGTCAATCGCACCAACACTCGGCTAGTCAGATAGGAGAGACCCTCGACTTGATTCCCCGAGAGATCAGGCGATATGTGATTAGCATTGCCACTGTTCAGCATATTCAAAAGACAAGTTAAATTGGCCTCTATTATGGAAGTTACGCCTCGAAAGTGCTTACAGAGCGATGAGCTGCTTACATCATCGCCAAAGGACTCTTCATAAGTGAGCATTAACCAGACAGCGGCCAGGACTCTGCTCAAATCGGAAGGGGATAAACTTGCGGTGATTGTTTGTCTGAGAAATAGAATGGCCTCGCAGTAATGACGCAGGGCCTCTGTTCGAAGATGACCATGCCCATTCGCATCCGTCAAAATGGCCATGTACTGCTTGCCAATGGCGAGAACCGAATGCATTATGAGGGCCGATGAGGCTCCAAGCTGGAATATGATGGACGGAACGGAATAGATTGGATTTTTCGTGTCGTGAAGGCTGACGAAAATCGTTCTGTAAAAGAAGATGGCCTCGTGGTCTTTTTGGCCCAGCCATAGCCCAGATGGCGAGTAGTGAGATGCTGGAAGTAGTGTGCATGGACGCCAATTGGCACAGTCCTGATTTTGATATGACGGAAAGGTATCCATTGAAGGCGGAGAAGCGGTGGAAACACGGTAGTCCTGGTCTCTCTGCGTCGTGTTCTCATTGCCTTGCTGACCCAATGGCATATTCCTCCAGGGCCACACACATGGCCGCGAGAGGCGCGCGCACCGGCGGCAAATTGGCCTCGTCTCGTCGCATTTGACCTTTTTCTGGCGACACGTGTGGCATCCAGTCCGCGACCTGGAGCCACTTCGATTGCCGAAAGCACCAACGTAGATTGAGCTGCATGCGTCGGGCGGCATGATTCGTCAACCAGCCATCAGGGCAGGGATTGGGGAGAGGTTGATAAAGCAAGCGGATTGCGATGTGCACAGACGCAGCACGCTCAAATCGTCAATGTCTTCTGGAAACGGGTTTTTTCTGGAGCAGAGTCTCAACTCTGGCTGGAGTCGGTTACTATCGGACCGACCTCGTATATTTCACCCATGCCGGTGCTTGTTTCTGTCCCCACTAGTCAGACGTTGATGCTTGGCCACGAGGACGCCATCCCCGGGCTTCTAGCGTCGTTTGTGGTGCGAGTCTTACGCTGATAGCCGAGCAGGTCCGGGCCTTGACCCACCGATAGGCGAGCTGCGATTGAAGCCAAAGTTGGCGAGATTTCTTACGTGTAAGTTGGTCACATAGCAGAGAATCAACCACGGGTTCTAAATATAAGTAGTTATAGTGAGGCTCGCGTTGAAAACATCTTGTTCCAAGTGTTCAACATTGGATATTTGTTAAGCAAAATGGCCATTGACAAAGAAGTCAACCGCAGTAGAGCTTCCCGTTTCTCATCTCTTAAACCAATCAAGGCCATCGGTCCATTTGATCTTGCTGCCAAGTATGCGCCAGACACAAATGCTGAAAAGGTCGACTTGCTCATCGGAGCATACAGAGATGACACTGGCCAGCCGTGGCAACTAAACTCGGTAGCACAGGTGGGTTCATCCAACACCGCAGTTCCCAGTGTTATATACAGTCTGGGGCTTTGGCTAACCGACCACCCTTGAAATTCAGGCCAAAAGGAGGCTCAACATTGAATCATGCACCCACGAGTATCTTCCCCTTGTCGGGAGCACAGAGCTTCTTCAAAACGCCAGGAGACTGGTGCTCGGAGACCGGCTTCTTGAACAAGTATGCGACTCAGTGGCCTCCATTCAGACCGTCTCCGGGACCGGGGCCAACAGTCTGATGGCCCGATTTGCGCAAGACTACATCCGACCTTGGAATATCTGGCTGCCTGACCCGACGTGGGTAAACCATGACCACATTTGGCGTGACAACGCGCCCGATGTCACTCGACGTTCTTATCCATACTACAAGGCCTCGACCAAGTCCTTTGACTTTGAAGGGATGATGCATACCCTGCGATTCGAAGCCCGGGAGAATGATGCCATCCTCCTTCATGCCTGCGCCCACAACCCCACAGGTTTAGATCCTACAATTGATCAGTGGAAGGAGATTGCTGCTTTTTGCAACGAAAAGAAGCTATTTGTCGTTTTTGACTCTGCATACCAGGGCTTTGCCTCGGGGGGTCTAGACCGTGATGCTTGGGCTATAAGACATTTCTTCCTGTATCCAAACATGGAAATGGCCATTTGCCAGTCATTTTCTAAAAATCTAGGGCTATATGGTGAGCGTGTTGGGGCTCTCCACCTTGCCGTGTCTCGCACGGCGGCAGCGCCACCGACTCAAGCAGTGCTGGACCGCCTCATTGATGCTCAGAGGTGTATCGTGTCCATGGCACCGCTTTTTGGCGCCAGAGTTGCAAATGAAGTGCTTTCCAGCAAGGAATTGCGCAATATCTGGGCAAAAGATTTGTGCATCATGAGCGGACGCATCAGAGCTATGCGCATGGCCCTTTACGATGCCTTGGTGGGGCTGAGGGCACCCGGATCATGGGAGCATATTTCAGAAGCTGCTGGCATGTTCTGTTATACAGGATTGACGGAAGATCAAGTGGAAAAACTACAGGAAGTGCATCATGTGTACATGCTTCCATCGGGACGAATGTCAATTTGCGGATTAACAACGGCAAATGTCGAGTACGTGGCGCGAGCCATTCACGCAGTGGTAGTGGAAGTGGGCGGCAAACCGGAAAATCATGCTTAGGTATAGAAATAGTTCAACCCAGTTTATTCATTCCGTTTGTTTCAGCGAGCGCAATGGGTGCATCCCAACACAGTAATCATACCAAGTGCTACACGAAAATGTCAAGTCCGACAACGGCCCCCACCTCCGGACTCCGTCGCAAATGGTGACATATTTGAAGTTGTCATGATCACGCCAGTCAGCATGACCCACTGATTGCTCAGAGATGAGTAGTTGCTCTACAGGGGAACGATTCTAATGGCACGGATCAAGTACAAGTTACCGGGATAATTTGAACATCACACGGATTAGGGTCCAATCCGGATGTGAAACGGTTACTCTACTCTGCCATCAGCGACAAAGCCTATGCATCATACGTGTTGAAAATCAGAGGGTTTTTTTTGTTTATTTAATCGTCTAAAGGCTCATTCTTGCGTTTATATTCGTTACTAAAATTCATAAGTGCATTTTTACTCTTTTAAATGGCGGGCAATTAATCATAATCTGCCCTCTGGGAAAGCTTCTTGCGCATCACATCTTCGGCATCCTCGCACCAAAACTCGGCCAAGTCCTTCTCAGTTCGGCTGGAAGGACGTCCCTTGGGAGACAGGTGGTCATCGAGGATGGGGATCAGGGAACTCATCGAGGTCAAAGCTTGCCAGAACCACATTCCTTTCGACTTCCAAGCCTCGTCCATGAGGTCAGCAATCGGGATCTCATGGTACTTGGGCCCGTCCTCATTCTCCTCAATGGCCTCGCGCAGCCTGCCTACAAACTCTCGGCGGCGCTTGGCATAAAACGAGTACTTGTCGCCCACCAGCTCGTCAATTTTGCCCCCCGCAATGGCAGATGGCACGTTGAGCATCTCGACGGGCAACGAGGCAATCCATTCCAGATCCATCAGGCAAGTGACGTTCCAATCGTCATCGACAAAAATGTCGCTCTGGCTCAGGTCCGTGAGCTGGACAAGGTAGGGTCCGTTTCGGTACTCTCGCTTCAGGTGGCGGTGGGAAAGGGCTCTGAGCAGCATGATGCCAGCCATGTGTCGTCGGCAGTCCTCCTTGTCCTGGACAAGGGTCATGTCAGAGACGAATCTGTTTTCGTGCAGGCGGAGGAGGCCATCGGCAAAGTCATCAGTGTTGGTGTGCTTTGCGTCGTCGTCGATGGTGCTGTCGACGCCTTGGCTCTCGGCAGTGGCGATGGAGCTAGACAGGTAGCGGTTTGATAGCGTGACTGAGCCGTTGTCGTTGAATTGGAACGAACCAATGCGAGGCTGGGGGACGCGGGCTAGCGACAGGATTATCCGGGATAACCCCTGGAATAGCGATTTCCTTCGCTCCCTGTCGTCCCTGTAGTTGGCCCAAACGCTAGACAAGGGCTGGCCAATCTCAGGGCCAATGTACTCTGTCAAGATGTATCCAGATGGGATGGATAGCTCTGACGAGGTGTGGGTGTACCTGGACAGAATCCTTGATGAGAATACCCAGAAAAAGCGGCGAATTGCATGGGCAAGGCGGGCAAAGATTGAGCGGTGCCTTATATGAGTGTACTGGAGTGCAAGTGGCGTTGTGTCAACTAAATCATTCATTCATACATGGTAACAACACCAACGCCAGACGGAGAGGGAGAGAAGAAGAAAATAAGAAACTTACGTGGCGTCCATCGGAAAAGCCAAAGCCGTATAAGTGAGGAATTCGAATCTCTGGACACTTGCGCTCCATCCACACGTGAGTTCCGACCTCAGCCCTAATCTTCTCGTCCAGCTTGTCCTCGCCGACGCAGTGCGGCTTGGGGCAGCGAAAAACGAGCGTCGTGGGCTCCTCATCCCCCACTGAGACCTTGACAGGGATGCAGATGTTGAAGGCGCCTTGAGTCCAGCGCTTCTGGTCCAGGACGGCACAGCTTGCCTGGTTCTCGCTGAGCCTGAGATGGTGTCTCACGATGCCCTCGATGGCGTCAATGTCCTCAATCAGGTCCTCGTACTGCTGCTCAGTGGCCTCGACAGACGTCATGCGGCTCAGCGTGTTGGTGCTCTCGCGGGGCACTGCGTCGTACGAGACGGCGCCGGCCCCATTCAACGGTGACTCCTCCGACGATGCGGGCACATCGCGACGGCGTCTGGTGGATGACCTGGCCTCTTCCTGGACGGAGCCGGTGGCCGACTGAGAGCTCCGCGAAGGGCGCGATGATCGATGACGCTCGCGTGTCTTAGCCATGGCGATGGTTGACGGGGGTTCGCAGGCAAGGAGCGCAGAGACTTCTTGATATGCACCTCATTCGTACAGCCGCGAATGTACGGTGAGTGAGGTTCCCCACCAGGGACGTGGACGGATGGGCTGAAACACAGCCATGGCACCACGTGACCCGACACGAGATTTAGGGACTGACAGACTACAGTGCAGCGTACTGCGGTGCAATTTTTCAATGCAATGAGGCCGTGCCGTGCGGGCGGTGGTAATTGGGCATCACCGAAACGCGGTGGACGCCGTTGTTGTTTGTTGTTCCTGCGGCCTTCGACACATGTCGGCGGGCAATTCGACATGGACGCTGTCGCAGCACCCAAGGGCCCAAGGGCCGCAGTGCATCTGCAGTTGGGGTGGACCTCGGAGACACGACGATTGGCCCTGACAAGCCATGCGCGAATTGCCATGGACAGTCGCTATTCCCAGTTGAGACATGGACGTCGACAACCGGCACCACTGCAAATGCATGCCATGGCTGGTATAGGCCGTATGGCTGGTATGGCTGGTATGGCTGGTATGGCTGGTATGGCTGGTATGGCTGGTATGGCTGGTATGGCTGGTAACTATGGCTAGCATGGCTAGCATGGTTCCTGGAACGAACCCGTTTTATGATGCTATTTCTTCGTCTCTTGAACAGACAGAAAGCGGGGTTGGTGCCAGGGAACCAGGGTGCCAGGGAGAGAGGGGGCGAGGATGCGATCGACGCCATGGACCGGGCCATGACTCGTCAATCATCCCTTAATGGGCCCACTCACTCACTCGAACAAGAGGGGAACAGGAGGGGAATCTTGACCTAACTAACTAAGTTAACTAGCAAGCGGTTTGAGGTTGAGCCACCGACATGAGTTGCACAACAACTTACTTATCAATCAACCATCACACTCTCTCTCGTCCATGTTGAGATCATGTGCAACAACAACTCCCCCCCGCAAACCCATCCGCAGGTCCAAACCGGCCCTTGCACTCGCCAGACCCAATTAAAGCAAAATTAGCGTCGTCATTCTCCACAGCCGCCCAGCCTCTCTTCACTGCCCAACCCAGAAACCAGAAACCAGAAACCAGACTACCATGAGAAATTGAGTCATCTATTTCTACTATTATATATCCCTGTATGCCAAGTTCATGCCTTGCCCCGCCTCTCCAAATCACATGTCCATCTCTGGCATTTCTCTCGTGTCAAATAACTACATTGGGATTGCAGCCATCCTCATCGATTGCACACCCTTGTTACCACATCAACAAATTGAGACATCAGACCATCAACCATCTACAGGCGGACCGTGCCCCTTTCAGGAAGCGGCAATGAGTCACTTTCGAGATATCGGGAACAGGAAGCCTGTGGCCATGGCCAATAAGCCTGCCAACCCACTAACAATCACTGTTCCTACACCGGCTGAGTCCCGAGCGATGAGATGAAAATTCATTCTCGCTCGATGGTTTATCAATCGCAATGTCGGTGATATGCAGGCGCCATCGTCCGCTCACCGTTGTCGGCTTCGGTCAACACAATGATGCCGTAAATATGTTAACACGCCGTCCTGCCTTATTTGGCGTAGTTCCAAGCCGCCATAAAGAAACCCCCCAAAAAAAGGTTTCGGGGTTCAGCCTCTCGTAAGCACATCATCGCATTCGTCGCGCATGATCTGTATGGAACTGTGATAGTCAGGTTTTACCCAGCTGGGGGATTGTTACACGAGTCATCTACATTATTTTAAATGGGGAGGCTGGAAAATTACCACGGCTTATTTCAAAGTGCTTGCAACCTCCCTCACTCTCATGTCCCAGAGGTTTTCATAGATGATAGAGCATAACGCAACCCCTCCAAACCACAGAAAACCAACATCCTCGCACAGCGAATTTATCGTTAACCAACTCATATAGTGAAAGGACTCTTATATTTTGTGGTAGTCATTTTGGTAACCAAGAAATGAGAACGACACATCCCAGTGGGTCGACTTAGGGTGTCTCGGGATTCAAATGAAGATATATTTGGGCTGACCCACAGCATCTAGCAATAAATCAAGTCTTGGATATAGACAAATAGCGTCCAGTTGAAGAATTCCACGCTCTATTGCAGCCGACGTCCCGTCACGTGGTATTTCATGTACTGTAAACACGTTTGCCAACTCGGTGTACATGTCTACCTGGCCCTCAAAGATGCCAAGCTGTTGCAAATCGTGATAGTATTGATGGTTGATGCTGGGGCGTAGTTATGGTGCTGGCGACTCACATGTAGTCACCCAAGGAAAAGATTCAAATAGTAAACAAAGAAGTAGGGTATAGTATATCACCATGATAAGCATCTGGCGCCCTCAACCATGGTTTCGCAGTCCCCAGGAACTAATATGAAACCAGTCATATTTTGTACAATTAAGAAAAACCTGTGGGTACGTATTGGTTGGTGTTGTCATATACGGACTAAGCAGTAAAACAATCACGACATTAATACCGTCACCCGATAGCTTAGACGAATTAGTAGAGAAACCCATTGGTTTCTTGACTTGTGTTGGTTCTTAGTCTTCCCCCCTGGCGAGCATGTCCCAAAAGAATTATCTATTTTTTTTCTGCATATTAGGGTCCCATGACTTTATCAACTCATCCCTCGACGGGCTTGCGTCAGCATCTCAATAGACCCCTTTTCCCCATTTTCCCACTTGATCATGAAACCCTTCGACGTCTTTTCAATTTCACTGATTTCCATGGCACCAATATGTGGGTGATCTCTTAGTAAGAGTGGGAGCACCGATGATTTCCAAACCGGTCTCCCCTTTTGCAAGGCGGTCCTAACCACCGTTGCCGCAAGTAGAATAATACAAGCAAGACACAGAGCAGCCGGAAAAGAGATCCATTCCCACGCAACGTTGATACATATGTCAGTCTGCCAGGCCTGGCCAGAAGTAGTTGTCGCCTTGCTGTTATAAAGCCCGATGCCGGCTCTTCGTACTTGACTAGTTAGACGCATGGTGATGGAATTAATAGTGTCTTCAATGTCGTCATAGGTAGTTTTGCTACCCCTCATCAGTGCAGCCAGATACCACGTGGTACAGCTCATATAGTTGCCTGATCTGACGTCAACGTCACATGTTGAATTGAGCTCCTCTCTGAAGGCAAATTCAATGCCACGTATCATGTTGTAATCAAAGGTGGCAATACATTCGTTCGGTGCCGTTATATTTGTATACTCAGCCTTTTCGGTCGGGCTTTCATTTTCAAAATCTTTGGAGACGGCCATGACCTTCTGGGTTGATGACTTTTCAAGCTTCTCAGCTTCGGACATATTCCCAGAGGTGTACAGAGTGCCATTGACCATGCAGGGCTGTTGTACGGCACTCCATTCGTTCCATATTTCATCATCTCGAGCAGAATTGAACCTCTTTGGCGTCTGCGGCCTCAATGGTACATTGCGTACAGTTGTCTCTGAAAACACGTTGTTCTTGACACGCCCAGTGTAGTATTTCATGCATGGGTATATGATGCAACTGGCAGCCACGTAATTAATCCTGCTATTTGACGAGGGGCATGTTAAAGTCCCATTGGCTAATTTATCACAATCGGCCTCTGATATCATGAATGCGGCGAACTTTGCTACAGCGTAGCGTTCACGGTTGAGCATATCTTTGGGAATATACTTGCCAGCCCATGTCAGGTTCCGTACCGGGCGTACAATCATGTGTCGGTTATAGTATGCATTACCCGTGTACAACTCAATTTCTGTTTGGTTCCCATAAACCGCAGGTGCTGGCAATGACATCTTTGTGATTGGGAAGCCCATGATCTCAGTCCATGGCTTTTTTGCCATGTCATAGACATTTGCACAGCTGTTGCACAAACCGAGACTAGCGTGGGAAATTGCTTCATCATCGCTGGTGTTGCCGTATGTTGGGAATGTACAATCGCCAGTAGGGCAATTAAAGAGTTCGGAAGGAAGGTTTTGGTCGACATTAGGATTGATGATGGCATCTTGCATAGCCAACTTCCAGGTGTTGTTAAATTGATAGAAGCCACTGCGGGTACCTGTGAGAATATGCGAGCTATTGATTATGTTTGCAGTTGTAACTGATGCATCCATTGAGGAGTTGGATATCTGCTGGCATGGATATGTTTGGATGGCCTGCTGTGTGAATGAGCCAACTCCAAGGGATACCACGGCAACGAAGATAGCCACCATCACCAAAGGGAGGCGGAACAAGACAAGGCCAAGCAGCCTCAATGTGCCTGGGACGCCACGAGAAGCATTGTCGAAGAGCTGGATATCATGTAAAGAGCGGGGTTGGCGTGAAATCCAGTCCCATTTAACTTGACCAATGATCTCGAAAGCAACAAATGCAAGACTTGCCCGGAAGATGGTTGCAAGCACAGCGATTAAGGCATTGAGTGTGATCTTACCGCCCCAATCAGGCTGCTTCTTCTGATGGAAGCTGTTCAAAATAAGAATAATGGCAACTAGCAGGCCAATTGCGAGCAGTAACATGAGAATTTCATCCAGCCATATACTCAAGATGTTTCTTTTCTGGGTTCTTGCGGTTTCTTGGGAGCCGCCGCCGGAATCTGTGCCTTTGATCCATGTCCTTAGGGTTGACTGGTCTGTGTTAAACGCATCCTTTGTGTCCGTGGCCTTGTTTGATGATATGTCGAGATCAGTGGTACCTGAAGTGCTGTGAGCAGGTCGAGTGACTGCTCTGAGGGCAATGGTACTGGAGTCCGTTGATTGCCTTGCACTGTCGACTCCCAAAAGAGGTCGCGAAACCTGCCGTTCAGCTGCCGGCTCCCAGTTTGCCGTTGGCTCAGGGCGGGCCATGGTGCTTTGCTTCGTTATACTTGGCTAGATTCTAATTATTGGCGTGTTTTGAGGTAAAATGATGAGTGGTGGTAGAAGGAAAGTTGAGCTGACGAAACTATAATGCGGATCAAATCATTGCCAAAAACGCAACAAGCCTTTGAGCAGAAGCGATTCGATGGGGAAATTTGTGGGTGGGTGGCTATGTGACGGAAATGGTGGGCATAGCGCTCCTGCAGGAGAGTTATGGGACGATTAACATGATGGCCCCAAATTCACCAAATGGGATAATAGAATGATGCCTGCACGTGTGGGGTGCCTTGACGATTCAAGTTTCAGCTCAAATATGCTGTCAAGTGACGAAGTGACTGCTGGGCAGGGGCTGAGTTATTGCCAAGCTGCGGCTGAGCTACCCCTAAGCTAGGATGGGCGTGGACTGCGACGAAGCCAGGGCAGGGCGCACTAAGCTTACAGAGAAGCATATTTAAGAACGGGCTTCATTAATCAGTGACCGAATGATTCGAACGAACGGCACGAATAAATACTGCATCTACATATGGGTATGCTCTGCCCAGTCTTCTAAAAGATATGTAAAGATGTTTTGCGATGTGATTTACTCTGGAAAAAAAAAAATTTCATTTTATTAATGCATTTGTGCCGCGCGTTTTCTTACCATAAAAACAATCCACAACTAACTAAACATTGTCATGACTCTACATATGTTTTGTGTTAGTTTTTGAGATTGGGTGTGATAAGTCAGTAGGCCCCGTCATGATTCATAGCTCACTAGGCGTGTGGTTTTGGCAATTTCAGGATGGGTTAATAGCTATTATATGAGACAACCTGTTCTCGTACTCCTTGTTCTGGACCGCAATACAATTAGAAATGAATTGTGAAATATTCCGCGCCAGACAAACTGCATCATATGCCCCACTAAGTGGCAGCTTGATTTGTAGAACGTAGAGATCTTCACCCTTTCTCTATTCAGGGCAAAAGTGTTCACAGATTCGGTCGAAATGCAAAAAGAGATTGCGGGTATTAACCCACAATGGACGAACAGGGAATCGAACCCTGGACCACTCCCAGGCTAACAGCAAGCTGCTGCGACTATGCTAAGGGAGTATTATACAACTAAACCATTCGCCCAGGGTATTTGATCTGGTGGATCTGATTGGTCCGTGGAGAGAGGCAAGTGATTCATATTGGTTTCTAGCCATGGTCAATGACGGGCTCCAAAGGTCTAGGTCAAAGGTATAGATATATCACAAGTGGGGAAGAAAAATACAACGGTAGAAGAATGAAAATGGCGTATAGAGCAATGACAGGGGGTTCGTAGTTAATACTGCTACACCGAGAGGGGGTACACAGTAACGATGACGAGCGTGCTCTCCCAAGTTGCAATTCCTGTTCAAATACAATGTCCATTGGCATTCAATATTGCATAATTCCAGCCCAGACACACATCTCGGATAATCATCATTGTTGGTTTTATTCCATCAATTGACCGGGTTGCAATAGACCGACCAGTTGTGGCAAATCCGCCCACCCCACCGCCATCACTGATTTTTTTTGCATTGCTATCGAGGTTACGCAAGGGATTCCTCGCATTATTAGGGTCTATTTTACTGATATACAACCGAAAGGCAAGGGGTAATCTGTGAAAATAGGAGGTGATATTGGGAGTTTGAGCACTTGAAGGGAGTCGGCTGAGTAGAACTAGATTACGTGTTGAATTGAGCTTGCTCGGATCAAATAGCAATTTATGTCACCTGCGTCGAAATCCAAGTGTCAAGTTTCTGGTTTGGGTTTTCCTCCTTCCATCCTCATGTTATTTTATTCTGTACGGGCTATCCCATTCGAGCAACAGCGCCCGCTATTGTTGGAACATGCAATATCAAATATTTAGCTGAGATTCTTAGGCTTTTCTTACCCAACATCTTCGTTTTGTCAATATCGCTAGAACCGCATCTCAAGGCCTGTTTGCACTGATAAGTTTTCATAAGTGAGTCCTGGATTGGCACTATCGGTCCTTGGCACTCGCGGCGCTTCTTACCGTTATTCAAATAGCAAAAGCAGACGAATCTCCCGGAAGCCTTGCCGAGGGATTGCACAACAAGTCAATGCACGCGTCGAGGCCAAGGACGGAGTTACCATTTGCCATGGCGTGCCTGGATTTCTGGGTCTAATCGTCTCCATCTTGACGCCAACATCTCCGCTTTTGGTATCTCGCATCCCGTGAGTGGTTGAGAGATTGAGATGTACGCAAGCAACCATGGCGCCGCTCACGTGGTTTGTTGCCGAAGTCTTCACTCACAGTGTTCCATGCCCGCGGCTACCGGAAGTTTCACGGTATTGTCGGCGTCTCAGACAGAGGCTAAGTCGTCATGTCATGCCCGCAAGCGAGGCGAGTAGGGCCGCAATTTTTCAATGGACCCGCCACTCCGGGCTTGACCACAGGGGGTCTAATCTAGCTGCGGCGCATCAGTTGAACAATGCCAAGCTGATGGCCCCGGAATCCTTTCCATGATTGACAAATGCCCCCGGACCTTGTTCATCTCCCAGCGGAGCAAACCTCCGATGCCGATGGCCGATCATCCTCATCTTGAATGGGAGACGATGGACTGGATTCCTTGGCTTGGCGAACTCGTCGTCCCACCAATAGCTTAGCGCGGTGGACATGGCCACGTTCCGGGTGCCGCTAGAAGGCTGGATTTAGTTACGTACTTTGAGTTTTTACGGCAGTGGGATTGACCAGGTAGTTTGGCTGCCAATGATCGCCCCTAAATTGATCGACGCCAGATGGCTTGCATGGGGGGTTTTTTTTTTCATTCTTTTTTTTTTCTTGACGCTTCCGCTGGCAGATGGGCCTTTATGACTCGAGTCTAGTCGGGGAAGACCAAAAACGGGCCGCTTTACGAGTAAATGCACTATACCACCCATCCATCAAGTCATGGTGTCCGATACGCGCCTCCACTTGCTCCATCCTGCTCCGAGGCTACGGCCTCAGGGGCTTCCTTGATGTAATGCTCAGTGTGGTGGCATTTGTTAAAAGTTCTGTCATCCGCAGATAAACTTTGACATCCTTGCTTTTACTGTGTGACACGTCGCCCATCATGTCAACATCAGTGGCCGACTTCAAGATCGCCGCATTGGCCTTTGGCTTCACCATCGGCTTTGGCTTCTTGACCACATGGGAGGCCATAAAGCAAACCAGACGGAATCGGAATCCGCTACGCAGTACATACATCTACATGTCATGGGGCGAGATCATCGCCAACGTGGGTATCGCAGTTCTGGGCTGGCTTTGGATAGACGGTGTCGTCTCCACCTCGTACGTGTGACCAAATTCACCTTTTCCCTGGGTACTAACCGCTGGGGTTTTAGGATCCCCCTTCTCTTCTTCATTCTTTTCTTTTGGGTCTTTGAGGTGCAGTTTCTGATGCAAATTATTGTCAACCGAATCGCCATCATTGCCGAGTCTAGAAGGACCATACAGCGTATCAAATGGGGTACTGCCGCTGCTATAACATTCATCAACATTCTCGTCTTTTGCATCTTCATTCCCGCACACAGCAACCCGCCCGTGAGCCAGGCGTAAGGGTCCCAACAACGACCGAAACAGACCAATGTTAACCACTTTTAGTTTTGTCGATATCAACAAATACTGGGATCGAATGTCAAAATTCCTCATCATGACGATTGATGCTATATTGAACTGGTACTTTCTGCGTGTCGCAAAGAATAGACTGGTCAAGCAGCACAATCTCAAGAAATACGAACCACTTGTTTCGTTCAACGCAAAACTCATGGTTGTGTCCATCGCCATGGATGTAAGAATGCCCAATATTTAATGTTTAATGTTTTGTCGCTCTATTATTTACTGACAATTGCAATCAGGCTATGCTCATTGGTCTGATGTGGCTTCCAAACCAAACCGTCTTTGTTCAATTCCATCCCATTACCTACATGGTCAAGCTCAACATTGAAATGTCCATGGCATCGCTTATTACCCGACTGGCCAGCAGGGGCGCCTCCGACGAACGTTTCCCAGACATGTCGAGCTCCGACCCCACCAACCAGAGTGGTAACCAGAACCACTCTAATCATACGCCCTGGGCAAAGGGCAACTCAATGCAGCTCGGCCAGATGTCAAAGGTGGTGGCTGGCGGGTCGGATGAGGATCTTCCGGCCACTGCTGGCGGATTGGGTCACGGCATTGGCATCCACATGCGTACCGAAGTCGAAGTCAGGGTCGAGTCGGATGCGAAGGGTTATGGGGGGACCAGGACGCCTGGGAGTCTAGATGACGAGTATCCATTAACCTCAGATGCCGGCCACCCGAAGCAGGACGTCACGGTCGGGGAAAGGATGCGGCCTGAGTCTTCAACAAGCAGAGGTTTTTAATGGAGAAAGCAAGGGGAACAAAAAGCAAGCCAAAAGAACAATTTGGCAATAAGAAATTGCCAGAGTTCTCAATTAATACCCAGCGATGGATTATATTGCCCATATTTACTATAAAATAGTTTTATTTACGTATAATAATATCATTAGATCTTCATTTCTTATTAAATTTACGATTCAGCCGTCATGTTCTACCGCGCAAATGTTTCCACTCAGGGTAAGGGAAAAGGGACAGGACACGCACCTCTATCCAATAGGAATATTTAAACCCAATATTATTAGGCGTGAATCAATTTATCAACTATAAAATAAACACATCAGGGCTACTTCGTTTTTAAACCTTACCCTAGAGAAGCGTCATATTTTCTCATCCCTGCAGAGCCTCGTTGGCTACCTGCATTTTCCCAGTGCTCTCGTGTCTAAACCGTTTAGTCAGGCTCATGGGGTTATTAAAAACGGTTAGGATGTTAAAGCCGTTCAACTCTTCCCTTCTAACCCGTGCATAGTAGTGGCTGTGCCGAAATTGTAAAGTAGGCAAAACGAAAATGACCACCGGTAGAAAAGTAAATGTGGAAAGTGGATTTAATTTATGGGAAACTTAATAATGTAGGTGGAATTCTAAATTACCCAATTCTTTTCGGGGTGGTTTCTAGAACAATTTTGAACTCAAAAAGTCGACCTTTTCCCATTTCAATGTCCAGACCCTGAGGGGCCGTTCACCTCACCACGTATAGCGCGTCAATCTTGATGCAAAACAAATAGCCTGCGCTGTTTAAAAACGTATCCTTAATAAGAGAAGAAAAAATACCATGAGGAATACCACCACCAAATAGGATTCCTTATTTATATTGTACTCTCAGGTTGGTGTTGAAACACGCAGTATATCTTTGACACATATTGAATCGTCCTCATGACGCGCATTGAGATGAGGCTCCGGGCATTGACACATACTTTCCAGAAACACGGACTATTGTAGTTGATTGATACAAGTGGACCCGGCACTTATCATGAGACGAGTCATCCAGACAAATCCGCCCGTGACGGTGGACAAAAAAGCCCCAGAGTGTGTGCTCGGACGGGGCATCGGCTGATCTAGCGAGGAGCTTAGCGCCAAATCCTGGTGCAATTCTTGGTCCCCCCGATGATCGATGAGGCCAGCGTTCCGTTAATAGTGACACCTGACGTAATTAATATCTCTGCAGCAGAACCTCCCTTGGAGCTGTGTCTGCCGCCCCGGGCCACAATTCGTCAACTGAGACTTGCTACTGATGTCGCATTGTCACCTTCCACAAGGGGCACAGGAGAGGTACAGCGCACTCTCACGTTTCCGGATGAGCTGGGAAATGGTTGTAAATTGGGAAGCCCTGATACGAACGGTACGCAGTGTTAAGCACCCTGGGATTCTGGGCAATGGAGGAGCCTTCCCAGTAAAGCAGGGGTAAACCCAATCGGACAGATATCGCAACTCGCTGCTGACTGGCCCGCTCTAGGATACATAGACAATGAACCTACGGAGTACGGAAATATCAATGAGACTGCGTCCAGACTCTTCATTTTTGCTGCGAACACTCTGTTCATAATTGAAATTATGCTTGATACGAAGCTTGGATAACTAATAGACGGCTCGAGAGTTGCCTGATGAAGACTGGAGCGAACAGACCCCCACCTCGTATTTATTGTCACCAGGGGACATGATCCCTGCCATGGCCAGTTTCTCCATCCGTTAGAGTTCTTGCGTGCCCCTTTGTCGAATTTTGTACTTCCCCGCGATATAATCGCCTTTTATATTTCAACATTGGGCTTCCCTTTGTACAAAACGCGACACTCTCTGCGTTCATTGAATTCGCAGCGACACACCCAAAGACACAATGTTGCTGTCACCCATTGGGACTGCGTTAGCCTATATGGCTGTGGCCGCTGAAGCGCACAGATCACTGCACCGCAAAGCAGCCGAGTCGAGTGACTTGGTTGTCTCCTTGGCCGCCTCGTCCTCTGGCAAAGCGACCGAAGTGCAAGCCACCATCAAGAACGCCGGCTATGCTAGCTTAAGTCTTCTCAAACTGGGAACTATCCTGGACAACGGCCCAGTGAAGAAGGTGACGGTACTCGATGAGAATGGTATGCCCCAATTGCGCAGAGACCGAGGTCGCTCTGATCTAACCGAACATCTAGGGACCGAACTCCCGTTCCAGGGAGTTATGCCTAGCATATTTTATGACGGACTAACATCCAATAATTTTGAATATCTGAAACCGGGGGCTTCCGTTGTCCGAAACATCGACTTGGCTGCCGTGTATGACTTTGAGCCAGGAACTTACTCCGTCATCGCTGAGGGAACAATTGCTACTGTTCCTGAAGGAGCGAAGGCTCCTGTGGCATATTCCTACAAGTCGGCGGCAATTTCCGTCACGATAAAAACAGCCTCGACTGCCGGTGTGATGCAGAAGCTGGCAAGGCGCACCACTGTTAAAACCGATAACTGCACAGCCAATAATGGCCAGGCGACCTTCAACTCGGTCCGCAACTGTGAGACCCTGGCTAGGGCTGCTGCTGCCGATGCTGCCGATGTCAACTCGAAACGATTCGTCGAGTACTTCAAGTCCAACGAAACCAGCGCTCGAAACCTTGTTTCAGGCCGACTCTTGGCTGTTGCTGAAGAGTGCTCCACCACAAACGGTGGCCAGACAAGAGTCTCTTGCCACGACGGGATTGGATACTGCGAATCTGACGGTCCGTTGGTTGCTTATACCATCTGGGTCAACGGCGGGGTCACCCTTTGCCGTCTGTTCTGGGAACGGCCACCTCTCCCCCAGCTTTGCCACAAGCAGGACCACGCTACCACGTTGATCCACGAGATGACGCACGGGAGACCTGTCTACGAGCAAGTGCTTTCAACTCAAGACTATGCATACGGATACGATAATAGCACTGCTCTGGACCCTTCAGAGTGCTTGTATAATGCCGATAACTACTCACTGTATGCAAATGGTAAGCTGATAATACTCCCCGAGATCACGTCTTTGGCGAAACGATGCCTAACAAATATTAGCCGTATATATGAACTGTTAGATGTACTCCAATTAATAAATGAACAAAAAACTTTTACATTGAAGTTTCAAAAGAATCAAACATTGGGCTCTGTGCATCCATGCCAATAATTTTCCATAGTGATAGACTCTGATATTACCCGCGTCTTCCTGTATAGTTTTGATAAAGACAGGCGACGCATGAATGCTACCATGGAATCTTTGGATATTTCAAGAATGAGCCGGGAACCTGTAACGCGTGAGTATCGTGAAGCGATTGCTAGCACAATTTCGGCAAAATGGCGTCTTCCATCAAACCACAGGAAAGCCTCAAAGGATATCCGTCAGGTACCTGATACCTGTAGCCTTCTTTCAGACGAGGAATTAGCTATTACAGAATTGACTGCGTCAGCCTTGGTAGAGAAGTTGGCTCGTGGTGAACTCTTAGCCAGTTGCGTGACCAATGCATGTTGCCCTGAAGGTAATTGGCCCTATTCAATTCATTTTCATATGCTTCAATATTTTAACACCGTTTCTCGCCGTTCGAAAGGACACCTTCGGCATTCCTGGCTATCCTACGACATGGGGGTTACGCTGCAAATGCATCCCATAAGCACAGAGAGTCAGCCTTTGTGATATTATTGCGCAAGTCCGGAGCAGTTTTCTATGCCAAGACAACGGTGCCACAAACTGGGATGTTATTGGAAACGATTAGAAACTTGTTTGGAAAGAGTCTTATTCCATTGAATCCCGAATTTGGGCCTGGGGGAAGTTCTGGCGGGGATGGTGCTCTGGTGGCTTGAAAGGAAGCCCAATGACCACTTCTACTGACAGTGGCGGATTAATTCGTGCACCAGCGGCCTTTAGTGTGCTACATGGTATAAGGCCCTCGGTGGATCGAATTCCGAAGCGCGCTATGAACAGTGTGGAGAGCGGCCAATTGAACATCAAAGTATCGTGCGGACCACTTTGCCATAGCATTGCGGACCTCAAGCTTATGACTCGCATTTTGACTACTTGGCTACAGGCTATATATGACGTGTTTTCCATTCCAACCAATTGGAGGGAAGTAGAGAAGTCGGGAAAACTAACATTTGGCATTTGGGAATTTGACGGAACTGTCATGCCACACCCACCAATCTTGAGAGCTATTCGCACAACCGTCAAGAGACTGGAAGCTGCCTGCTATACGGGCAAGTTCTAGAGTTAGATCCAAATGTCGATTGAAAATTTACCTAGAGCAAAAATTTCGCTTGCATGCTATTTCGTGACTGTGATCAACTTCAAGGTCCCTTTAGATTTCTGGGAAGCTTCTCAAGTTTACGTATACGGATTCAATCGATCAACCTTTTGGATATTTTGAATCTAACATCAAAATGCAGATGAAACTCTACCATCAGTGTGGCATTGAGGATAGTTTGGCCCTTTTGGCCACGTCTGGTGAAGCCATGATGCCCGCAGCGAAAAGGATGTGCGCCATGTACAACATTAAGACGGACCCTATCAACGCAAAAGAAGTTACAAAGGTGAAATATGTTCGACTGACCTTCTAGAAAACCAAATTCCATCTAAGTAATCTATTTATCATGCTCGTCCAAGCTCAGACTAGATACAGAGAGGCCCTCTCTGACGCTTGGGATGCTACCCGGAGTCAGACTTCTACAGGAAAGCCGATTGACGGGATAATATATTCTGTTTCATCCGCAGCAGGATATACTCACGCTTTGCTCTCGTAGTGGGGATACACAAGTCTATTTAACCTTGTTGACTAGTTGACTACCCTTCTACTGTCCTACCGGCGAAGGATATCAAGATTAATTCGAGCGACGACCCGAAGGATAAGAGTTATACTCTGCAAGAAAACCCCTTTGATGGACCCAATCGCGATATATGTATGAAAATTTGCATTAATTATTTCCTGATCAAAGGTTGTATATATGTTAATCATGTTAAACAAACGACCCTGAGCTATGGGTCACCCAACCAGTTGCTATACAGATAGTCGCTCCTCCATTTGATGATGAAGAATTGATTGGTGTCACTGAAATTGTGAAAAAAGCGGTGAACAGTGTGTAGAAGCAATTCGTAGGGAAAAGTGGCGCGTGGGATTCCAAATGGGATTACAGATTCAATGACAAGTTTATCCTGTTTGGTCATTTGTCATTGTCGTAACAGTTCAAGTAGTAACATAAATTCCAATGAACTAAACGAGTGTGGTGATTGCTATATCTTAGCAATGGTAGCTCCCAAATGAGGGATCATAGCATTGATACCCCGTGAAGAAAAAGTGAAGGCAATCTCAAAGAATAAGGGAAAATTCCATCTTCCATCCGCTGTACCCCCGCTCTCACAACCTTGACTTGGCCCACCATTCTCCCTTTATATTGCTCCTGTGCTTGCTGCATGTGAAGTTTCTGCTCTGCGATACCTAAGCGCTCGAAATTTGGCTCACAAGGAAGCGAGGGGCCGAAACAGCCGCATCGTCCGTGTAGAGAAAGTGAGCTGGGAGGATAAAGAGCGTGCCATAGCACACAGCATCTCCCACATCACAGTAAATTCTAGTGCGACTGGTGGGGTAGTTGGGAATACGACCCAAGTTCTGTAAGTTTTTGGTGTATCCAAACAGAACCGCTCCCTTTACCTGCTCCTTGATTGTAGAGCTGGACCCCGAGAGGGCGTTACTAATGACAGCTGTGCCTTGGCTACAGCCTCCAGTCAGATACCATCTCATCTCCAGCGAAAAAATGAATCTTACCTGTATCCGCCAGTCACGACTGGGGTGTTGGGGCATTTGGTGTTGGCCAAGGTCAGCAAACGCTTGGCCTCGTTGATGGATGCCGCATCGGTTCCAGCAGGAAGGAAGTTTGGTGCCAACTCCGCGGTGTATGGGCCGCCAACTCCCTGGATCCATATCCCGCCGCTCCCGTACTCACTTCCAAGGGCACTGGCAAGAGCAGGGCCTGCGCTTATACCCTAAATCACATTTAATCACAGCACATTAAATACATCATTTTAGAATTCTCACCATGTTGCCAGGCTCTGTAGAGGCCCGTGCGAAAATCAAGATGGTTTTGGGACAGGCAGATGAGCTGCCATTCTCAAGATCATTTCTGGTGGATGATTGACGGGCTTCAATAACGTCACGCTCAACCAGGCTGCTATCGACAAGATCGACAGGGACACTGGTCACAAAGGTGACCGCAAAGGCGAGGATACCAAAAAATTTCATATTGAATACTGATAGTAAAGGTTTGGAATGGGATGTTGCGACCGGGCTTGCGGGAAGGTTGTTGCTGTGCTGGTAAAGAAGCCTATCGATGGGGAGCTGTAGAATCTTCTCTAAATGTAGTTCATCGTCTCCTTTATATACTCATTCCTTCCTTAGTAAATCCCCTCACGCATAAGGACTTCTTCATGACTCTGGTATTCATGCTTGACCACTTACACTGGTCTTCCCCAGATTGACCCCTCAAAATTCGACTGTAAGCCATGTTATTCATCTCATCCGGGATGACGCTCTGATTGGCGCTGTCATCCGGCCTCAAGCTGCCATGATCAACTATAACAGGTCCTTCGCAAACTGTGCCGAGATAGGAAAGAACCATCTCATGCAGTTTGTTCTCATTGGATAACCCCCCAACGAATGCCAAGAGTGGGGTTGAGAGCTGCCTCGGCTCTTGATTTTTAGCTTCACCACCAGACTTGGTCTTTTAATATGAAACAGCCATAATGGCTGGACGGTGCAATAGGGGTAGTTATGGCGTGCATCTCAAAATTAAGTTCTTGCAGGCTATTGACGGAGGTATTGCGAGTTCTTCCGCTTCCCCTCCTCATGTTCCATTCTTACTCTGGTATAAGCCTCGGCATCGCAGGACCGAGGCCTTGCAGACTCTCACATGGGTAGCGTCTGATGCTTATTTCTATGCAATACATTATTTTAGTCCTGCTGTATTAATCATAAATCTGCATTGCGTGGCATCAAGGGCTGAAGCCCATGGTTGGTACCTAGCAGACACGAATGGGGTGTTGGGAGGTTCATTCTATCAGATACCTGTGATGCGAGAGAAAATTCAAATAAAGAGCAATCAAGGTGACATTTTCAATTAAATGCGCCTAGTTCGTTTAAAAGCTATAAACCAAATTGGCAATTGTGAACGTTCCTCCAAATTCTCTGATAAGTCAAGTTGCCCCCGAGATTTTTGGGCGGTCCTATAGTAATAAGTTTGAACAATAATGCGGGGACGTATGGTCAATAGTTTCCATCACGTACTAATTCTACTTTACCCGTAGAAGCGATATGGAAAATTCACCTCGCAGTAATGTCATCACTACAGTCAGATTGCAACTTATTCTACTTGGCCCCGTAAATATAACAACCAGCCAAGTCCTATCATCTGCTTCAACAGCCTGTTTGAACTTCTCCATAACCGCAGCTTATGGTATCTGTCTTAAATCGAATTGATGAAACATGACCAAGGATATCAAGTGAGATTGGAATATTTGATAGAAAAATATTTGGCACTACGTGGCACTACACACAGACAACATCCTAGGAGGTAGGTTCGTAAGAATTGTGGTGATTTAAATATGTCCTGTCCACCTGAGATGCTGTCGATACCCTTGATGCTAGGCCAAGGTGCGCAGCCCTTATAGACATTCAATATTGAATCATTTACCTGATAATATATTTATCAAATCAGAAGAAGCTGGAATGATACTCTTCTCAGACATTGTTGCCAGCGGCAACCATGGCTGCCTGCACAATCTCCCTCTCATCTTGCGAGCTACTGTCCCCAAAATCTGAATGTTGTTCTGCCTAGAAGAGTCAAATTAATTGTATAGCATGGGGCTGCATTTGCAATGCCGCGGGTTGTATCCAAAAAAAAAACCGGTTGTACTATAAAGGTGTTCTTGGTCTACTGCCTGGTTGAGCCCACGGTTGATTTTTATTTTTTTTTCAAATAAACAGATGCCCTCATGCTACTAGGACACGGCGTTGAGAATAGCCTCCATCATAGACTTGATATGGCTACCACAAAAAACGAGGTATACATAATAGCTAGAGAGGAAAAATTCTGTTGAAGGACCAGACCTGTGGACGGAAGTCGGGCATGAGTAAAGTGGATCAAAAATAAACGAGAGGAAACAATGGTAGTATTAGTCAAACATGTATTGGTGCATCATATCATGCCAGAGCCATTTATAGACTATTTCCTTTCTTTTCTTACATGTGGAAATTGTTAACCCAACACCGAAGTTGGAATTAATACTCAATCGGTCCAAGTTGGAGGGAAGAGTTATACAAATCAGACCTTCGCCATTCATGTTGACTTCTCAAGTCCCCTGAATGAGGCATAAACTTGGAGGCCACCTTCGATACTTTGTACCAAACCAAAGAATACTGTCAATACAAGAACGAGGACGGCTACCCAGAATGTGTACCTGATAGGACCGATATTAGCGGACACTAATGCGTATTCAGAAGGTTCGAATTTGAGAGCGATACCATTGGACGCCGTTTCGTCTGTCATGCCACCATTGCGACAGAGACTTCGGTTGGGCTTCATCAAAGACTTGCTTCAACGTGACAAGACGATCATTCCAAAATCTAAACTTTTCCGTTTGCCGATGGTCAGTCGTTAGTTGCCCACACTGGATGACTCGTCTGTCAAGGCTGGCGTCAGACAACTTGGAGAACCACTTTCTTGTTTCCACGTCTGAAGATGGGAAGAGGAGTGCCAATGTCTGCAAAGTCTCGTCGGCGAGACCTTTGGGTAGTAGGGCGTCGGTGCTACCGCAAAGTCAGAGGCACTCACACACCAGGCGGCCAGGAAGAATACGAACCTCTGTCGTTGGACCTCTAGGAACGAAGCATGATGGAATATGTGTACGCGTCGATCGTCATCGGTCAAGCGCAGGTGGTCAACCAGGTTGTCTGTCCAAACAACTTCTAGTCCTGCAATGCGGCATAGGTTGCGTGCAGTGAATATTTTCTCCATTCTGACATTTTCCTTGGCTTGTTGAGTAGTTTCAGGGTTGAAGTAAGTGAACACAAAGGTCTCCAGTGACCCATTATTCCAATTAAGATGGCTTCTACCGGAGAAGCCGTATCTGAAACTGCAGAAGCTCATCATCAAAAGCAGGCTGGCGGCCAAATCTATCGAGTTGTCAAGCATTTCATCCTCGTTGTCATGAAACGTCGTGAGCTTCTCTCGCAGTTCTTCCTTTATGTCCTTTCGCAGCATCCCGCATTTGAGCTTACGGATGCAGTCAACCACATCGCGATGAGATCTTAGAGCCACGTATCGCCCTCCGTTGTGTAGGGCTCTAGCACACTCTTTGTTGTAGTATGTCCAAAATGATTGTACATCAAAGTCAACGCTATTAAGGTGATGATCCTGGTGCTGAGGGGCCCAAAACTCGCTAGATATTGCTGCTTTGGTGAGTTCTGGTAGCGGAAAGCTCAAAAGGTTCGAATCGAGCGCTGTCTTGTCCGTCATTCTCAGAGATTCAGTCGACTTCCAGCCTGTTTGGTTCGCATGGACGTTCGGACGCTGGTGGAGATGATGACGAGTTTGATAAAACGTTCCTGTTGGGTCGCTTAAGACTGCATCTGCCATTGGCGCATGCTCCGCCTTGGTCCCCGCACACAGCCTCACTGGTCATCCATGAGTGCGCGGCTGAAACTCCCTCGTCCAGGTTGAGAGGGATATTTCTTTTTACCTGAGAAGTATGCTGTAAAGCACGCCGAATTGGTTCAATGGAGATTGCAACATCCCCTTTCAAGTCTTGGGAGACCGGCATCGCGATACTCAGCGGCGGGTCGATAACGAGGCGTCTCGCATGGCCTGAGCCAGAACTATCTGCTGGCCGTTGCATCGGCAAGGTCGGCAAGGAGCTTTGCTGGGTGGCCAAAGGCCCGGCGAGAGACGCTTTCGCGGTGTTGGCCCCAAAGATCAAGGCATACCTCGAGAGGTCAATCGAACCAGTATCGAGCTGAGTTACATGGTCTATTTACATGTTCGGAAAGTCAGTAAAGAATGCCAGCCCGGCCATTCTATTCTGCTGTGAGGTTGCCGCACATCGCAAACAGGTGAGAAGCGCAGTAAAGGACAGCGGTATTCTCGACGAGTTCCCTGGTATCAAGACGGCCCATATGCCTCGACCGCCCGACTTCGATCAGCTTGTTCAGTTGGCAGACCATATCACGACGGTCGCATCTTATCAGCAACCCATCTTCGCGTCCTTTACGAGAAACCCGTGCGGGATGCCCATATTTTTTGAGCCAAATGTATACGACGAATCCAGTGGCAAAAAGGCCACTGTCGGTGGCATCATCCAACTGTCGGACAAGTTTTACTACACAACAGCAGGCCATATACTGAGCTCTGACACGGCTCCTAGTTTTACCGAAAGCGACGATGAAGATGGTGAATTTGAGATTGACTACGATACAGAGGAAGACACCGATCCGAGGGCTGAAGATAATGACTTTTCGGCACAAAGAAACTATACTGCCGTGACAGGTTTAATCGAAAGCGAGATGCTACAGCCACCAACAGCAACAATCACACAAGATATACAAGCAAAAGAGGAGGGCGCAGAATGCAGTAGCCAGCGGGCCTTTAAGAAACAACTTGCAACGCGCATTTCCCCGACTTCGCAGTGCCTGGGGCATGTCTACCTGTCCTCACTCGATGAACCCTCATCTGGCCTAGACTACGCTATAGTCAAGGTAACCCAGCCTCTTCACTGCATCGCGAACAAATTCACCCCTTGTTCTTCTTCTGCCAGTGGCCAAGACAAGATTCAGCGCGTTGTCACAAACGGCCCCAAGGACGTCAAGATCCTGAACCTCACATCCAGAGGAACTCTGACAGGGATGATGTCAGGCACTCCGCTATACACCCGACTCCCAAAGAGCAGTCTATTCCATGAAGTATACAACATCCTGATGGACTCTGAGCTAAAGCCTGGAGACTGCGGCTCTTGGGTGATTAACGCGGAGTCTGGGGATTTGTATGGGCATGTGGTTGCCGGGTCTCCAAATTCGGGGGCTGCAATTGTGGTACCTTTTGCACGCGTATTCGAAGACATAGAAGGTCGATTAAACCAGCAGCCTCGTCTACCCGTACTTGGAGCGAAAGCCTTGCATCCATTCGAGGTAGAACAGGATGTTTCACACCCGCAGCATACAGAGTCCACCACTGCAACCTCTTCTAATTTACCATCCGATTACGGTCAAGAGTGGGGCCGAAACCTAACATGTCAGTTTCAAAACCAGCGGCGGAATAAACTATTGAATGAACTGAGGCTATCATGGAAAAGGCACCGAGAAAATCTAGAACAAGCGGCGTTGTCCAAGAACAATGAACCATTGCCGCCTTATACTGAAAAATCACCACTACCACTAATCTCGACGCCGCTTTTCCCCCAACCTCCATCAGAAAATGACAGGGGTGCCCAGAAGTTTCGCAATCTTCTTAAGTCTCTTTCCCTAACCCCAATGAATTACGAGAACCCAGAATTACTAGAAGAGGCTATAGCCAACATCCCGTTGGATAGGATCTACAGTGAAGCCGAGGAAGAGCGTATGCTATTGCAGGCCGAAGCGGAGTCATTTGGCGATGGACAACGGCCCAAGTGGGACTACACGGACTGTGTCTTTCGGGCTTTGTTACGATGGTTTAAACGCTCATTCTTCACTTGGGTAAATAATCCAGAATGCCCGGCATGCTCAGCGTCCACTATCTTTCTTAGGATGACCGTCCCAACCCCTGAGGAGTCGGCCTGCGGTGCTTTGCGTGTCGAGCTCTACAAATGCTCGCGGCAAGGGTGCGGGGCGTTTGAGCGATTCCCTCGATACGGAAACGTCTTTAAATTGCTTCAAACCAGAAGAGGCCGCGTTGGCGAGTGGGCAAACTGCTTCGCGATGCTTTGCCGGGCTGTGGGTGGCAGAGTACGGTGGGTATGGAACAGTGAGGACCACGTTCGGGTTGAGGTGTACTCGAAATATAGGCAGAGATGGGTTCACATTGATCCATGTGAGGAAGCTTTTGATAACCCGAAACTATACGGCGAAGGTAAGTCCCCCCCCCCCTCCCCCTTTTACCCCCTGCGTAATTTACTGCCCTGCCATGATACAGAGCTGACATTTTGCAATAGGCTGGGGAATGAAACTTTCATATGTTATAGCCTTCTCAATCGACGGCGCCACGGATGTCACCCGACGATATGTTCAAAAGACGGATTATGCAACGGAGCGAAACCGTTGCTCGGAAGCTGTCCTACTATTTATCATAGATGAAATCAAGAAGCTTCGACGCCAGAACATGAATCCCACGGAAAAATACCGATTGGAAGAGGAGGATACATGCGAACAGCGGGAACTAAACGCATATGTTGTTTCAAGTATCACGGCCGAGTTCATTGCGCCGACCTCTGGTCATTCCGTAGATTCTTCACAGTTGCCAATCAACTCCCCGCAAGAGACGGCAAGACGTAGTCGGAAACAAGGTTGGGAGAACAGGAGTGGACGAATAGAGCAGGTACCTTAAGTCATCCTTTAGTCGAGCCATGCGTATCTCGGTTGGTTAATGGTATGAAATACTTTTGTACTTGCTATAAGCGATGCCGCGATTACTATCACTGTCACAAAACAATTGAAGATGAATCGAAATCTTGATGGAGCACCCCGTCTGTTGCGTGACAATAATTATGTTTTCAGTCTTTGGCTTGATGCCATTTGCATCAAACAAGGCGAAGATGCTGAAACGGGTGCCCATGATCACCTCGTGGGAGATATTTACTCCAAAGCCAGTCTAGTCACAATTTGGCGATGGCTTTAGTGTTTGTGAGTCCTGCTACACGGGCATCATTCAGACGACAAAGGTTCCTCAGATTATCCAAGATAATGCCAACATCGCAGCAGGGCCAATCGGCTGCCCTATAACAGGGCGTGGCCATACAGGCTTCTGCTTTTGACGACAGTGACTCTCACGCCGACATCATGGCCGCACAACAAGTGCAGCATTTCCAAAAAGTGGCAGCACTACAGGCCAGGTGGCTGAAAGTAGAGTAGTCTCGGTTAAATCTGACCAGGTATGAGAAATGTCCATTTAGAATTTGATTATTATTTAAATAAATAAAAAATATATAAGTCATGTTTGGTCGTTATAATCTAAAATCCCATCGTGTGTTCCATTTAGCCGATTCGCTTGGTGGTTCTATCCCCAGCGTGTGATGAGTGTGCAAGACCGCAGCTAAGTTGATGTGATGGCCTGAGGTAAACTCGGCTACCCAGGCCTTTCTCTCCTCCCTTTTCCATTTCCAGGCCAGGCAGTAGGCAGGGAACCATGATCGACAATCATCCAGACGGCCAAGAGAACCCGGTAATAGTAATCTCAAGAACGGACTAGCCATCCAATGACATCACGACAGTGGAATCCGTTCTGTGGTTACCAATGCACTTGGTCCAGCTAATTAGCTTTGTATTGGGACCATTTGCGGGCGCAAGTTTGGTCTGTTGCTTCTGATGCACACATCGGATCATCAAAGTGAGCGACATCTCCATCCTTGGGAATGAAACACTCAATCTTCTTAACTGAGTTGGTCAGTTGAAGATGCCGATATCCACTGCGGCTGAGTGTAGACTGTGTAGTTGGTTATTTTTGTTTGATGCAACGTGTGTACCAAGCGCGCATACGATGCAGCTCCCAAGAGTAGGGCTTGTTAGCGTATGATCTGTGCATAATATTCGCTCTCGAGCCCTTTCTTGTCATGCGGCCAATGCGTTGCACTAAGCTCGGTAAGATCAAAGCCATTCTCAGTGCTCTGAGCCCAAGCCGTGCTTTGGCTGTTTTGCCTGGGAGTGGTTAAAACACCCAGCGCTTCATTGCTGTCGCTGCTCCCGTTCCTCGGGGATCCCAAGTAACCCGCAAGCCGTCGAGAAATAACTGGGAGCAATGGTCGCAACGCTGGAAGTGCTACGACGATGATTTGCGTCGCCACTTCGGCTGATCCGACGAGGTCTAGAGTGGAAATATTAGCGTGCTGAAGCCGGCAAATGGACCAGGATTGAATGACGTACAAGTTGTAAAGTTTGAAAACTTCAGTACAGAAAGCGTTAGCCGAGCGACGCTGGCAAAAATGGAGAGCGCACCGATGGCAAAAATAGAAATGAGGGCAATGGTTTCTCGTCGAGAGATGGATCGCAAACTTTTGAGCATGCCAAATGGCAACCCAAACACTACAGCACACGGGAATTAGCTCTCTGGTCCAATGCAAAGCACCAAACTCTGCTTACCAAGCAGCTCTGCAAAAATACCAAGAAACCAGTTGACATACAGCGACGTCGCCCCCAAGGCGCACGTAGCTTCGGCAGACCTTTGAAGGACACAACGCATAAGTTTCGGATACCGTTAGGGGAATGGGCAAGGCATCAAAACATACCAGTTTTCTGAAATATCAGGCCCGCACCAGAAAAGATCAATAAATCCCGTAGTTAAGAAAGCAGCAATGTTGTATGCGGTGATACCATATAGCCATCTTCTCAGCCCTTCTTCAGATATAGGAAACAGCTCGTTGTAGAACGCCAGCAAGCTGAATCTCGGAAAATAAAAGCCCATGTCAAAGATGATGTTGGCGGCATATAGCCACTGTTTTGAGTGGTTAGACTATCAGTCTGTATACAACGGGAATCGCAATCGTAGTCGGAGCGGCTTGAGAGCTTACATGAAAAAATGCTGCATTGCCATAGCTACTGAAGCCAGCGTTGTCCTTTTTGAAGGAATAGGTGTCCCCCGCGACGACGGTGAGGAAGGACAAAAAGGCAAGAAGTAGAAAGATCTCAGACAGCCAGAATGAGAACATTCGCTTCCATGTCCTCACAGCAAAACGAACGCAAATGATAACGAGACATATGCCAACCAATATCCATTCCACAGTCTAGAATCAGCGTCAGTCAGTGACAAAAATTTTTTATAAAAACAAATAGGCGGGTTGCGTAGATGGCATACCAAGTAGGTCTTAGTTGTAAGGCCCATGTTCGGTTAAGAAGAGGCTGCATCAAGCAGCGTGTTGAAACGGGTGCCGGGTCGGTATTCCAGTGCCGAATGGAGTGATCTTGGCACATGAATACGCGTATCGGTCAGTTAGGGTATTATTCTTCCCATCTCGTCGTTTTTCTTTTTCTTTCAACTTGCACTTTTCCACTTTTTTTTTCATTGGGAGGGGTAGGGAGGTTATGAGAAAGGGACAACAGGAGAGGGGCGCAAGTTGGGTGCTAGCCCCAACAACTGAAATCAGATGGCTTTATTAATCTCTGGCTTGTGGCAAGGCCCAAAATTGGTCTGGGGCCGGTTAATCGACTTGGGCATGGTCTGGACTGTTAAGATGAGGCGGCACAGGCGCTAGATTTTGCCGCAGGGATACTAGTTCTTCATCGGCTGGTTTCGTCCAAGCCCTGTGCTCCTTGCCGAAACTCTAACGGGGAACCACCCCTTTTCTCCAGGGTCAGACCATGTTGAATTCGTGCTGTCTGTCGATTTCATTTCTTAGCATAGCGGATTGCAATGGAAATATTGCTCTTGTAGCCATGCCTGTTCACCCACTGTGTACGGCGAGAAGCGGATCTAGTGACCTTTATGATGGGAGCAATAAGATGTACAACCAGAGGATGACCCCAGCACAGCCTTATCTTGATGGCCAAGGATTCGGATAAAAGATGCAATCGGATCGCCAACTGGTGGAGAGGATTGTGGCAGAACAAAACCCGCAGGGCTAGACCACCACCCCCCAGTCCATCATGTTTCAAGCTTGGCCACCACTCTAGCAGGAACGTAACACCGTTGACCCACGAAACGACGAAGCCACCAAACCGTTCCAAGTATTGACTCGGGCCAGTAACTCGTTTGGGGAGACTAAGAATGCCTAGGCCAACACGGGGGCAAAATAGCATTTTTTGCAAATGTCATTAACCAAGATTCTCTGGATGTGATGCCCAGGATTATCCAAGACAGTGGGGGCTAGCATCTGCGTAATTTGTTGGGTGCCGGGCGACCCACCACACTATGGCACGCACTCGGTCGGCTGGTAGTCGAGTCAACTTGTATTCAAGAGTACACGATGACTCAGTACACAGGAATTCGGTGCAGCGATCTTCTCGGCGATTTTCCATCTCGTCATGGATCATGATTCCTTGGAAGTTGCAAAGCATGAGAATAGGTTGCAATGTGCTCGATGTTGCACTAAACTCAAATCAATACCGAGTGTGTCGAGCATCACTGGCGACGGCAGGGGAAAGTTATATGTTTTCATATTCGCAACCATTGGTTCATTTTACTTGCGGATAGACGCGTGGTCTATCCAACCGAGAAGCTGATTATTGGCGAAGCTGCGAAACCTGACAGCATCTTCAACGTGTAGAAGCGCTATCAAGCATGGCCAAGAACGTATGCAAGGGTGCCTAAACCCACCAGATTGACCTGACAGCCCCTTCTCCCGCAACCGCTAGCTTCTCTCTTGCCAACGGGCGATGCCTCTCTCGCGGAGCCGAAGCTGCCACGAGCTTAATGCACGCTCCAAAGTAAAAATAAAACAAAAAGGCCTCTCAAGGCTATTTTTGGATGGGTCTACGCCTTGGGATAGCAGCGGCCCGTGCCATGCCGGATGAGAGCCACGAAACCAGCCGAGACACCCCGCTGACGGCAAAGCCTACGTCGTTGGAGGCATAACGGTCATAGTCTTGTTGTCTGATAGTGCACGATTGGGGCATTGGATCTGCAGGATTTGTAATATATTCTTCGCAGCAGTCCATCACCCTCGTGCTCACTGCTGAGCAAAACATTAGCTAGAGCCAGTAGAGCGCCATTTTTCCTACAAGGCAGGCTCAGCACGTCCAGATGTCTCTTTAGTCGACACCTATATCCTCAAGGCAAGTTGTCATTTGCTCGCTAACTGAAGTGTTTTGTCATAGAATGTGTATTGTTGAAGACGTGAAGTGCACAAACGACTTTTCCTGTTCTGAATGCTCAACAACTCTACCCAAGACTGCTGAGGTCAGGATAACGAATCCTTTGCAAATATAACACATACGACTCTTTAAAGAAGCTTTGGTAAAGAGCCGGCCCATTTAGGTTCAATAAAAAGCCCAGTTGCTTCGACCAAGACCTGGCCGTCCACATTTTCAACCACTCCCCGAACCCACGCCTTTCGCCCTTCGACCTGAGTGACATCGGCCCGGACTAAGATGATGCTGTCAACGGTTATCGGGTTCTTATAGTTCACATTGAGGTTCGCTGTCACCGAAATCTTGCCGGCCAGGCGTGGGAAGCTTGCTCTCCCCATACATTCATCCAACAGCACAGCGGAGAGGCCTCCATGTACGATGCCAGCATGCCCAGCGAGGTTATGGCCGAGATGATAGAAAACAAGAAGAGAACCAGTCTCATCGTCGGCATAAACAAAGGGCGGCAGTGAGATGACGCCAGGGCCAGCCAGGGTCGTAGCGGTCAGATGATTTTGAACATGCTCTTCTTGTACAGACAGAACAAACCGGGTTAACTTGAAACCTTCTCTTTGCTGAAACTCAACGGCAGATGGGTGGCTAGTAGCTATGGCTTCGAATCTTTCAGCTTGGCTCCCAGCTTCGCCCTGGATTGCACGAGGCTCGCCCAAAGAATTCTCTGTGGACATTTTCAGATGTGTCAAGGGACGAGGTATGCCAATGTAGGTTTTAAAAGGAAAAATGAGAGACGGAACAAAATAAATTGGCCTTGCCCATCCCAAAACTTTTATGGCCTTTCTGTCGCCCTTGGGATGACGAACATTCCGGCGAGTGGGGGTCCAAAAAATGCCTCATTCCAAATCTTGAACATTGTTAGTAATCTTGCAGGATATATTTCTCGTGAATCTAAACGCCTTGATCTTAAATTTAGATGTGTGGTTCAAAACACAAGGTCGTGCGCCAATGTTTGATATGTCCATCATTGTGCTCGCCTGCCGGTGATGTTGGGATACCGGCAGGAGGACTCTCAAAGATGGCTTAGTTATTCATGCATGCTAAACTTATTTCTCGACTTTTCGAAATATTGGGAAACTGACTGGAAACTCTCAATACTTGCTTGGAATTGATCTGATGAAGAGCTGGTATACGTCAAAAGAGCACGTCTCCCCATGAATCTCATTAATGTCACACCAAGTAAAAAACGACATCTTGAAACCTGACATCTCCCAAACTATTTTTCAGATTTCAAATGTCTTTATATGCCACGTCTTTTCTTAGAACCGGCGGCCTTTTTGTGCCCTAGTCGAGTTGACAGCTCAGCAATCAATTCGACGACATGTGCATTGATCAATACCCTGCAGGACGGCTTTGGTTGAGATTGGCAATGATTTGCTCATCTACATTACCAAAGTTTGAAACCAACTGAACCTGAGTTCAAATTGATCTTGGTCTCGATGTGTCCGCTCAATCATTATCGACAACACTCTGGCCTGCCTGTTCACCCGCACAAGCCTAACCCAGGCGGTTTTACGGCACACTTGGTGGGTCAGGATGAGTGACAGTTCATTGTCACGCTACGGTGGCTATGGTGTCAGTGTCCATTCAGTGCATTCACTGGCACCCCACAGGCTGATTATTATGGGACACGTTTTTTTCAAATCCCTAGCGCGTAGAAGAGATAATCTAGATCCGGTGGCTGGCACCCAAGTTAGGTGACAAAAACAATACAAATAAAAAGAATGGAAAAAAAAAATTGGAAACATGGTAGCATCCCAGACTTGACGTCGCCCGAGGGGGGTCTCGAACCCCCAGCCTTGCGGTATCGGAATGGTTTGTTGGAACCTGGTAAAAGCCGCACGCTCTGGCCAATTGAGCTACCCGGGCTACCCTATAGTTTGCTGGCAAAAAAACTAGCTTATGTACCTTTGTTTCCCATCTGATGTGGATCATGGGATAAGCTTGATTGCCCGTTCCTAAATTCTGACTCGCATTCCTTGATGCTGACGCAGTTTCATTTTCCCTACTCATTACATCTTTGGCGGTTGGACCAGATGCACTAAACTATTACACGCCCTGATCGTCGTTGGGTAAAAGGATGGTGGGTTTTATTGATACATTATTGATAGAACCCTTCAAGAATGATGTGGAAAATTGGATTGTGTGTATTATTGACTGTAAACATTTGGAGTAAATTGATGAAAACAGCCCTCCTCTACCGCCATTGATCAAAAATCTGCATCAATGTCCCTCACGCAGGTAATGGACTTTTCTCAATATTTACCCTATTTTTCCTATTCCTGCATGCATCGCCGCCGTAATATGTAGGCCAAGCCAAAGCCCTGCAGGGTCAGCAAGCTCGCTAGCCACAAGCCCTCAAAATTTCATCAGTCCTCCTTGGCATGCTGACTCATTAGATTGCTTACTTCCCGATGATATTGAATTGAAGCCATGGAGTCTGAAAAGCCCCTACGGCCTTCCCCGTCAGTCTTCTTACAGGAACCGCTCTCCCGGACGAATGAAGAAAGCAATATTGCCGATGGGCCATGCCTTGAGCAACGATAAAAGGCCGACCAGCACCAATAGTGCATCTTCAAGGCCTGCTATCCTTCTCCACGTATTTTCCAACAGTGGTTTCGACCCGCTGGTGAAAGGGCATTCTGTCGAGGCGCATGCTGCAGATGCACAAGAAGAGGGCTTTTATGTATTGAAGCGGGAGGATTTTGCTACCAGCGCTCACGTGTCTTACGCTCGAGCCAACTTGTAGCGATATTGGACAGTGGTTAGGGAGATGTGGGAGGGACGAGGATGAATGCTGTATTTATTACTGGGGTAAAGAATAGAATCAGGACCGCACCTCCCGTTTGCACATGGAATAAAGCCTATCGACCCCTTAGGGTATAATTTGGTCGAGAAAAAAGAGAGCTTATTGAAAGTTTCCAACACAACAAGTAGTTAATGCGTACTGCTCGCAGATCGAGTTCGTCATACATCCTGGTGCTCAGCGCTAGCTTATTCAATGGTAAAACTCGCTTGGTGACGATGATTCGTCTAATCCTGACAACCCCACTCCTCCAACCAATCCCATTCTCCCTCACAACTCTCCAAAAGCAGGTTCCTGGGCCATCCCCCTGTAACATGGCCATGTCCCAGTTATTGATCTAATGACGTATGCACCTCAGCTGCCATTCCATCATCCTGTTTCTATAACTTGATGAAGCCATGCCATATGTTGATAAAGCACAGTCAAGTTTCTTCAGGCCCCCTCTTTCTTCCTTCTCAGTGATTCCTCCAAATTCATAATTCTGTTAATAGAGCGCATTAAGACAAAATGTCGACATCTCCGAGGCAGGTATGTTTGGGTCTCTGGATCAATCCGGGTTACCTGATTAATTGACACACTGTTAGCGCAATCAAGTCGTTTTCGACCAAGACCATCCCGAAAGCAGCGATAGGGATGAAGAAGAAGAGGAGAGACAAGTTGCCCCACGAAAGACAGCCGCGAAAAAAAAGGCGGCACGACGCAAGCGACCGTCATGGGCCAATGAGCCCACGGAGAACGAGAATCCAATGGCACAGGGAAATTGGAACCAGCAGCCACAACAAGTACAGCAGCAAGGTGGGGGCGGCAAGAGCGATGCATTGAAGCTCCGTCTCGATTTGAACCTGGAAGTTGAGATTCAGCTCAAAGCGAGGATTCATGGCGACCTCGAGCTTTCGTTACTGTAAGTTGGAAGCCCAAGCTCACACCCATCTGAACGGCGACTAAAAGAATGAACAGGAACTAGACGACTTTTGATTCAACCTCAAATCTGTCATGCGATGTATACCCTCTTACGTAGAAAGTTGAGAGGGGTTGTCTATATTTCTTTTCTTGTAAGGATATCAAAGGCATAGACATTATAATATGAAGAGCGCTTCATGGTCTGGATTAAGTTGAAATGCGTGTGGAGGAGTTAACGGAAATGATATCATGTATTTTGCGCTCCTAAGAACCACTACAGCGTGAAGTGTTGCGTATCGGGAATTGGTGTTGATATTTCATCAAGTCGACCCCTCATCTAATAATTACACCAATACATCATATGGACCAATTTTCGCAAACAGTCTCATATCTAAATCACCGTGATGCCGGGACACAGTCAAAACATTCTGGAGAACGCCAAATGTAATGCTGAAAAGGGTAATACGTCCACGGGCTATTGTTGATGCCGTTGTAGCAGGTGCCCGAGTACAGCATAAGGTATCTGCATTCGGGATTGGCTTTGCATGCAGCAGCGCAATCTTCGAGATTGTTGATGTCGCTCAGGGTGAGAATAGATCCATCTGGAAGACCGCCTTGTCGACCGTCGCAGTTACCGTCTAGAATATCGGGGATGGGGTTCTTGGCGGCGCACTGAAGTTTTGGCGTCGTTGTCGAAACTGAGATCGAGGATGTCGTGGTAGTAGTTTGCGTGGAGAGCGTGGTGCTGGTGGATGAAGTTGTGGTGGCTTTGACAGTGGAGGAACGGCAAGACTTTGGAGGACGACGACCTGCTTCAACTGTGCCAATAGCAAGAAATCCCACTAGAGCAGTGCAGAGATTGGTCACCTTCATATTGAATTGTGACTGGCTGGTTGCTTTAAGAACAAATGAATTGCAAAGAATTTTGGTTGCCTGCTATTTTTTATATCAAGCAGCACGCAAAAGCGCGACGGTCTCGAACATGCGAGACCTGTGGAGACGCCGAGACGGCAGCATGCCGCTGTGGACCATAACAGCCTCACCGGAGGCTTAGCCAGGGATGGACAGCCATTTTGCCGAATAAAGCGTACAGCTGAAAATCCTTGAGCGTTCTTACGCGTGGAATTGTGCATCTATTGGTTGCAAGCAGTTGGGAAGATGCTGCCAAGATGGTAGTGCCGATGAATTGACAAAAGCCCTTGGAGTGATGCTCCAGACCATGGCTAGCGCTCAGGCTGTTCTGCAGATACGAGTCAGCTTGCGCCGTTAGGCATCGCTTAAGTCGATTACCCGATGCCCTCATTTGTGTAAATGGCCAGTTGATCTTGCACAGTTGGCCATCTATTGATGATTACGACATACCTATGTACGCTTAGACATCGGAATGCGGAAAGCTTTCTTACCGCTTCGCCAACCTCCTAGGGACCCTGCAGCACTAGTCCGTAAACAGCACGGGGCATGACGCAGACTGTGCTTCTTCCATACTTGTGGCCATATTCCTGTCATTAAGCTTCGTTTCCGCAGTGGGTTATTTTTTTCTCGCGAGGTTTTCCGGGCCAACCGGGCCAGAATTAGCCCATCCTCAACGTACACAATTAGGATGACGATGTTGTGTTTCGGGATCTTAAAACAAGGCATCAACAAAAAATCTAGCGGTGAACCCCATTGCTACAGCGGTCGCAAACGACTTGTCCCAGGAGCAGATGG
This sequence comes from Calonectria pseudonaviculata, assembly GCA_004380915.1. NCBI lineage: Eukaryota > Fungi > Ascomycota > Sordariomycetes > Hypocreales > Nectriaceae > Calonectria > Calonectria pseudonaviculata. The sequence goes on from PGGA01000012.1 coordinate 2,220,285, forward strand.
AGATCTCGAAGCAGAATCTTGCGCAATTTGGCTCGAGGGTTGACTTCGCGCCAGGTGACATGACTATGCTTGACATCCCTCTCAACACTTTTGACGCAATCTTTGTACTTAAATCCATTTTTAACCTAAAGGCGGAAGAGCAAACGATCATGATTAGAAAGATTGACGATTGGCTCCGTCCTAGAGGAGGCTTGCTGGGGAATTTCCAGAAGACTCTTGCAACTGAAACTGTCTGGCTGTTGTGACTTAGTGACGGAGCACAAGCTTGGGGAATGGGCCCGGGAAGTGAAGCAATACTGAAGGCAATGGATGATCACGGGTTGTAAATCGAGAAGGCCAAAGTAGAAGGTGATGAAGAAGATGACTTTCAATGGGTTATTGCAAGAAAGCCTCCGAGAGCCATTAAAGACATGTTGGAGCTAGTTCCATAGATTTCAACATAACACAATGTCCTGATAAAATAGTAAAATGTGTGCTCGGTATATAATCCGGCCAAATATATCCGTATACCCAATCCGCGATATTCAAGCAGTTCGCTGCGTGGGACGCTGAGACTCGGAGAGAACATTTTTCAAGGTACAAATCGGCATCAGGGGTTTCCAAGGCTCAGCTTTTTGTTTGACAGATGGCGGTTATTGGATTTGTCCTGTTTATGACTAACTACTAATTGAGCAATAGTTGTATATATGTGATTGAAAGGATTCTGAGTATTTTGTCGTGCCTGCGCCATTTAACTAGCCACTCTTATGTCCCTGGTGCGATGTCGGTCTGCGTAACGGCTGCATGTAATCTTTCTGGACAGCAACCGGTTAACCCGTTTTCGGCCGTTAATAATGTAAGGGCTTACGTATTAATCGTATGTATATAATTGGCTAATGATTGTCATGGCACAGAGAGCGCGTTCTGTCCGCAGGGATTGGATGCCGGAGGCCAACCACATCTAAGACTGACCTGTTACTGTACAGCACCCCACGAATCCAAAGAAGGAATTAAGAATTGGGACCAATGCATTTTGACATGAATTTATGGCCGAGTTGTGCTTCTATGGTACACGTTAAGGCGTAATTACAAGAGATTTATACTTCTACCCCGAGCCGCGTCAAAGAGACACATTCCGCCTGTACTGGTGCTGTTCCACCCGCTCGATCGTCCGTATCATTAAAGTACTCAGACATTGGGGGTTAACAAATCAAATTCCTTCTATTGCTGCTCTATTACGTCATTGGCTTGATTTTCCCTGTAGCCAGGCCAATGAGGACGCCAAATAGAACCCAACAGATTGCCCCTTTCCCCTCTTTCCATCGTTCCCATTTTCCCCTTTCCCCTCATTTGACATCAATATTAAGAAGGAATCTGCCGGATCTATCAGATGTTTCCTGCTTCCAAACATCTCAGAACAGTATGTTCCAGAATTGTTCTTAACCCCCACGGCCGAGTTCCCTCCTCTGCGATATCCGTCATGCCACCCAGGAAGTCAAAAGCATCCAAGACCTGGTCCATGTTCCCGTCACTACACCATAATGTGTCTAGCAAACTCGAGGAAAACTACCTACACTTTCGGTTCCATGAGATTGATGATGGCGATACATGCATCGAAGAATACGATACAAACATAATGGGGCGGTTCATCTGTCGCAACGCAAAGTGCAAGGCCTCTGGGTGGTCAAGCAAGAAAATTGCAATCACCATCCGAAAGTACGAGGGAGAGGGTTACAACGCAAGGGTGTACCACCAACGATGCAAATATTGCAAGGGCCTGAGCCATCCCCGCCTCGACGTCGAATCGTAGGCCGAAAGAGTTTCGTATCGTCTCAAGAAATGGCAGGGGATTCAGATGCAAAAACCTCCCTATTCGGAAACTTTTAAGGGCCCTCACCACACAGACCTGTGTGAGGGCTGCAAGAATGGACACTGCAAAGATAGCTACTACGACTGAGGACTATGAAGAGTCGTAATATGTCAAGCAAGAGCTTTGGTAGCATGCCTAAGTTGACATTCTGGGAAATCCATCAGACGGACGAGGAATCCGGAAAATCAGATCTTAACCATTTGCACCATGCAATACGTTCTTTTTGCAACCCAAATTAGTTTCAATATCTCTTATTTGAATCTTTTGTTCCATTGTTGTCATGCAGAATGGTCTAGGTTCCAATTTATGAAGTAGTGTGTCACAGTTGAGAAGTAAAATTAACAGTCATTCTCCCATTCTAGAATACGCCCTTGATAACGATTCGGATCCCTGCAGTCCCATATGCATTGATGTTTGCTCCATGCCAAAGTCATAGCTTTATCCCTGAACTGTTGCAATTATGTGTTTTTATCAGCAAGTCCATTGATATGAGCAGTATTTTTCAACAGCAAGTAAATAGCTTCCGGATAAACATGGTAAAGAGACTCCAACATGTCAAATTTTGCAATTGTATTTATATTTTTGGAAGGGAAGGCATTGGAATCTACCCATTGGTGTAGTAGACATTACACAATGTTCAGTTACTCAAATGCACCCACTCTTAGCATGACCTCCTGAAGTGCGATATAGCTACTGTAACGATGTGTTTTTTTATCCATTTTCCTGAACTGAACTGTAGATCCATATCCTAGATGTTGAGGAGATAGCCTGCCGTTTGAAACGGTGACGCTGACAGTGGTTTTTTATCTCTACAAATTATTGATATGCCGCCGACTCGGGTTTCAGTATCCAGCACCAACTTGAGGCAATCGCTAAAGTTGAATTAATAAGCCCTGTGAGTAACCGATAGGGACTACCGTCGTTTGGTCGGTACTCCCATCTCTACAATTTTTTAAAGTGTCTCTCGAACAGTCCGTCCATGCGATGAATGATACCTAGATTCTGGAGGCCGAGACCGTATCTCCCGCGCGTTGAGATATTAGACTAAATTTAATACGGAGCATCCTCAAGCACTGGGTGCCTGGGGTCCATATTGTTTAGGTATGAAGAGGGCAAAGAATCTATTCCTTGGATGCCAAGATGAAATATTGGACGACCCTGACGACCACTTCCATAATTGGATATATGGCTGCTCGGGTCACTGAAGCTTGGAATCAATATTTTCCTTTCCGTGTAATCTAAATCAGTGCGAAGCATGTGTTATCTGGGGAAAGACATCTGCACCTGTCAAGTCCAGACAATGTAGAAACTTCTGTTTAGGGGCTATGGAGGATGAAGCATGGAAAGAATAGAAGCTGATATTTGGTCAAGTCCAGGAACTCCAAGATTGATTGATCTTTGATTAAAGTAGTCGTAGGGAGATGGTGTTTTATCATGGAATTGGAAAATGGTTGAGTGTCGTAGAAATCATCCATTCATGCTGGTAAAGAGTGGATGATTTTCTATTAACAATTATGTTGATGACTGATGAAGTGATCGCCCTCGGCTCTTTGGCGTTGAAGCCGAATCTCGCCTTGAAATAATGGAAGGTTTTATTTGGTCAGATTCAAGATCGAAGGAGGCAGGTTTCAATATGGAAGTGTAGTTTCGTATTTCTTTTTGGATTTCGGCGTGCATGCGATAGCTACTTTTGCCCCGATGGCTGTGCATCCTCTGAATATCTGCTTGATACTTATCCTATGCTACCAACGTGTTGAGTCCTTTTCACAAAAGGTGGGAGATACGTAGCAAGCAGATATATCTAGAAAAACGAACTCAATGAGCCTCGAATCCCGTTCCGACGTTCAAATTATTAGGATATCTGTCATGCTTAAGCGTCAATGAATAGGTTTGTGATTGTGTTCAAGCTGGATGTAAACTGGCGTTGACCTACCAGAAAATTCGGCATCGCTTGCATGATGACAGTTGTGAAGCATAGACACCAGCATGCGCTGAAAACCAGACACAAAACTTGTTGGATGCCACGCACACTCCGTGCCCCACCAGACAGGCCATTGAGGGTGGTCAGATGATTACGTGGGTGGTGTATATCAGCCGAGTCTTTGAACACACTTGTGTTGACGGAACCCTCCGGGCCCATACACAAAATGACTCAAGCGGGGGTGTCGGGTGTGTTGTCGTTAAGGCAGCCAAATTTCAATCTGCATTGTAGAAAGTGACACATTTGTGTTGAAATGAGTTCCTTGGGTCATTGTCATCCGTCATGGGTCTGCTACGTCAGCTGCCGCTAATGTGTAGAGAAACGAGGAGGCTACGCTGTCATGAAGATCATTGGGCACTTATTTCACATGAATGAAATAAATTTTGTCACGGTGGTCATGGGGGATGACGAATGATATTGCTGTTGGTCTTCCTTTCGGATTAGAAGGAGATTGTTTTGATAGACGTCGCCAAAAGGTCTTGTTGAACCACTCAAAGTTAATCGAGTTCAGCGCTTGTACATTGGATGACACTTAAGACAAGTCTGGTCCTAGATTTATGGCATTGCCTTATAAAGCACGCCCCTTCAAGTCAATTAATGCAAATAGAATGACTTCTAGACCCCAAGCATACACCATATTACTTCTTGTATTATCACCAATCCATTAGTTGTTCCATATTCAAAATGATAATAGGGAATATTCCTGAGCACCTCTTTTCGGTTGATGCGGCAAATTCGGATCTTGCTATTGAGAATATCCCTGGCCGAAATTGGAGTATTAAAGATGTTACCAAGTCAAGAAACCAGGTTTATGATTACAAGCATCAGCGATTCACTTCCGGCTCTTTGTCCAAGAATGTACGCCATTGGAATATCATGCACATACTTGTTGACTCTCCAAGCATAAATATGTCGTTCTCACTCAATTTTGGTTCAGACGTATGGACATCACCCATGCTCAGTCCAAGGGAAGCCTCGGTATTCTATCCCCCGCGGCCATGTAGCAACAGCTATTCAAATAACACTGAGATGACACAGGAAAATACTTTGGTTGCAAAAGGCTCAGTTCAGGGCTTCCAGAAAGATAGCCTCTGGCACTCTTTACACGATTCTGACTTATGTGGAACCAAAAGAACCAGATTTCAAGTTGACCCCGAGGAAGGTTCCATTATGAGTGACTCATACGAGAACTATGACCCAAATGACAGCTGTGACTCGGATTGCGAATCTGAATTGGATTATTGCAGCGAAGAAGAGCTTGGGAACTCACAAGAAACATTCTTAGACCCCAATCACACCTTTCAATTAGTGCGAGCTGAGCTCTCAAATTTCGCATTCAACAATGTCATTAATTGCCTCATCCCTATGCGATACGAGGCACCGCCAGACGATAGACTTCCCCCAAGAAAACGACTAAAGACGAAAAACCAACACCAAAACTCCTCTGTGTCAATCTTTGGGGGTTACTTTCACCTGTCATGTCCCTTCTATAAAGTCGACCCTGCAAAGTACAAGAATTGTTTACGATACCACGATATCGTTTCTATAGAGGATGTCATTCAGCACCTGAGAAATCACCATTCAAAGCCGTATTATTGTCCGATTTGCAAAACAATATTTACAAAAGTGATGGAACGTGACAATCATGTTCGCGCGCGCGAGTGCGAATTTCAAGGACCTAAGCATATTGAGGGAATCACTGAAACTCAAAAGACAAAATTATTGAAATGGGACAAGTTATATCTGGGTGAAAAAAGGCGTTGGAGGCGGATTTGGAACACCATTTTCTCTGGCGATAAGCCCTGCCCATCACCCTATCTTGAAGGTGGGGTCGGACTGACAGTATCTATGCTTCGCGATCAATGGACTAGTCGGCACGGTATGGAATTGATGGCGCAGTTCTTGGGACAGCGTGGGTTACTATGTCAACAGGAAGACACCCAGGCGGCTCTGGAGGCCGTTCATAAGTTAGTGTTGCAAGATATGGTGGAAATGGTCCTGGAAGAATGACTTGTTAATCATGGTCACGACAATTTTATTTCGGTTGAACTATGAAAAGCAGAGGCAAAGAATTGTAATAATATATGGCAATTACGTAGACATATAATCTCGCCTGGGCCTGTAATTCCTACCTAGGTGACTACCATAAACAATTGACATGCTGGACGAAACGCAACTAATGCACCATCCTGTACGTGTGCAAACACCGAAATTTCAAAGACGGCTCTAGTCATTTCCCCAAAACGTATGTAAATGTAGCGCATTTCCGGTGGCGTTACAAGTAGACGGCCAAGTAGACGGCCAGGCCCAAAAGCCCAGAGAACTACTCACTCGCTTGCTTACCGGTGCGGGGTTGATTGGCTGGGTTCACCGTCTTCTTCTGCTGGGCGGTCATCGAACGAGTCGGGAACCACGGTCGGATTAAAAGTCTGGAAATAGCTGGCGGAAGGGTCACCAACGGCAGGAACCGGGTTGTCAAGGGCATAAGACGCAGGAAAACGATCCCGACTCGTATTAGTGTCCATCGCTCCAAGTGTGGTGTTGACTGCATGGGATGACCTCATGCCAAGTTGCTGCGCCGTTGTAAAGCAGCCCTGGCTGTTGGGCGAGATGGCATTTCCGTGTTGGCAAAAACTAGCCCGCAGAGCACTGAAAAAACCTGGCGCTAAATTTAGAGCCGTGCTTCCAAAGGCAGAAGTGAGAAATTCGCTCTCGGCACGGTTCTGATGAGGATAATCGCCTGATAACAATCCCATGCCAAGTTCAGCCGGCATTCCTGCATCATTTTGTGCAAATGGCTGGAAGTTATTAGGAATTGCTGAAGGATCATGGACCATGTCTTGGTGGTGCGGGGGGGGGGCTGAGAAGTGCTCAAGCGGAAATGATGTCAATGGCCAGTGAGTGGACAGCTCTGTGCAGCTACTGTTGGCCTTGCCATTGGTGGCAACGTTGCTCTCAATGGAGGGATCTGCAAGACTGTGGCCAGCTGAACCACCATCAACTTGGTGTGGAGGGATAGCGTCAGCTTCCTCGATAGAGGTATTACGATTGCTGCTGCGGAAGCGCCAGGGCAGTTCCGGCCGAGGAGGGGTATTATAAGCAGCATCCATTATTTTCTCCGAGTACAACAAGGCAGCTCCGTCATCTACCAGAACTTCAACTTCTTGGAACATCATCTTCAGCGTCTCATTGACAGGGCCATGGTTGATGCTTCGGAGGATCTTGGCATTCTCCACAAGAGCAGAGTCGAGAAAGGGCAATGACTTGGGTCTTGTGCTGCTGAAACACTTATCCCACAACCAATACCACTTCTCCAAGTCCAAATTTGCCATCGCACCACCAGCCGAGCGTTTCGCAGGCCGTTTTACAAGACGAAGTTCAGCCTTGAGTTCATCCAGCTCTTGTGGATAAAATTTGGTTGGACCTTTGTTTTTGCGGCATATTTTTGCAGCAACATGCTGTTCCCAGGCCTCGATCGACCCGAACTCCAAGTAACACGTGGGACAGTAGTGGAGACTCGTACTGCAGTGCTGTCTCTTCAAATGCTGGACAAGGTCTGACCATCTCTTCAGCGAGTATGCAGCGCAGGCAGCGTGCTTGGCGGGGTCAAAGTACAGGAAATGGCAAGCAAAACAAGACCCGTTGCCGTTGTCCTCGTTGCTGTCCTCGTAAACGCCATCGTCATCGTCGCCTTGGTCGCCGTCTTCATCATTGTCGCGCCCATTGGATCCAGGTGTGCTATTGTAGTCTTTCCTGGTAGCCTTTCGAGCACCGCCTTTGCGTGAATCTCGCTGTTTGCTGCCTCCTCCCCCATTCTTCTGCGTAAAGCTTCCCTTGCCGCTGTAGGCACCATCGCACGATTTGACATAACAATGCTTCGCTAACAAGGAAACCCTGATGACCGCGGCAGTAATATAAAAGAGCAGGTCAATACAATCCCCGACAGCGTCCACACGCCAACCCTCCCGTCGCCGTCTAGAGGACCCAAACGGGTATGTATGTCCGTTGACTGGGGCCTTGGTCGAATCTATAGTCTCGTGCAGCGGGTCGTAGAACAGCTGTATGAGAGCCTTGGAGGAATTTTTGCGCCGTTGCGGGTCCTCGACTGGCAGCACTAGGGAAGTGTTAGTGAATGACTGGTAACGGATAGATATTAGTAAATCAGGGTGTAGGTGGTGTACCTGGCAAAGTAAGGACCTCGTGACTGGACGGACTGCGGTCATGGACCACGGACGGACATGCAGGTTGGGAATCTT
>PGGA01000012.1:2228380-2244880 GCA_004380915.1 Calonectria pseudonaviculata
AATTCCTCGGCCGCATTCTGAGGTTTTTGCGATGAACTCCCGGTTATGAACGGGTCTCAAACTCACTGGTCGTCCATTTCGTTTCCGCTGCTGTGCCACAAGCCAGGGCTGTGTCGAACGGTTCTGTGCAACGTATTTGGTGAGAGACAACTCCAAACTGACGAAACCAAGCGCGTTGTGCAACAAGACATTCTCCAAAGGAACACCCGAGTTGAGGCTGATTCGAAGCCACAGGGAGGCACCGGCGATAAGTAAAGAAGCCAAAACCAGACGAGGAACGGTGCTCATGAGGACGCCATGTGTGGTTTGAGAAAGGCTTTTGAAGAAGGGAAAAATTCGAAGCATCATGGAGACGGCGGTTCCTTCGTCATTCCAAAGTAGGGTCCTGGTACGAGGGTCCTGGTACGAGTGAAAATTTGGGAGTGGGAGTTGATGAGCGGCAAAGCAGAAATACTATCAACCAAAAGCGACGAAGAGGAGGAAACTCGATCATATTTAACTGTACTATTAGAATAGCGCTCTAATATTAAAAGAATACATCCATCAATGCCATTAAGGATGGGGAGTTTGGGTAGGCTGGTCATCAGAGGCTCTTATGCAGAACAACACAGTTGTGTTATCCTAATATCGTCGACTCTATTTCATCCCTTTCCCTTGTGATTGTACCAAATCACCAATGACGAGTTTCCCCCGAAAATCGAATGGTCGAGAGATGGTTGGGAGGCTAAATTGATTGGGCAACACACCGTCCTATCCAGAATCCCCCACTCGGTAAATTATGGGAACATTGCCTCGAAGGTCGCGAACCAAATAGTGCAGTTGCGGTTCACCATTCCCGTCTCAATCATAACTCCGCTCGGATCGGACCTAAACTCCGAGCTCAAGTTGAATTTGTCGTATCTGAGTCAGCAGGGGGCTCTTGCCATCGTCAATAATTTGCACTTTCGCTACCTTGGCGTGTTCAAGCGATGGGGTCTTCATCTTGCTCGGAACAAACTGTAATATATGTATTGTTTACGTGAAGTATTATATCGGAAAATTGGGAAACGGGTTGATCTATTGGGACCAACTATGATAACATCTATATTTGTATTGCTCTTACTTTCCCCCTTAGTAGTTAATCCATCGAATACAACAAAGGTAAAAAAAAAATATGCAGATGTGTCTCGCACCTTGCAACCCATGTCACATTTCTGAAAAGGTACCTCGAATCCGTTTAACACGTCAGAAATACACGTGAGACTTTGCATGAGCTATTTTTAATGACGGAAAATGCGATGGCCACTCAATCTAAGACCACTTTTGTAATTCCCGAGTCCGACCTTTAGTGGGAAGCGACTACGTACTCATGGCAGAGGCGATTGGGATACCACCCTGACAGCGGAATGATATATTTACCAAGAGGCTGCGTTGGAGAGGCATTTGCCTTAAACGACTTTTTACAGTTCCATCGTCGCATTTGTGGCATTAAAGGGAATACCCCTCGAACTACAATACCATTTGTAGCAGCATTTGCCTTGTTCGGCCCCTGGAGCACTGGCCTTAAGCCAATCGCAACCAACCCATAATTTCAAACCTCGAAGCATCTCATCTGAACAAGGTAAGACCTTGCGCTCATGGGCCCTCGGATGGTACTACGCAGCGGCCATTTCCGTGCTGTTCTGGGAGCGAATAAACCAATTGCATGATTTTAAGCCTCATTGCTCTCCTCCCACCCGGCCACGCCCCCATCCATCTCATGATAGCCTTGTAAGTGACGTCAGCTTCCCCGCCCTCCGCTGTTCTCTGGCCCAACATCGTCACACACTTCTGTGCTGAATTATACTGTACATTCAAACTGGATTGGTACCCCGCATCACCACTGCCGCCGCCTCGAGTCGCGGGGTTGCATGCGTCGCGGGGTCTTTTACCTCGTGCCATTTACGGAGTCGGGATGAATCTTCTTTCCACCACACCACGTGTTATACTCTAATAATAGCTACCTCAATGGTGTTCGTGTGAGTGGGTGAGGACAAAGGCTCCTTAGGTCTCCCCCACGCCAATGGTGCGTGGCGTATCAGTTGAGAATCAAGTAGCACCCATCATGGAAGTGATGAAATTCGACTGTGCACCTTTTCCCAAACAGTCCCTCTCAACACAACCTCGCCAAGTAAAGAAATTTACTACAACTAATTAACGTTGGGAAATATTATATTAAAGGCTGTCCATTGGAATGGTGACAGGAATGTATGATCCGTAGGGGCCACTTGTATCAAATGCCATTAATCATACTCGGCTTATCATTTTGGCCAGCCTTGAGCTCATGACAAACTTTAATCCTGGACGAAATTCATCACGCTATCCAAGAAGCCAGTCCCACTTCCAATTTCAAAAGGTGAAACCCAGTTGGGGAAATTCGACCGAATACACTTTTCAAATTGTCAAATTTCAAACCCAGCGACAGAGGTAGTTTGGAAATACACATCACATTTGCTCCCAACTTAGTCTGGATCATGCAACATTATTAAATAGATGACATCTTACATTCCGTTGGTAACAGTCCCGCAGAAGATATGTTCCAATTACGAAGGATGGGGCGGGCGCTAAACAGCCACTTTTCGTGTTACTTCGTCCAATACCGACTAGTCATATATATATTCCACCATCCCGTACGATGCTATACATCCCATTGTTGAAAGTATCAACGTACAAACCTCACTGCGGGATTGATAGTGCAAAATAACCTACAATCCGCCACCAAAAGCGTGGCTTTTTTGAGGAATGTAAATATCCTAAATTCAGCCAGTCAACTAATTCAAGGTATAAAAGTAGGGTTTTCTAGGTTAACTGGTCCTTTTCTTCTGGGCGGGGGCTTGAGACCTTCAGCGATGACGTACAAGCTAACACGCAAAGATAAATCACATTGTAATTCTCTACAATTACCATTCATTTTATTCGGAGTAACGAAACCATTTTTCTCTAGTTATTTCTCTTATCTGTTTGTTTAATTCTTGGAGTAAATAATCTTGTACATCAACCTTATTCTGCGGGCTTTCCAATGACCATTTTCAACAGACTACCGTGGGCCGCATGGCTACTGTGCATAGCTTTGATGGTTTTCGGACTTGAGTTCACCACAGCCACCCCGGTACCTATGGAGACGGATGATGTTGGCCCTACCTTGGGCCAGCTATTCAACAGGGCCAAAGTCTGGCAGCCCAGGGTTGGTGTTTCATGGCAGATTGTCTTGCTAAACCCCATCAAGGTTGGCAGTGGAAGTCTATCTCCCGATGTGAGGGTTTGGGATCTGGATCTGTATGATAATAGTGCCCAGACCATTGCCACCCTCCGAAAGAAAGACAAAAAGGTTATCTGCTATTTCAGCGCTGGATCATGGGAGGTATGGCGATCCGATGCTACCGAGTTCAAGCAAGCCGACCTTGGAGATCAGATAAATGGCTGGCCACGTGAACGTTGGCTTGACATACGGAGTACCAACGTTCGTAATATAATGAAGAAATGGATTGCTTTGGCAGCAAAAAAGGGATGCGATGCTCTCGATCCTGACAATATAAATTGTTATGTGAGTCTAATCATCTCTACCCTTGAGTTTTGCGGGAATTCATACTAATTGCATGCGGATCAGCAAAACGGCAACGGGTTCAACTTGAACGAATCCAATGCTGTCAATTATATCAAGTTTCTATCAAAAACAGCCGCTTCATATGGGATGGGGATTGGCCTAAAAAACTCTCCATCCATTATACCACAGGTTATCAATCACGTGCGCTTTGCAGTAGTCGAAAGCTGTAGACGGTATTCTGAGTATGGCTTATACCAACCATTCATCAAAGCTAAAAAGCCCGTGTTCGAAATCGAATATCCGCCAGGTGCTGGATCACAAATTTCAGTTACTACAATGAAAAGCATATGTCCTAGAACTACCAATATTATAGGCAATCAAGGTTTCACCGTTATTATAAAAAATATAGAGTATTACTACTTATATACTATATTTTTACTATTTATATACTAAAATCGATTCTACTAGGGTTTAGTTAGTATACTTAGGGTTTAATTGGTATTTCCTATCTATATATATAATTATATAATTTATAATTTTTTTACCTTTAATAATACTTTAATTTTAATATATTATTTAATTTTATAATCTTTATTTATATAGTTAGTACTTATAATTTTATTTATTATAAATAGCCTAAAAAAGCTTTTTATTAAAGTAAATAATAATTAAAATATTAAAATATTATTTTTATTGCCCTTAGAGACCTATAATTTATTTAATAATCTTTTTAATTTTCTTTAAATCTTTTACTATAAAAATAGCTTTATTTTTATTAAATAATTAAATAATTTTTATAAAGAAATTAATAAATAATTTATTTATATTTATTATATTCTTATATATAATTATAAAGCTTATTATTAATATTAATATACTAAGATTTAATATTAAATATATTATTAAATATAATTCTAATAATTATATTAATTTAGTTTTTTAGATTTAGCCTTAATATAAAAAAATATAAAAAAGATTTCCTAAGATTCTTAGTTTTAATAATACCTATAAAATAAATAAATTTAAAATATACCTATTCTAAATTATTAGTATTTTAGACTAAAAGTTAGTTATTAATTTTACCTTTAGCCTTATATATATAGAAAAGGAAGAAGATTTTTAATAGCTTTCTAAGTAATTTAATAAGTTTTAATTACTTTTAAATATCTTATTACTAAGTATTTTTATTACTAATAAAGAAATAGCCCTTAAGAATACCCTTATAGCTATCTTCCTTAATATATAATAATAGCTTTATATTTATTATATTAATATTAATATAAAAGCTAAGATTAGAATATATTAAAAATAGCCTAGTAGGGCTATTAATAATAAGGCTAATAAGGCTATTATTAATAATAAAATATTCTAAATATCTTAAAAAATCAATAAAAATACTATTACCTATATATTATAATAGATAATAGCTCTTACCTAAGATTTAATATTTTTAGCTTAATATAATATACTTTATATACCCTCTAAAGCTAATTTTAAAATAATTTAAAAAATAATAAAAACTATATATAGTCTATAGTAAAATAATATCTTAAAATATATTTTAAAAATATATATATTATAATAATAATAATAAGCTAAATATTATATTAATAACTATTAAAACTTTAACTAATAAATTAATAATCTAACTAAAATTACTTATAAGAATATAAAATTATATCTTTTAATTAGTATAAATAACCTCCTTTACCTTTATAATATTATTATTTATATACTAAAAAGAAAAGAATATAATTATAAATAAATAATAGCTTATATAATAATAAAGTAATATAATAAATATATTAGCTAGGAATAGCTTAATAGATTAATTATATAAATAATCTATACTATTATTAATCTTATAAATAAATAATATTATATCTATAAAGCCTTACTTAAAGGCCTTTTAAGATTATAATTAATATTAATATAAGCTTATATATATACCTTTATATATTAATATAAACTTCCTTATAATTATTATATTTAAAAGCTTTTAAAGACTAATAAATTACTAACTAAAAAAATAATTTATTTATATTAATAGCTATAAAAGCTATTAATATAAATTTCTTATATTTAAATCTAAAAACTACTAATTTTTACCTTTAGAATATTAATAAGCTACTTCTTAAGATCCTTAATCCTACTATTATTAAAGCTATTTATAGCTACCCCTAGTTAATTATAAATAATATAAAGCTAAAAATCCCTTCTTCCTTAACTATTAAGCCTAAAATTATATCTCTAATAATATAATAAATCTTATAATTATTATTATTACTTTTAAAATAATATTTAAAGAAAAATATAATTAAAAATATATTAAAATTATTTACTTTAAGATAACCTTTTACTATAATTTTATAGCCCTTATAAAATAATTACCCTTTAAAGCTTAATATATAAAGAATCTAATTATAAGCTAAGCTTAAAAAGATAATAATTATATTATAAGAATCTTTAATATTATTAATAAAATAATATAAAATATAATTTATATAGCTAAAAATATAAGATTAGGAATTTATAAAGAGATAAAGTAAAAATAGCTAAGCCTATAGCTTATTAGCTAAATAAATAATATCTTCTTTATTAACTAAGGAAATTATTTTAGTAAGTAAAATAATAGCTAGGCCTTAATATATTTATATTTAAGGAAACTATAAAAATATATTTTTTAAATAATTTAAAGGTAGCTAAGCTTAAGCCTTTAAGCTAGGCTATTATTATTTTTATAGCTATTTAATTAAAATAAGTATTATCTTTATAATTTATTAATATATTTTACTTAGTAAATATTTTATTATAAATTATACTAAAATTTAAAAGATTAAGAAATAAAAAGGAAATTAGATAGACTTTGGTAGATTTTAATATATAAATAGCAAAAATATAGTGTGTAAGTAGTAATACTTAAAATATAAGTCTAGATGGCTGGACTTAGTACTGCGGGAACTCTAAAGTTTATACGACACTTATACTACCACCGAAAGCCCCAGCGCATTAAGTATTATTAAAACTAATAAAGGTAATTTACAATAATAGTATTGTGTTTAGAAAATTATAACAAATAAAACCCAGATTGGACATGTTGACTTCAAGGCTGTACACTAAGTGAGACAATGAGCTTAGCATCCAGGGCCCTCACTTTGGCAAATGAGATTATATTCCGAACGGCTTTAAAATCCGATTATTATCCATATTATGCCCAAAACTCTCCCAGAAATCGGCCATTTCTATTCATATTCATTAACAGAGAAGGGAATACCACCAAAGACATATTCGTAGAATTTAGCAGAATTTAGTAGCTTTAATCTTGTACATTATTGTGATATTATATAAAGAACAGCCCTTAATCTAAATATACAATGGGAACGCAAGACCTAGAGAGCGAATGGGTAGTACTCTGCTAATCTAACTTATCTCAAGGAAGCATTCCGTCACATCCAAAGGTCAGTAGTTTGATTGCCACTGTCGCGAACGACCTGGCATTTTGAAGCCAGGAGAATCTTCTGGCTGGAGGACTCAGAGTTCATGAAACTATGATGTAGTTTTCCCCGTGTATTATCTTTCCATTTGCGTACAAGCCATCAGTTCATTTATCACTAGCATTAGAAATGGGTGTCATATTCTACTACACGGGTAGTTGATTGTTATAATTGAGATTGATAAGGAATCTTATAGGGAAATGATTTTACCGATTCATGATCATTTGGCCCGACTACTGTCGACTTGAAATGGCCATAATATGACTCTTATCGTGCTGGCTGGGGTAAGGCAGGAATGTATTTTATATCGGTTGTTAGGATCAAGGTTTTCTAAGGAAAAAGGTATCAAGGTTATTTCCATTGGTCTGCATGAGGCTATTGGAGATATATATTGGATTTAAAAGGCTGTTGGGTATTGTAGACTAACTGCTAACTTTGCTGTGTGAAGCTTATATTGTGCTGGCTGGGGCCACGATTTGGATACCTCTTTGGGTTGAAGAACTGGACCTCTAGGATATCAAAAATGAAAAAAACCATTTAGCTACTTCGCCAACACAAAAATAGCACCAATCTATAATTCTGAAACGAAAGCCAGTGAGTTGGTGCCCCATTACGCCTCAAACATTGTCGGCAAGACAATTGTAATCACCGGCATATCATAAGCTAGAAAGGACGCAGAACCGCTCGTGATGACTTAATGACTATGCTCTCGGAGTCAAGTGAAACACGTCACTAATAGTGTATATGCTTGCAAATCTATATGTGCTGGCCAATTGGAATCGTAACACGCGTGCATGCAGGTTCGCAGAATATGCACAATCGTTTATAGTAGAGTATTTCATATTCTCAATTATTACCCCATATGATATTGTTGCTAATAAAAGTGACTGCCTGCTGAGCTACCTCACACAATGGAGATCCTTTGTCATTATATTTCTTTTCTGATATTCTTCTTTAGCCTTTTTCCGGTTATTTGCCGGGGCTTCATTTTGAATATCCTCATCATTGCCCTTTTCTTTAGTACTATTGTGTTTCCTTGCATAACACATTAACCGGGAACTGCCAGGCTCATCGTTACTTGTAGCTATTCTCTCCTCCCTAATATCAGAAGCAGCTTTGCTCCTTTGTCGTTGGGTGATTATCTCAGGCGTGAAAGTCGATACAAATCGCCGCTGTGGATCCCGCCTCGTAAGCTCTCTTCTCCACCGTCGGGTGGTCTCCCATGGTTTCATAACATATGATTGGTTATCATGTGCTGTACCTTGATGCCTCGCCTCGTACCAAGGTCCAAAGTCGGGCGGTCTTGGATTATGTGAGGGTGATGAAGAACCCGTCCCTGAATACTTCTGGAGAGCTTTTTTCTCAGCCCGTTGCGTATATATATTCTTTTCCTGTTGATTAGGCGCCAGAGATGCCAGTATCTTATATCGAGTCGCTTGAGGCTCAATACTTGATGATATGTACTCGCCCTGAATGAGAATATCAGCACGCAACGCCTTTCGTTCATCTGAAGATTCTGTTAACATGTAACTGAATAAAAGCAGATTACGATGGTAAAAGTGATCGCCATTCAGAAGAACTAGCCTTTGAAGACGTGTTAAAATTGGCTTGGTGTTCTTTGTCTCATGATAAATAAATTCGAGAAGACAGCCCGCTTGTAATTCGACATCCTCGAGCTCCTCTGCTGCTTTCAATACCAGGCTTATTGTTGCCATTGACTCTTGGGTCTCAGGTTTCAACTGCGGTTTTCATTTTGGAACTTCGTCATCAACAGGCGCGTAGATGGGTACTGAAAGCTCGGGAAATATCGTAGAAAACTCGAGCACCTTTCCACGCCTTGTACCTCGAAATATTATGTTATCATAATATACACCGGTACGATCATAACTTTTGGACCGCACTTCTGCGATCAAGAAACGGAGATATGGCCGAGATTTAAGGTTTTGAGTGCCATATCCGAGGCTTCTATTGGCAAAGTCACGGCCAATATTTAAACAGTCGTCTACTTGTCTCTGGCTATTAGGATGGCTCATGTATGCAAATGATATTGAAGTAAAAAGATCCAGCATGGCTAATGTTGAAGTCTCGTCTTGGAACACCATGTTTAAGTCATCATAAAGCTTCTGGTATGGACGTGATTCAGATGCATCAGAATGCTCGCCTTGCAGAGTAAAACGAGACAAGACAATAGAGAGTGCTTCGTAGAATAATAGCGTATGCAACAAATCTCTTAGTTCCCATGCTCTTCTATTGGCATAAAGATGCTTGTAGATGAGGCGCCAACAAGGTTTGGAGCCATCAGAAAGCCATAAAGACGGGCTCCATGATAGTAGCAAAGCGTTCAACTAACGAGAATAAAACGAATTAGCGAAATTCCAACGCAACTAAGGGGTAGTTATAATGCCCACTTCTGTAGAACTAATTTGAAACTGGCTCTTGGCTATATTGGTCTGCACCAAGAGCCTCTGCGTGTTTTCAATACTCCCAAAATCTATATCTGTCAACGCTCCGGTTCGCTTTAGGAGAGCCTTCCAATTCAATTCTATTATAGAATTAGTGTCCTTTGGTGGATATTTCTTGGCAAGCTTGGAGAGTTCTTCGTAGCGCTTTCCTTCCATTAGTACCTGACCATATTGCACAAGAATATATCTATTCTTGAGAAAAGGCGCAATCTTTTCTTCAAGTTCATAAAATGCAGCCTTAAAGTGACCAAGCCTTCTGAATTTTGAAAGTTCCTCCAAGTAAGATTCAAGATTATGTTGAACATCGAGTGACATGTGAAATGTGACATCTTCCAGGGGCTGGAATGGAGTTATGGAAACGTGGGGGGTCTTGACGACATCCGTATCGTCATCCGTGCTTTCTATTTGATCCCTGGAATCCTCATCTTGTAAGTTATTTCTTACACCAAACTCATGATCACTGTCTTCGATGGAGGATTCTTGATCAGCTGCAACATGTTTGTATTTCGGCGCAGACCCTGTTGTGTATGACAAATCGCCATCGGAGCGATATTCTCGATGTATACGTGATCTGCGATGAGTAGGTCGATCATAATTTTCCCAGTTACTAGATACGGGACTGGACTCTCTATAATCTGGCCGCATTTATGGGCAAGTTGGTGTGTATTCGGCCGCTGGGTTGATTTTTGCGATGGGGGTCTCGATGCATAAGCCGATGGTGAGCCAGCAAGTCGGGCTTAGTCGCAACTATTTTGACTCTTTATCATGCCCACAGTAAGTGTGCCACTCCTGGTAATATTTAATAGTCAGGTCTGGACTTGACTTGTAATTTAGAAGCAGGACTTGACGTAGTCATGGGAAACTGTTTTGTTTGTTGATAGATGTTTGACCTGTCTGAAGTCGCATTCGGAATAGCCGTGGTACAAGTTTGTTCAAGAAGCGACGAATATTTGTGAGTCAAGATTGACCAATATTTCAACAAACAAATTTAAACTGAATTCACAATTCCCTCTTTTGGCCTAATGCGGCGTTAAACAAGATGACGTGTTCCTACATCATTTGTCCATGTTTCTTGTATGACTTCGCTACCCCGCTCGAGGCTGAGCAGCCATTCATATATACCGCTAAGAACACATTATTTGAGAGCCTTTCCAACCCCCCCAACCATCTCATGTTCGTGAATTGCGAGTATTTGCTTAAATATATCCAATACAATGACTGATACGACCCTCTTCACTCGATTTGGACGCACCGACTACGACCTTGGAGTGTTGGAGTCTGAATCTGACAATAGTCTCGGGATTCAAGATTTCAACCAGAAATTTGCCTCCAATGCCAAGTCCGTACCGGGTTCTCTCACCATCGGACAGGCAGAGATTGAATGAAGATGTAGATGGAGTGAATGCCAGTGGGGTGTTCTGAGTCGCCACATACCTGCAGGAATTGTGTACATGGACATCAGTTTCAAACAACCCCATGGGTACTGGCTAGAGAATGCCAGAGTCATCATCACACTCAGCGAATCAACGTCATCATACTATTTGGCAATATCACGCAAGCACCAAAAGTTGAAAATGAAGAATCAGCAGAGAAATCTGGATTCTCATGTACAAATGCATTGTTTCGGACCTTGTGATCTGGCTGGAACTGAAAACGTCGAAACCCAAAATGTAACTACCAATGCCGGAGTCAATATATCCGGGCCGAGCATGGTTGGAGCCAATGTGGGGCGGGAGTACAGCACAAGCAAATCCAAGACTACTCGATGGAGGTTTTCAGGAGATATCACGTCGCCCGAAGATGGACAGACCTTCAGAACTCTAGTATGGGAGCTAGCAGGAGATAAAGTGAGTCGTGAACGGCCAAACCTGCCAAGGTTCAATACTGCATTTGCATTTAAGCACCGCAGAAACCGAGTTTACATGCGTGTGGAGGTAGAGGGACAGCTAGGCAGCAAGATTAGACAGGCATTCCATAGCGGGTTGAAATTCTCGTCCAAGTACGGCTCGAGGGATTATTCAACACTAACGGAATTGAATCTTGGTGGCACGCATGGCTTTACTACGGCACTGGATGAAATAGCAAAGAACCTAAAGTCAACAATGATGAGCAGGAATTTGGAGACAATTCCGACGGAAGTACCTCGGTCGAAGCCTGCACAGGATGCTGCGACAGAATCACCGAATCGTCAGATTTTCGCACACGATGAAAATGATACACCTAGTAATCTTTCAAATGATAACAGACAGAACGTTGATCCAACACTCTTGGAACTAGAAAAGCATTGCCATGGCCTCTTAGGAACTGGCGTCATCGCCGAATATGAAACATCAAAAAGCCAGAGGGGGAAAAGCAACGAGAACATCAAATTAGATATAGCGGAAAATGGCCAAGTGGTGGCCCAGGTAGATAGTAGTAGGGACACCATTAGCCTTACAGGCATCGGTTTTATGTGGTTTATTATTATGATCTGGGGCTTTATTTGTAAAAAAATCAACCGTGGGCTCAACCAGGTAGTAGACCTAGGAACACCTTTATAGTGCAACCGTTTTTTTGGATACAACCAGTGGCATTGCAAATGCAGCCCCGCGCCATACAACTAACTTTATTCTTCGAGGCAGAACAACCTTGAGATGCCCTCTCTGCTCACCAGTACGAAGATGAGACGCCCGCCATTTCAGAAATATCGTAAAATCCCAAACTAGTGCCGCCGTGGTTACTGCCAGCCACAACAAGGGTCCAAGACACCTTCGATTGGATTCTTGACCAGTTTCGATGTATAGGCTTCCCATTCACCCTTGATCTTTGAGACATCTACCTTGCCGGCAGGTATAAGATCATCAATCAGCTGTGATTGGCCTATGGTGCCGGCGATGATAACAGAAAATGATTCTGAGACACCACTCTCTGCAGCTTTGACTGTCCCGTTGGTGCCCGTTATTCTTCTAAAGTCAGCAGCCAAATCACAATCCGCTCGTTCAACGCCGCGGTGATCATCTGTTGAAAGCCATATTTCTGGCGCGGCAGTAGCGTATGCAAGCTGGTATTTGCTTAAATCATGGAAAAGACGATCAAATCTACTTGCGCGTATGTGAAGAACACAAAAATGGTCAAAATAAGCCTCAGGGCCAACATTGTATCTGAAGGCTTGAGTAGAACAGCTAGTCTCATAATGATGGAGTAGCATATTATATTCTATTCTGATCCAAGCCAATTAGATGCAATCTTCACGGCGGTTACCAACAATTGAGCCGTGCAGCTTTGGGCAATGAACATAACATACGATGCTGCGAGGCCCCTTTCATATTTGCCCGGCTCTTGGCATTGTAGTCTAACCCTACCAGAGAGGGTTAACGGAAGGATGTAAGTGACCAACATGGGAAACGGAGGATTGGATCAAGACATTTTCCTGATGGTACGCGACAATTGAATTCTTACCCCTGGGAGATTAGGCTTATCGACTACTGCGAGGGGTTGCAATCCACATTAAATTAAGGATGTGATTACGGCAACCATCCGTACACTGTCCCACTATCTGCAGGATTGGTTTAACGGCTCAGCGTTTCTCCACAACTCATCTTCTCTCGTGCTCTGTCGCAGGGCTTGTGTATTTTATTTCTACATTTTCTCAAGCCAATAACAACCTCAAGATTTCTCTTGAAATTGTTCAATAGATTCACAAGTGGACCCTGTTTAACTTATGGGTCGTGTGCTACAGATATGGATCACCCCCTCCATGGGCCAGGGAGCGGACACATTTCATACGGACGTTCCCTTGGGAGCAATATACAGAGAGGTCTTTAGCCGGCCATTAGTTAGGTAAAATGATAAAAGAAATGCATGTTCTCATTTTTTTTAGTAGAATCGTCTGTATTCATAGCAAATATCGAACGCAAAAAAGTATTATAGTTCAGGGTAGTGCTATTGTCAGCTTCAAAACATGCTGCAACTGCCAAGCACTCTTTACTAGAAGCAATATACACATGTATTGGGTATTGTTGATTTTTAGACGGATGAATTAGCGTTCTATGATAGTGTTGCAACATCGTGTGCTGGGAACGTATGGGTGCTGTATTTTTGTCCCCCGAGACAGACATGGACATCTAAGTCGGTTGGCCAAAATTTTGCTCTTGTCCAGTTGACAGAAATTCACCTTGGCCAACATTTCTTATTATTACAATTCTATAAATAGGTCGAATTACACCATGTAATAAGAGGAATGTGAAATTTCACATTTTCTTGCCGAGCTATTTTGCACATGACAAGATCCGAAATAGCCAATGTATGGAATGGCGCTTTCGTAACGAGTCAATAAAAGCGATATCGCCTACCAGACAATGAGTTCCAAAGCCTGCCTCGTTTCCCTTCTCCAAACCACGCCCAAAATGCACCAATCTGAAGAAATAAAGACGCCACAGTCATTAAGCAATTGGATTCGGCGAGCAAGGGTCAAAGTTGCACTGAATCTCGCATTGTTTTGAGCCGTAGGTGGCTGTCTCAGATAGGAGCGTGCACCCAGAGTTTTGCGAAAAGGTGGAGGGGATCGGAGCGTCACATTTCCAAGAGCACACGGTAACCTCTCTAATCCACTGGGCACAGGCACGGCCAGGTAGACAAGTAGGCCTGATGGTTTTCCGGTGGCAGTTGGAAATGGGACAATAGCTGGTAGTCTTTGACTTGACGGGCGATCGCGCGGTGGCAGCAGTTGCCGCAGTGATGAGAACGGTCCATGCAAGTAGCTTCATGGCGAATGAATGAATTGATTCGTAGTGGACAGGCGAGATGAGACAGAGACAATGTAAGTCGTGGTTGAGAGATGACCTGAGGGATCGGAGGGGGTTTAAATGCATTTACACATTTCGGCAGATGTGCCGACCTGTAACCATTGCCTCAGTGCACGAATACTCACTCGTCTTTAGCTCTGTTTTTGATTTTTCAGCTCTACTGAAAATCTAAGATTAGAAGTCCTCAGGCACGGAGAAGGAGTAAGATGAGACGCGCTAACTCGCGCCACAGGAGCTCGAAACATTAAACCCAGGCACAAAACATATACTCCGCAAAATGTCCTGATAGCGACATTCGTTGTGAATAAAAGAAAGCCCCAAACTAATACAGGAATGTTTGATGTAGGCATGGGCTTGGTTTGTTCAAGCAGCGGATACCTGAAAATACTGTGGTGAAGCTTTCTGCGAGCTGAAGAGAGCAAAAGTTCTGAAACGACTCATCATTATTCACTTTCAGCTTGAAATTTAATCGGGACATTAACATAGTCGGAATAGATTGTACCGATGCTGATGCACTGATTGAATGGCTTTCTTGGTCGACGCTTTGACCCGCGGAGACTAGTTGAGAGTGTGGAGAGCAGTGCAGTGTGGGGTTTCGGATCACCGGCAACATATTGGTGGGCGTGCTCCCGCTTTTTTAGCCCCTGATGCAATTTCCCCGTTTTACCATGAACCACATGATGTCGTTTCAAGCTAGGGATTGTCTAGGAACAAATGGAAAGTGATGACGATTCGTATCAAGACAGTATTATAAATTTCTGGGGCATGGAAAGAATATGATTTCATTATTATATGTCTACTTGTTGATGCCTTCTTTTGAGCACATTATTACGAAACTAATAAATGGCAAAAATTTCCAGAATAGGTTTGGTTATTTATAAATCAGTCCGGCACCGGACACACGATACCGTTACGCGCAGTAGTTGTTATGAAACTTGTGACATGTTGAGTGCCGTGATGACCGACGGCAAGTTTTTTATTAACATATGTGTATATCAATAGATGGCTATGATTCCAGATGCATCGAGAAGCTCTTGATTTGTGCAACTATGGAAGGATTCTATCTACGTCTCTTATAGCTGCTGTTGCTGCTAGCCGTTGGAGGCTGCCGCTGAGGGCGGCAGCCGGCTTCGGGGTCATAAGGTTCGATCGACATGATGATCTTGACTTGGCCTTGATGCTCAATTGGCCGGGCTCGCACGTTATTTACTATGGTGTTTTGGGGCCGACTGCGGCCTTGACTATATTCCTATTACCTTAATCCTGATGCCGGCTATTCCGGGCATCTGACCCACGTCACAGCCGTTAATTGAGGCTATTGAGACCACCTGTGAGTTTGACAGTGTACACCAGAGGTTTTCGCTCATCGATGCCGCATCACAATCCACATGTTGTAGAGCGAGAGAAAATGAATGAAAGCTGCATATCCTCGACCTGAAAAGTAGGAAAAAGAAAAATAAAGCCCTTTTTTATCCCGCGAGTATAGCAACTGGAAAGACCCGTTCAATCTTTTGTCACCACAAATAAGCGGATCTAGCCATGGTACACCATGGAGCCTCCCCCCAAAAAAAAAACTTAAGTCCCCGAAACCTGGTTCGAACAGGTGACCTTCAGGTGGCATTCGATCTATTACAGCCCAACGCTCTTCCAACTGAGCTATTCGGGGCTCGCTGGTTGAGCACGTGGACATCTTCTTATGACTTATCAAGCCAGCGCAGGGTAGCATGTCTCCAGATGGCCGGTAATCTTGTGGGTTGTACGAGACGGAGATGGCAAGTTATTTTCCTCGAGAGGCGAAAGAATGGATGAGAGGCAAGCTGAAGTATTGAGTGCTTTCGGTGTCAAATTTCTTCGTCACAGTACGGGACGCGAGAAGCTGACGTAATTAAATATCTCCTCAGAAATACATCACAAGGACGTCAGTTTTGCATTCCATACTGCAACGGAGAATTATTAAAACGTCCATAAAAGCGAGCCTCATGGCTATTGAGGAAGAGTCACCATCAAGCACTTTGCATCATCTCTTTGGTCTTCGGCCCCATTTCATCTCAGATCCCTCTGGTGTTGACTTCAATCCCTTGCCAGATACTATTTACGACCATGCTTGATTGACGGGACAGACTCCCCTTTACATGCAGCTCCAATGATGCTGAGGTCCTGCTCAAAAGATGCCGCTGGGTGCATCTTTACTCGTGCCC
>PGGA01000012.1:2244988-2395464 GCA_004380915.1 Calonectria pseudonaviculata
CCAACATGTCCAAGGTGGCGTAACACGACCGACCCCTCCCGCTTGTCACACCAGGGGCTAAAAAAGCCATCATCACCAGCCTCACTCAACACGGAAGAAACGAAAGACACGTCGCGCCTCCATAGCTGGGGCACACATTCCCTGCCGCATCGTCTCGTCTGGCCACCATGTCCAGCAAAAGAACTACGCAGCAATATCGCGAACTTCTTCCTGCGGCGCCCAACGACAAGGATGGCAAGGGCGGCAGGTCTAGCGCCAGCTCTCAACCGCCACCCAGGGCGCTTCCACCACGCCATCTGAAGTCAGCCACAGCATCCTGTGACCGCTGCCGCGAAAAGAAACTGGCGGTGCGTGATGCACATTGATGCCAAAGACCTATAATGAACCCTAGACAAGAGCCTCTGCGCCTCCGCTCCAGCACAGGGCTCAGGCAAATATCTGCCGTTTGACAAGGCTGATGATAGAAATAACCCTGTAGTGTAGAGGGCTCCGTCCCTGCAATCGCTGCACCAAACAGAATGTCGCTTGCGTCACCACTCCGTCACGGCCAGACGCGAACCAGCTGGCTGCGCTGCTTGCTTCGCTGCCACGACAGGATTCAATCGACCTGCTCCGCTCCCTCCAGCGCACTTTGGGCCCAGCGACACCCAGTCCCTCCCCATCACCCCCCCACGCGCAAACGCCAGCCCAGAACAGCCTGGAGTTTGAGCTCATCAATAGGCATCCCATCGCCTACCCGGCGCTATGTCCGTTGAGCATGGCATCGCTCCCACTCAAGCAATTGATGCGCCCGACTCGCCTCTCCCGGGGCTATGCGGAAATCTTGAGGTGAGTAGAGCCGTTGATTGAACCTACTCAGGCTAACCCTGCCGTAGTCGTGCACCTACTGCAGAACTGGCACAGGATGCGTCCGCCATGGGCATGGGGGCTGAGAATCAGGCCGCGGAGCCAATCCGGGAGAGAAGAGCTGGCCACCCTCTCCTGTTTCGTCCACTGATTGACCAAAGACTTGCCCGTGCCGACCTGAGTAAATGGACCACTGTCCAGATTCCAAACGATCTTGGGATTCGTGCCATCTCGCTATATTTCGAGATTGACTATCCCACCATGCCCCTGTTTAATGCCGATCTTTTTCTCAATGATTTCGTTGAAATGGAAACTCGCTTTTGTTCCAGCCTGCTCGTAAACTCCCTGCTATGTTGGGCATGTGTAAGTCAACTTTTGTGACCAAACATCTCAATCTGACGGCTCCATTTTAACTTTGAGAAATAGCTGTTGTATACAGGTCTGAATCCCAACGCCGCCGCCTTTGGAGTTGCTTTCTTTCACGAAGGAGAGATGCTCTGGAGAAAGAATGAGTCGCGCGATACCATCACTGCAATGGCTGCGGCCCAGGTCCTGAGCTTTGCTGCCACAGCCTACATGAAGGGCGATGTCGGTATTGGCCTCCTTCATGGCGGTATCGACATAGGCAAGAGATTGGGTATGTTCGAGGACATGCCTGGCGGCTCTGCGTCAATAAAGCCCGAATTTGACCATGATGAAGATTGGATGAAAGCAGCCTCATATACTGCTTGGGGATGCTTCAATTATATATCGTGTGTACAAACCGGGCCGTCATCATTCAAAACGGAAGGGCTTATTGTTGGATAGGTTACACAGCCTGCATTATCAAAAACCGCATATTAAACATCCTCCAAACATTCCCATGCCAGGAAACTTGGACTCCTCGCTTGCAACACAGCGCGACCAGCCACTTGACCTGAAATCAGACCCTCCCGTCTTTCATGCCATGTGTCAACTGTGGGCCATTTTTCATGAAATTCTATGGGGTTATCATGGAGGAAAATCTGGCGAGGCTCCATGCATCGAGTTTGCTGAACGAATGTATCGTCGACTTCTCAAATGGACTAGCGCTATTCCTCTGAACTTGGCTAGAGGAGACCAAAACAGCCATGTCGAAGTTATCATGCAGTTCGTATTCTACCATATAGCCCTATTTTACTTTGCATCCCCAGGGCTAAGTTTTGCGATAGCATGTATTTCCACATTATAGTGGGGGATCTGTTTAGACCATTTCTCTCGCAACCCTCACGTTCTCTTCGCCTAACATCTTTCACATCGCCACAAGCGATCCCTGAAGCCATTTATAGCGCCTCAGTAAACCAGCTGAAACGATTATTGGTTCACTTTCGACTAAACTTCAAATTGGGCGCCCTTTCTATACTCTGGATGACCAGCATCATTCACGTATTCAATGCCATAGTTCGCAAAGCTAGCACCAGAAACGGCGCTGAATGGCGCTTCTATTTTGGGCTTTGCCTCGCCGGCTTGGAAGACCTCTATGGCTCATTCCTTTCCCCACGGGTTATTGTTCAGGGCTTCTTGGCTACAGCGTTACAATATGATGCAATCAGTTTTGATGATGCACGCCGTGTCGTTAGTGAGTTATTGGACCTAGGACGGTTCCATACCTCTGCGACTGCTGCCTCAGAGAAGCCTCCTGACACAGACGCTTCGTGGATAGTTGATTTAAACCTTGCTACATCGGATCCTGAGGCCGCGCAGGCCGTCAAGCGTGCACAGTGCTTTGAGGAGTTACTACTCATGGAAGAATTCACCACTGGTGTGGTCGATTGAGTGTTTTCATCTCGCTCATAGTGAACAAAAGACAACATTGTTTATTAACGACGCCATACAGACAGGGTGAAAGGACTAGCGTTGAGCAACACTCCATTGTTGCTTCCCATCTGGGCTGTTGGGTTACCAGGGATTGTCGCTGATTCAAACTATTCTTCCATTTTAGTGTACGATATTATTCGTAACGCGGCTATGAATGGAGGGGGCTAAAGAGATGTTTGGATCTCATGTTTCAAAATTAGACATAGAAAAGAGGAACGGGCATGGAAAGGGACCGCAAACATTTGAATGCCACTTAGGCACGCCCAATGTACCATTATGGACCTCGGATATTGGCTCCGTCTCAGCCCTATGGGGCGTTCCCATACGAGGATTCACTAGTTTCAGGAGCTGAAAAGATACTGTGAACTAACGAACAAAACACTACCCGACTTGAGCAAGCCTCTCGTATCTTGTTTTTGACTCAACAAATAGGTCACCTAGACTAGGCCCTGTGTTTTGCTGGATGCCCTGCCCTAGCCAAGAAATAATGCTAGTGCGGGATATTGAAATGACCATGGGAAATACGTGGCATACGCACCTGAAATCCATTCTGAAAGCGTTTTCCTGTATTCCAGGCTTCCAGCACGGGCATAGATGTGCCTTGTGAATTGGCAGATGGCGCGACGCCTCTTCGCTTAGTTTTCTATTTGGCCAATCCGCACTCTCCGCTTCTCTAAGCCCCGGTTGAAGAAGGTTAGTCAACCACTAGATGAGCATGAGGGGGTGAACGCCACACAAAGCCCAGACTCCTAGAAGCAAGACGATCCAGTTGGGGTCATTCAATGGCCTCAGACATTTAAAGTCGGCCTTGGCCTTCTCCTGAATTGCCAGCAACAATCATCAGTCGTGTCAAAATGAAGCTCCTCACCTGGTTACTGACAGCGACCGCCGCCGGCCTGGTTACCCCGGGGGTCCTTGCAAAGCCCGCCAAGCCATGCACCACAACTACCAAACCTACATCCAAACCGACCAAAATCCCGACGCCGACCTTGGCCAATGGAAACTTTGAGAGGTTTCCTGACTCCTTTGCCCCCTGGGTCGAGGAAGAAGGCCCCTGGGGAGTTACCGTCACGACCGTGGGAGCTCATAAGGGGAAATCGCTCCTTGTCACTGCTCCCCAATTCGCCGAGGCCCGTGCCGGATTCACCATCGCCCAGAAATTGACCGGCTCGACACTTGTCGCCGGTGTCGAGTACACCTTGACCGGCTTCGCGTTTGCAGATGCTGTACACGACGCCACGCACGGGTGCACTGGCCTCTATATCGGCTGCAACGGCGCTCAGAAAGTTGCCACCTACGTCCCAGGCACCGCCCCCAACGTGGGCAGATGGAAATTGCTTAAATCGACTTGCAAGTGGACGTCGGCCCAGATAGCCAAGGGGCCCAAGGTTTTTGTTCAGGGAAAGGACTGCCTCACTGGTCACTACCTGTTTGATGATCTCGCCATCAAGCATGGATAGGCATACGGTGACACGATAATATAATGTTCTATTGCTTCGCCAAGATGATTGAAATTTTGTTGGGGCTGATGTTGATTCGTATTATACCACTAAACATTTTGCACAAGACTAAACGACATCATCAGTAGCCTTAATAAAAGAAAGAAATCGCCTCCAATTATAGCCACTTCTATATTTGTAAATATTTGTCGATAACGTCTACGATATCCTCATAGTAAATACTAATTGCAAACGTCTTGATTCTAGCGTGTCTACTGAATACTGAGGTCTGGACTGTAGTATACTACTGACAATGCACACTGATGGTTTTTTTTCTACATCCACAATGGAATCAAAATATCCTTCTGGAATTTGATCCAAAAAAGGAAAGAAGAAAAATGGTTGGGAAAAGCGAATCAAAATGGGCCATAATTCTCATGGCTGCCGTGCTAGCCGAGGATTCATGCCACTGGCGACTAGCGTAATGTTCCGAGTCTCGCCAGGTCTAGAACCTTGGTGCCTCAGTTTAGTCGCAGTTTAGAAGCATCACTGCACCTCGACCCTGGCCAGCTGTTTTTACCCCAGCACCCGACGCACAAGGAATAGCGCAGAGAATTATCAAGTGCTATATTCTGTGGGTTGCAGCATTAGGACAGGAAATGCGAAATAGTTAAAAAATGACATGCCTCGTTTGGAAAACTCGTCGTTCAGTTTGTTGATTCGATCCCACTCGGAACCCTCCTCTTTGTTCAGTACACAAGGCGCATCGTCACGGAAGTAAATCTTTATGGCTTGCAGAGGAGACGTCTTGTCCATGGCCAGTTGTGCAAAGACTCTCAGCCAGTGTTCATGGGACTCTCCAAACCCCTCCCAACAGGTACCATGACCGTCATTTAGTATAAACTCCAATCCAAAATACTTCAATTTTAGAGCAAGAAGCCATCCTGCATCGTCGTGTGATTGCTTCAAGTCATCCCATTTATATCCAGATAGCGTCAAACTCTCCAGGGCGGTAAAGTCTGTCAAGTCCAAACGGCCCCCTTCCCCTTTTCCAGGAAGGAGTCCAATGTCCAACCACACAAGGGATTCCCTATACTTGAGAGTAGCAATATGCGAAACATAGATAACTCCGAGTAGTGAGGGTTGTCAGAGTAACTCTCGAATTGAAATTTGGTCGGCCTCTGAGGCCAGTTGACAAGGAAACTTGTGGCTTCCATGGATTTTTCATAATCACATAACATGAGCTCCGAGAGTTCCGGCCCGACAAAGTCCTAAGCGGCATATCAGTATCGTGTATCCCTGAATAATCATGACATGATTCATGAAGCATTAGATTGAGCCGTACTTTCCCTTTCTCATTTTGGTCATCACCGAGAATTCTAATTTTGCGACAGTGATTGCCAATTGAAGGGTTTGCAAGAATGGTCTGATGAAACGCTCTGAACGAATCTTGCTTTTCTCGTGCCCTATGTCTACCCGGGAGGTGTCGTCCAGTGCATTTGGCTGTGCCACGTACGAGACTTGAGGCTAACGCTTACTGCCTAACCAAAACCAGCCAGAACACGTTACCTGACGTTAATCCTACATCAGTCTCATGTACCCTTGACCCCCGCACATTGACTTAATACGCAATGTTATATTAAACACTTTTTATCTTCATGGTGTAGATCATGACAATGAACAAGATCCCTAACTTAATGCCTGCCGTTGGACAGTGTGAAATGAAAATGCAAATTCTTGATTGAAGTCTTCATTCGACAAAAACGCCCATTACCTAATGCACCTCGCATGGTCCGTGGCCGTAGCTAACTAATTGTACCCTGCTTTTAGGCAACCATTCAGCCTCAGTTTGCCAAGCCCAGAATCAGCCTGAACTCGGGCGCGTCAGCCATCTTCAAATTCCCTCATCATCTTTACTCATCCCCTTTCAATGTAAATCAATACTGAATTTTAAATTCTTGGGATCTGGTCCAATTGCGCGGTCTTGTAGCGACCGTTGCACTGCTGGAGATGTCACCACCGCCCGATGACGCCCTGTTCTCAACACTCACCCGCCCTCGCGATCCTCAATTTGTGCAGCGCCGTCACCTGTTCGATAGCATACGCGATATATGTTTAAAGCGTGCAGGCCGTGTTGCCTTGCTTGGACCCAAAGGGGTCGGGTGAGTTGGTTATTCAAGTGCCCCTATCGCCATGTTCCTGCTCCTCATCAAACATTAGAAAAACCCATCTGGCCATCGAATTGGGGTACAATTTATCGCAGAAACCTCACATTTCAGTTTTTTGGATTGATGCGGATTCCCCTTCCCAATTTTGGAGGAGTCTCCGCGAAATCGCACAGGTCTGCGGGGAAATAAAACATTGGCTGACTATATTCCTAAAACGGAAAACGGCTGTGTCATTACAACCACCAGTAACCAGTCGGTTGCATCCGCCCTGGCACCGAATAAACGATACATCTACAATATTGGCCCTATGGAACGCAAAGAGGCACTTTTGTTATACCAGATCATCACCAGACCTCCACCGACCTCGGACATATGGATGTTGGCTGGAAAAGTTGTCAAGCGACTTCAATATCATGCCTTGGATATTGTACAAGCGTCAACCTACATACGACAAAATCATGAGATGGAAAAGGATGAAATTATAAATGCTGTGCGAAATCGCGATTTTATCCGGATTGACGATTTTAGCCTCACAGAACCATCATCCCCGGCATACCAACGGACATTGGCGGAGACTTGGTGGAATGACGTGTTCACTCGAATTGCGTCCAATTACCCCTCGGCTTCACGCTTGCTCTCTCTAATGGGATGCTTTGACGATCAAGTAATCCCAAAATGGGTTCTCCAACTCGAAGGAGCCCCTCGAGAAGGTGTAGCGAATGCCGTGTCTGCCAATGTTCAACCAGCTCACAGCACTGATGATGACATCGATCATTACGAAAGCCTCGGTATCAATTTTGAAGATGACATGAGTATACTCATCAAGCAATATCTTGTCACCGCCAACGAAGAAAATGACAACTTTGAGATGCATTGCCAGGTGCAAGTTGCAGTAAGGGCGTGGCTCCAGGCCAATGGACAATTGGAAACGTATCAACAAGAGTACATTGCACGGATAGCAAGAGCTTTACCTGCAGCGGAATATCGCTATTTGGAAACAGGCCGTATTATTTTGCCCCATTTGGCCAGAGTCTTGGACTACGATCAACAAGATGACGCGTGCCAATTACAGCGAGCAACTGTATTGCACAATGGTTCATGGTGTGCTATGGCGGTTCACGATTTCAGGCTCGCCGAGGAATTGGTGAGCAAGTCAATAGAAATCCGTAAAGAACTTCTTGGAGAGGTTCATGATATGACACTGGAGAGCGAGTCTCTCCGTGGTCTTGGTTTGTTTTATATGGAATCACTGGATGAATCAAAATCACTTCAAAATAAGACATTGGAGACGCTGACTGTTGTCTATGGAGAAAATAATCATGTCACTCTGAGGGCTAGAATATTCCTGATGCTTATTGATTCGTCGCAAGGATTTTGGAACGATGCCATATCGACCATTGAGCAAGTGACAGACAAAATGGTGGAGCTCTTCGGGGAGGAACATGATGAAACCCTTGTTTGCAAGGCTATACTTGCGCACACATACCGACTTCTGGGTCGTTATGACGACGCGGAAGAGCTTGCGGTACAAATTAGAGACATCAGGATCAGGGTTTTTGGTATGGGTCACCCATCAACACTGGCAATATCAACTGCCCTTGCTTCAATTTATATCATCAAAACTCGGTACTTGGATGCGCAACAGTTGCAGGCTCCCCTGATTCCCTTCATAAAAAAAGTATATGGAGAGACGCATGCAGAAACAGTAATTGGCCTTGCTAATCTCGCGTTGTCCTATGCGAATATGGGTATTTGGGAGGATGTCAATCGACTGGAGGACTCAATGCTGGATATTTTGCAGTCGAGTGCGACTGAGGGTCATGGTGTGGCAATGGAAATGTTCGACAAGGTCTTGGAGGTACATGCCCGTGAAGGTGACCCAAGAAGAGCAGAAATGCTGCAGCGGGAAATTGTTTCAATATGCAAACACGTATTTGGGGACAAACACACAGAGCTCCTTTATTGCTATGAAACTCTGACCAATGTGATGAAGCAAGACGGTGGTAGGCTTGAGGAGTTGGAAGAATACGAGACCAAGGCAGTGAATCTTAGTACTGAGAAGTTGGGACTTAATAGTGAGGCCACCATGAAATGGATCCGAAATCTGGCCGAGACGAAAAGACTACTTGGACAACATGAGGAAGCTATGTCGCTGATACGTCAGTGTGCGGAGCTTCGTCAAAAGACTCTAGGTCCAGAACATCCAGACGCCGAGGAGGCAGTGAGAACTGCGGAGAAATGGGACCGACAGCGGCGGAGGTGGAGCTGGATGAGAAAAATCAGACTTTCTAAGGGATGAATGCGAGGGATTTCGGCTTGAGATTGAAATGAAAATGAGATATCTTATTTCATTCACGTTAATATAATCCTACGTTGAAACGCAATAATTTCGTCTTAGTCTGATCATTTAATAACTATTTCCCGTGGATAAACAATCTTTTATCAACGGGCTGCTTTTCAGCCCTAGGCTGGAGCTGCTCTCGGGCACTTGGATCATAGCCGCCAAACACGAGCTGTGCTTTTAGTTGCCAATCTTGAGGTATCCTCCACACCTCAGCAGCCTTCTGGTCGGGCAATGGATTGTAATGTTGAAGATTGGCGCCAAATCCTTCAGCTTCTAGAGCAGTCCATAGAGCAAACTGGTGCATGGCTGATGTGTGTTCGGACCACGCGGGAAATCTGTCAGCGTAGATTGCAAACTGAGTCTGAAGCGACTTGACGGGTTCAGGGTCTTCGTAGAAGAGTATCTGTGGATGGATTAGAATATTCGTACACCCTGGAATATCACTAGCAGACTGAGGAAGAAAAGTACTTACACTGCCATATGCAGCCCGGAAACCGGATATGCGCTTTTCCGTCTTGCCCCAATTATCGACAGGGACGATTTCCTTCAGTGCATCGATGACAATGTTCCAGAACTTGACATGTTCATCCTTCAATAGCACCACGAGACGAGTTGATTGGGAGTTGAAGGAAGACGGCACGTTCTGGATGGCAACGCGGACAATTTCCTCGATCCTATCATCCGAAATAGGAGATTTATTGTTGAGCGGGTATATGCTACGACGGTTCTGAACCGCGTCAAGGAAGTGAAGCTTTTCCGACATTTTTGCCTCGTTTTACAGACGTCAAGGGTTGTTGGGCGAACAGTTGTCCAACGCTGGGGGGGCCGTTGATTTATTACAAGCACGTCAAAACCTTTATTGCTTCGCGACATCGGACCTTGGGCTTTGAGTTGTCAGCTGGGTAAGAAATGACGCATTAAACACAGCGTCCCGGGCCGACAAGATGCTGAACAAACAAATAATGGGCCATCATATGAAATGTCGTGATGACCGCCCCACTCAGAATACAGGAATACACGGGATAGCGCTGCATCCGTCGAGCACGTCATCGGCTTACCCCTCACAGGTGGGATACCGATTTTCTTTATAAGCCGGGACGAGAGAACTGGGTAAGAAAAGGGTGGCTTGTCAAAGGTGGAAGTTGTCATTCTTTTGGTCGCGTGTATGAGGTTGCAGCGAAACATTGGAAATCAACCTCAAACAATCTCAAACGGACTGGAGCTATGCATCCACGGACTGCAAAGGAGGAAAGGCTCAAACCCGGCGTAAAACAATTCCGTGGTGGTATTTATTAATACAAAGCATTAATTCATCGATTTGTATTACATGTGCATAATTGCAGGTTCACAAGTAGAGCTGTTAAAATGTTGGATTTTATTACAATTTGTCTTCTCGTTGAAAGCTATAGTCCGAGGAGTAATTTCCCACACAATTTCCATTTCGTTTCATTCTTTCAAGTGTTCCGGCCTGACTCTAATAAGGCTTTTGCCCATTGATATTTCCAGCCGGAGAGTATCGAGCGACTACGTACCACGCACCCAGCCAATTTTTGGCCGCCGCAATCCCAACCGTAGTTGTTGTGTTCCACACTATTTGGGCTAAAGCAGCACATTAGAGGGGTTTAAGCCAGATATGAAACTGACTCTGAACTTAGTATAGTCTTTGTATCCTTTAAAATTCCCCAGTGGAATAGTTTCATTATTATAATTCTTAATCTCGGCAAGCCTACCAATATTAGAGCTCCAAAATATAAAAACTCCCGCGTATGGTTTTCGTATCTTACCACTTATCAGTCGCAGCTTGGAGGGGATTCGAGACCGGGTAAAAGAAAATAAAGGTTGGTCTAATGATGTAATTAACCCCGGTCTATAGTCTCCCGTTCAAGGCAGAAACTTACTGGACAATCACCAGATTTTCACCTTGGTTTAGCCTTGTAGAGGTGGTAGAGCTGTCAACCCTGCCATATGAGGCGATTTTTTTAGCGTAGGTCAATGCTTGAGCTTCCAGGGAAGTATCCCAGAGTAATGGCTTCAGTCCTCTGTCCTGACGAGCGTAGTTGTGATAGTTCAAAGCAGCTGCTGCATCGCTGTTTGATGGAGCTTGCAGTAAAGTGACGGTCGAGGTAGGAATGGAAGTAGCAGTGGCTGTTGGGGAAGCCGAAGACGTAGGGATAAGGCTGGGAAAAAGAAAGTCGAAAAGGCCGGCTTCCCCTGGGTTGGCATCTCTGTTAATGTTGCGAGAATTGGTTTCCTTATCAACGGGCTTTACGCCCCGAGCAATAGCATCAGTAATTGACCTTTCCACGTCCTCAGAAATGTCCACTGCTTTGGGAACAACTGGACTGGCTAGAGCAAGTGAGCTTAAGCCGAGGGCAAGGATGCACCGAGAAAGGTAGGTTGAGGGCTGCATTGCTAAAATTGGTGTAAGATTATCTAATAACACAGGATCTTTTACTGATGCTGTGGATGGAAGAATGATTTCAAGTAAAAATGAAGGTATTGGGACGGACTTTTATATTCCATTTTACTGCCATGTAATTGCCCACCTAGCTAAGCATCACAGCCAATTTTCCAGAAATGCACAGCTCATGCTGACCTCAATTCCATCCTAAACTTTTTCACGGGAATGTAATTCCATACGAACCATACCCTGGTGGGTTCGAATATCACGCCTTATTCGGAGAAACATACATCTGCTGGGCAGTCATTGGAGCTTCAACCAGAGAGCTATTCCGAGAGATTATACAACCAGAGTTCTAATTGCGTATTAAGCCATTAACGTCATGGACAGAAAGATAGTGAGGTTAATAAGATGGGATTGAAGTTAATTGATAAAATGCGAAGGTAAGCCCAGAAACTCCTATACACGTCATCCTAAAGAGAATGACAATATCCCTAGTCTATCCGAAAAGTCTTCATCACTACTACAAGAAGATTGGACCGCTTCACTCCTTTTGCAATCATGTAAAAACTCACAGGGCCCTGTTCAATGAGGCACAGCGCCGATGTTTGCCAGTATCTCAGTAAGGAAACCCTTTGCCTCGTTGCTTGGTGTACTTGGTCATTAGCCGTATGCTTTGAGTGATGTTGGTCTATCGTGGTCTAGAATTGATGTTAGTTATGTGTCCCAGGCTATGACATCATATTTGCATAGATATAGAATCATTGGTGGTAGTTGGATCTGAAAAGCTAATCAGTAGAACCAAAAGTTCCTACTGCGCACTTCCGATTCGTAAATCCCAACGCCGCTACGGATTTGCGATTCGGTCCGTCTCATGAACGATCGGCCATCTCACCACGCGAGAAATCATAGCGTCATAATATTGTGATGGGATGTCGCGACTTGTTTCAGGATGGCGTAGATTTGTGGTAATGGAAGATTTGAATAACCATCTGTAGTGAATTAGGTAATTTGTAGAAAGGCCGTCACAGGGGCCCAAACTCTACCTAGGAATGATGACTTGAGGCTTAAATTCATAATTTTCTTCACCTCTAGGGCGATCTACACAGGACAAGGATGTTGGACATCCTTTTTGGATAAATTAAAGTATCAGGAAAGGCGACAGATGCTTGACGCTAGGCATAGAATAAATTTCGCGCTGATTTGGCCATATCTACTGGGTTTATGTAAGTCGGAAAGAATGGATCGCCAATCAGATGAAGACATAACGATCCATCCATGTCCCGCTACACAATGTCTACGTTGAAACAATCCCAATTTACTCTCATTTCCCTAAAGTCAATTCAATACAATACATTCAAAACAAAGTGGCGGCGCTGATGTCCTTTGCATTGAATAACTGACTTTCCCGCCTTGGCAGGCACAAAACTTTGAGGTAAACCTTCTTGACCCGATTCTTAATTGTTAAAAACTTTTTGGGATTCAACCCAATAAGGATGTCTTTCCGGGAAAGATCACATTCCAGGAGAAGCAACCTTGCGCGAAACACATGCCCCAACACTCAATAGACGAGCGAAACACTATACAAACACGTGTTTAAGACTGCCCTACTATATCCTCTCTGAGAATACAGAGGGGCCGGAAAGGACAAATAGCAAATACATGGTGAGCTTAAAAGTGAAAAGCGGAGAGGGAAAGGGAGAGATGAGGGCATAATGGAGAGAGATCGAATTTTCCATTTTTCTCCAAATTCCATGGGTTCTCTATTTTCTTTAAAGAGAAGATCCAAGCATGGAACAAACAATGGAAATCTAAGCGTAAAGTATTTCTCATGGGGTCTCGTCTACTCGCCCTTTGTGAATCAGCCGTGCAAGTCTAAGCATTGAGGTGACCAGGTCAAACTGAAATATTTCGGATATGAGGACCAATAAGAGTCCCTTTTTGAAATGTAGAACTAGTGTTACAAAATGCGCAACTAGGCAAAATTGAGTGCATCCAAATTGGTATAAGGTAACAGTCATGCCAGAGGCCAGAGGAGCCAGGTTTTAACTGAAGCTTTTGCTTCAACACTCGCCCCCTCTGTTTGTTACATATATTTTGCAATTCTTCCCCGGCGTCCTCAACACTCCAATCGCAGGCCATTTCAGTGCTGATAATCTAGCTGCCTCCGCAATTGGTGAGATCACAGCAATTATCTCCGGTTTATCTTTCGTAGAAGGCATGGCCATGGCCCTTGACACATTATGTGCTCATACGTACGGCTCTAGAGATCGACCAGGCGTGGGTCTGTATATCCAAAGGATGACGTTCCTTATAGCAGCTTCATGTATCCCCATTGGGACTGTCTGGGTCATGTCACCCTAGCCTCTGACATTTGTTGTGAAACAGCCTCATTTGGACCTTAAAGCGGAATGCTATATTCGTATGAGTCTCATTGGCCTTCCAGCACAGGCTCTGTATAAAGTCGTAAGCGATTTTTACAAGCTCAAGGCTACTTTCACACCGCCATGTTCATCATCGAAATATACACACCCGTCAACATTGTTCTGAGCTGGTTCTTAGCTCTTCACGCCGGAATGGGGCTTGATGGTGTGGTCCTGGGGTCGTCACTCAGCCAAGTACTCAGAGCCACGCTTCTAATGCTATACATTGTCATTTTTGCACAATGGTCACACGGGCGCTGGAATGGCCTCTCGCGAGAGGCCTTTTCCAACTGGCGGCGCATGGCTAAACTGAGTTTGTCTGGTTCTACAGCTATCCTTAGCGAGTATGCTGCCTTCGAGATCCCCACCTTTTGCACATCCTATTTGGACCTTCGGCATTTCGCAGTCTGTTCTCACAACAATATCAATTCTGGCATAGAGCCTTCCATTCTCCTTAAGCGTTGTTGTCAGCAATCGCATTGGTCAATTGGTCGGGGCAGTTCCAATTAAGCTGGCTCAGCGGACTGCTTTTATCCACGGTCTTACATTCATTGGACTCAGATGTTTAGCGGCATCATTACTCTTTCGCTGCGCCATCACCTACCTCGGGTATTTACCGACGATGCTCAGGATTTGGAGCTCTGTGGGCAGACAATATCGGCAGTCTCTTATTTCCAGCTTGAAGAGGCCTTCATGTGCGGAACCAACGGAATCCTGAGAGGTTTAGACCGGCAGTCCTTTGCTGCCTGCACTATACTTTCCATCAACTACCTTGCTGTGGTGCCGCTATCAATCTGGCTTGATCTGGGCTCACCCCACATGGGCCTGATAGGATTCTGGATAGGGTTGTCCACCGGCATGGTCATCATCGCATACATCCAAATCCTCTACATGAAGTTGATTAAGTGGGGGAGATATGTCAGCGACGCCCGAGAAATTAGGCCATTCAAGTAAAAGATTGTGAAATCAGCATCACTTCGGCATCGATAAGTTAGTACCTCAAAGTTCTAGTTTCTATCCTGACGGAATTTTATGCAAGGCCAAAGATAGGTTTTCAGCTAACGGCCACCTAAGTACGCTGTGAGACATTTAAAGAGTCATGGTCGGACACTGTAACTACGGAAATGTTGGCTCAGGTGCCTAGCACAGAACCGCTAGACTCACTCGTTGTTAAGGCGGTACAAAACTTCCCTACAGGTAGAATTTTGGCACGGAAATTTTATAATTTATGCGCGATCCTCAGCCAGAATTGACCTCCAAGGGCGGATATGTAGTCCAGCTGGCGGGTAGTGCACACAGCTTCGTTCCGACCTCGGGGAATGGAGCCACAATGGCCCTTGAAGATGATTTTCCTTCTCCGAATGCCTGAGACTTGCAGGCCTCGAGAATCGGTCTATCGCGGGTAGTGTCCACCAACGACTCCGATGAGTCCAACGATTTCTTCACACGTATATCCGCGCTAACCAACCATCAGTCATGGGCGTGTCTCGCTGGTGCAAAAGATGGGGCTTCGGAATCAAGTCGACATGCACCAAAGCTCGAGCGAAAATGTCGAGAACCTTGCCAAATCATTGGTTCAAGGCAAATGAATATGGACACATAATGCTGAAAGGTTTGCCAAGGATGATTTCCACCAGGCGGTCGCCCATCTCAAGGATGGAAGCAACTTTAAAATACAAACCTTCCTCCCGGCCATAAACCTGAACCCTGGACTCTGTAGGGAGAGGTTGAAAGGGAAGAACGGGGCTTGGTAACTGATCTCACCACCAATGGAGACTGGGGCATTAAATAAACCGCAAACAGGGACACGGTATGTCTTGCAATGCCAAACTGTGATTTGCAAGGGCCAGGTAATGGTGCAAATAGTTCTTCAGCAGTACATTTAGTACCGTAAGACTCAAGTTGTCTATGATCTGCCACTAAACTATATGTAAGTATCAGGTTACCATTCTGAAACCACACCCCATTTCTTTTGCTTTAAAGAATTCTTTACAATTTTACTTGTCGTTTCCGCCGCACCATTCACTAAATGATTGTAAATGCTGAGGATACATTACTCGTAAATTCAATGGTCGTTCTTATTACCAGACCAACAAGACTCAACGGTGCCGTCGACTCAGTCTTGGTCCCTCGTGGTTCATCTCTTTCGTCGCTTGAATCACTTCTCTTTTATTTGAGAATGATCTAGGCAAATTTTGTTAGTCCAAGACACATATCCTACCCTCTTTAGTAGCTCCGAAATTATGCCTGATTGTTGAGCATGAATTGAGAGTACGATGTGTTTCTCATTCTGCATATCTGACATTGGTAAGGGGACAGGGGTGTGTATGTGCGTATCTAAATCACCATCCAAATATGTCCGCAGAGCATGTGATTCGTCAGTAGGCCAGTATTGTAACTTGGATTGGTGGTTTTTGATGGAAGAGAATAGTACAGCTGAAGCGTCTCACACACCAAGAATAGTGACTGTCTACGCACATGTGCACGCAGTGTGAAATCTTGGCCTGAAATGGATATGAGACATAATCTGCAAAAGGTCTAGGCGGAAGCAAATCTCGCGGATATTTGGCTGCCGTAGATCATCCGCGGGGCCTTGATGGCGCTAGCTGGGGTCATTTATACTACACACGTTATCCAAGCCACACCCATTTACCAGTCGTTACTAAGTTAATGACTAAGCGGCAAAGAACTTCTCACACTATTCAGTACGTTTTAGAAAGTTAATAGACAATTTCAAGCACTCCCCTGCTTGCATCGTGTGCCAGAAGGGAGGAAGGGATGTGCTGAGATCGCAAGGTTAATCTCTAGCCAGGACAAGCATCCCAAGCTTTGCTGCCACCATATACGAGATATGCACACAAATACACATTTTCTTCATATTAGTAAATTGCCAAATACACCAGTTTTTTGTTCATCGGTTTCCTTCTGTACACATAACGCACAGTCCATGGGGTTCGGTACAAGCTTTGCCCTTAGACTTTTGCGACTCCAAGAGACAGACATGAACAGGGGTTCCCAAGCCGCATGCTCGTGGTTACTTGCATTAACGAGTCTCAAAATAAAAATGTAACCAGCGAAAAATGGACCAGCGGAAACAATGAGATTGATAGCAGATAAATCGAGAAAAAAGGCACAGTACCAAGCACATCAGAACAAGTGCCCTCGCACATTAGTTTATCGTTTAAATAAGTATTTCCAAATCTGAAAAAAACCCAAAATTCCCACCCGTGTAATAGCATCAAACCAACCCTGTTTTGGCATTTGCTTGATATCGGGCTTACTGGCCAGTTTAGCCCACTTTGTATTTAGGTCGTTTCCATCTTCGCATGAGACACGCGTAGTGCTGGGCTGATTTTGAAGGCTACTCTGGTTTTTAATCGCTTTTTTTAGCCTCTTGTTTACCCGATATCACGAACCGACTGGCCACTCTTTTTATGCATCATGGTCCGTTGTCCGAAAGCTCCTCTATTAATGCGAACCTAATGCTTCGATCTACATTTGATACTTCTGCCATAAAAAATGAGAGGCTTTACCAAATCATGTAGAAGCCGGTTTTAAGGCTGTATAATTAATCCTTCCAAGCACAGCATTTTTCTCCTTGAGTACTACTAGGTGCCGATTCGTTTAGTATGGAAGTTGTCTGGACGTTGAGACTATCAAGTAAATGTTCCTCGTCATAAGCCTCTTGTCTTCCAAATCTATCGTTTAAAAGCAAACGCGCAATCTCAACTCCGGTAGGCCAACAATATGGCAGAAATTTCCAAGTTGTCGACTACCCCGTGGTTCGACAACATCCAGGTCCGGAGGAGCCGGAATTGATGAAAAGAAGAAGCCACAAAATGTGCGTACTTCCCATTCAATGAGCACGCGGCATAGGAATCTTGGGAGTCTAATAAACCTATCAGTCATGAGACCCCAGTCAGCAGTTCTGAAGGGAAACGAATATCTGCAACAACAGTGGCAGTGTTTGAGCAACGCCTCATGGGATTCGCGTCGCATGGTCTGTGACGTTTATTGTGGGCCTCGTCACAGCTCGTCACAGCTCGTCGCCCGCCTTAACCGAGCTACGACGGCGGTAGAATGGCAAGGCGGAATGCAGAGTTTACCCTGCAAGGAATCCTACCAAGTTTGACTTGGCGCATGTCGCACAACCGGGAGCCCTTGCTAGGAAATGAAACGCGGAGTCACGTATGAAATTGCGTCTTGGCTGCGGGTATTAATAGAGCATTCATTCGACACTTTTCATCTCTCAACGCTCATGCAACCAACCAGTTTGCTATCCAGAATCTTCGTTCACCATGGCTCTTGAACTGTCGCAACCGTCCTCCAACGCCAACATGGCAGACACAAACAATACCTCCACTGCACCCAAATTAGAAAATGAACAGCCTGTATGTCACGCCTCGTTAAAAAGAAATTGCGAAAATGGAGATTGCGCATTTTGCTCTGGAGTGCCAATAGCCTTGATGCGCGATAAAGTTGAAGAGCGTAGCTAAAATCTTACGATAGCGCCCCAACCCGGCCATGAGTCCGACAACGGATGAAGACCCCGAAATGCGCCTCCGCGGTGGTGTGAGTACCCTTTCCCAAGTGATTATCTAAAGAGGATATTCTAACTTGATGCAGGGCTTCTGCTGTGGCCTTTGCGCCGGTTGCTCCGCCTATGTATGCTGCAAGTGCTGCGACTGTTGTTGCTGATGGATTGAGAAGAAATGACGGCGTTGGTGTAACTTTTGGACATGTTAAATTCCTCAAATGATGCGAGGCACAACCCGTGTAGGCTTGGCCCAGGATATATTTCCCTGTACATACATACAATCAAATTTTCCGAATGATGAATGACATATTTCACCAATGTACTACTGCGTGATTGAATAGCAGCCATCATCGCCAGAAAGTTGTTCCGCACATTCCATCGCTCAGTCGGCACGTTCAGCGGTGAGCAGACTACTACTTGGTGGGGATAACGTTGCTCAGCCACCTAATTTTTTTTTTGGGGGGGGGGGGGGGGGGGTTGATCCTGTGCAGGGTTGAAACTGGTTTTGGCTTATTTTCATCCAGTCACAATTTACACACTCAATAGCCCTTACGTTATAAACTTTACTAAGCTTATTTAGGGCGACATAATTTCAAAGAAAAGTTTATTCAAAACTTAAACCGGTACTAGTTAAGCAGACGTACATAGTACCTGTCAACGAATACCTCTCTCGGTCTCGCTTTCTTTACATTTTACATCCATGTTATCCGGAGGAAAGTCGGTGGCAAGATGATTAGCACAGCCGTTACGCTAACACAAACGCCATCTCATCTCGCCAATCTGCCTTCAATCACATCGCCGGGGGAGTGGGGGCCATGATGCGTAGTGTAAGAACCATATCAACCAAAAAAATATATATATTTAGGTCGTGGCCAACATCTCTGCAACCACTGCGTGCATTTTAGGCTTGTAAATTTATATTTTACAAGTCATCCTCAGTGCGACAAGTTGGTGCAAGGTAGTAACTGTCGAATGTCGCTCTCCTTGCATCTCCTTTACAAACAAAAAACCAGACAAGAAAAAATCTCACCGCCATTTCTCAAGCGAGTTAATTAAAAGGGTGCCCAAGATGGTTATTCCATCCACACTGGAGAATATATCCACCATTACCGTTACGCCGTTCACAGATATAGGACAGTGAAGCGTGCGATTGTCTCATCGAATCCGTAGTTTTCTCCACGTGCTAAGAACAAAGGTACTAAAAAACAATCATCATCTTGGCATTGATAGCGCCATCACATGTGACAAAATTTTAATTTAAGCAATATTTATCTCAGCCAACCTTCGTATGCTGCACTACCTAAAAGAGATACAGCAAAGAGCTTTCAAGTATTCTGAATAAGATGGAGCCGGTGGTGTTATAGGGTAGCAGTGGCGAACAAACCTAAATTTAGTCAGCCTTTTTTTTTTTTTTTCATTTCGCTAAACTTATAGATGCCTGCAGCTATGGCAACTGCATGCATTCTCAACTTTTCCCCTTAGAGAAATGACACAGCCCGGCTACGGAGTAGTTATATTTCAATGATTTTGTAGGCGGACTTCTTCCTGTTGTTGAGTTTAGTAATACTCCTCACCCACCATGCCTTTGCCACACTGTGTAGAGTGCGAGGGGATGGGTCGGGTTGGCTTTCTGATGACGTTTGAAAATCACAGAGTACATTGAATAGGCTACTCTCGGCTGATGTCATCGCAGATCCTCACGTGGTAGCCGAGTTGGTAAAGGTTCAAAATGCTAGCTCATACTTCGTCGATACTCTTCCATCGAGGGCAACTCCTCTAGCGAGAAGGAAGCAGTGAATTACGTTATGGTGTTTAAGAGAAATATATATGCAAAGAAGGTCCCTGCATGGCTTTAAGATATAATAATAGTGTCTGGAATATCTCAAAGTGCAAGGAAGTTGTCATCATGAGCTAGGGAATAGTGTATTTTGGGAGGAAACTGGAGGTGCAACGGACATTCCAAACTAGCAGAGAACTATGGAGATTGGGGCGACAAGGGAGAACTAGAGGAGCAATTAATGGAGTTTCCGTCAGGTTCTCGGACTGGGTCGAGTCTGTTATTCTGGTGGAACTTTGCCTCTA
Source organism: Calonectria pseudonaviculata (assembly GCA_004380915.1). NCBI lineage: Eukaryota > Fungi > Ascomycota > Sordariomycetes > Hypocreales > Nectriaceae > Calonectria > Calonectria pseudonaviculata. Next base: position 2,265,065 of record PGGA01000012.1, read on the forward strand.
ACAATGTCCTTAAGGTCTCATTGTCCAGTTCCTTATCATGACCAGACACAAAACCGCATCGTAACGGCTGGTAATTTTCACCAAAATGATTTTTTTGATTGAAACAGGACATGCGCGCGTAGGCTGGGGGATTTTTGGAAGCCAGACAGAGCGAGCGAGTCGGCGGCTTGTCGCTATTCAAATGACGTTCCACAGCCACATGAACAAGGGAAAAAGGGGAACAAAATTGAGGAAAAAAAAGAAAACCATCATGCGATGTTTTGAAGAAAATGGCCATTTTCTTTTAACCAAACAGGACCTCACCGCTAACCTCTAGCACAATGAATGAGGTCATTAGCACTTAGCCCTTTGAGACATTCGACGTACCAACAAATCACCCACATACCTTCCGCCCGACGGCCCGAATGGATACCAGTTTAAAGCCGGCTGCAAGGGAGAAAACCGGGGACAATGTCGAAGAAAGATATTTTAGTTCCATCGTTGATCAATTTATGCCCGCGGCTTCCCCCCCCCCCCCGGGAAAAGGGAGTTCCCATTTATATAAAACACCACGTTTCACGATTGGAAAGCGGGAATGGCCTACATATCCATTCCTAACTGTTTTTCCGCTTCGCACTACTGGAAACTAGTTTATGATTCGAACGCACCTGAAACTGTGGCGGGCTTGGCCGCCACGTCAGCGATGTGTCTGGTTGCTCCTATGTCTTATATTCTGTGGGCTGGTTACATCCCGCCTTGCATTGTGCCTCAAGTAAGCACCAATGAAAAGACGACGGCTGAGTATCTATGATGAAAGGCGTTAGTCTAGGAATACTCTGCTCTACTCCAGCCAACAGGCGAGCAGCAAGTAAATCAGGCTTGTACAGAGGAGACCTCTTTGGGCAAGTAAATCTCGACAAAAGACGCTTATCGGTCCACCACACACCACTATCTGTCGACACTAAAACAAAACCTTGATTTTTCGCTGCGTATTCCCGGAGAATTTTTTTTTCTGCAACCGATTGATGCCGGAACCTTTGCCCATCGGACAGAACAACTCCTCAGAATCCCGACAAGGAAACAAAAGGGGAAACGAATCATGGCCAATGAGGAGAGAGCCTGGAACTCTGAAGAGAGTCAGCAACAATCACGGGTAGACCTTATAGTGAGGCCGGAAAGGGTGCCCGAACGCATCTCCGATCCGGCTCCAGATGAGCAGCCCAGTGATCCTCAGAAAGCTTCTCAAATGCTTCAGTCGTATGAGATGAAAAGGTCACTGAGAGAAACTGGTACAAGGTCCCCTCCACCAACGAATGATATGGACAGTCTGCCTCTCCCCTCAAGACTCGGTGATGAAGGAACGACAATAGGAACATGGATGGAACATGGCAATATGAGGTTTCCCACACTGCCGATGGAAGCAAAAGATTTTGATGAGGTGAGAGGAGATACCCAAGTTCCCACGCGTTGAGAATGCATTGTAAAATAAGTCAGGGTCATTGTCATATGGAGCTCCTCTCGAGCCCGACAAATAATTTGTTGCACAATGCCGACATATTTGCAGTCCACGAATACAACGAAGTTGTGGAGTCATCCTGGATATATGCTCCGCAGCAGGAATCCTCAACAAAATGGATGAGACATGGAAAGGCTTCGGAGCTAATAAATAATCTGAAGGTTTCTTCCAAGGGGAAACAAGCAAAGGAAGACCTTCATAGCAATGCAGGGCCGAGAGTAACCGTAACCGATCCTTCCGGGTCTGTTCGGAAAGACTCAAGTGCACTACCAAACATTGCTGAACCGTTTCTTATGGCAGCGGTTGGCGCGTCCAAATCTGTATTCAACCGAAAAGACAGCAAATCATCTCAAGTTCAGGGCTCGAGAATACCAGAGGAGGTCGAACACCAAAAGCCCGATGATGCAGCCGAAAGCCTCCGATCGAGGACAAAGTCGCCTTCAGGAAGACCATCTGCATCCTCAGATAGACGGACTTCTTGGCTGCATGAGGAACATGTCTTTGCGAAACATGTACCAAACGCGCGCGTCTTCCGATACATTTACCATTTCCGATCAAACGCCTCAATGTCCGACTGCGTAGATGAATCTGCCAGGCAGATGGCTTCTCTACTCAAGAAACAAAGAACATATCCTGACTACAACAAAGTGCCCGTTGTTTTTGTCGGCAGTGGCTTCGGATGCCTTATCGTGCAGAAGACCATGATATTACTGAGTAACGAAGCGTGTCCTTGTATTGACGCAGTTGCAGGGATTTTTTTACTTGATGCCCCGTTGCAGTATTTGAAGTCTTCCAGCAGTCCAAGGCCATTCCATTCAAACAAAAGATGGATAAAAGAGTACTTTACACATAGTGGTAACTATGAACAGCCAAATGGGGTGAAACTTTGGAAAGAATTCAGCGACCTTGTGAGGCAGGAGAAGATCAACCCGCTCATATTCTGGTACAAGGCTGGTGACTCGAATATTCAGGTATGTGTGATACAGTTCAAGTTAATTCCATACGCCAACTACGTCTAATAGATTATAGGTATCAGATGAATTGGGAATTGAAATTGTCAATGTTTCCCTGCCCGAGGAAAAAAAGACTGCTCGAAGGGGTCGGTTTGGTAACTCTGATGCCAAGCGTTATATAGTATTGATCGAGCAGTTGAAACATTGTCTATTCATGCGGGCATGTGCAATCAAGGAACACGAGGACTGGCTTCCCGGCTACATTAAGCAAGACTGCCACAAGATTGAGCCCATGAACATGAGACGGTGGACGCCTTTGCACGTGGCTGCCGCTGCCGCAAATCATGCAGCTGTCACCCGCTTAATCAATCAAGGCAACGCAAACGTTGGCCGCCAGGACGAAGAGGGGAAAACACCACTTCATGTGGCGATTGAGCGTGCGGCGTCCCTTGGCCCTGAGAACCCACCCCACAGCAAATATAAAAACCACTTGGCCAAGGTGATCAAAGAGCTCAAGGAACGCACAAACGCACTCGTGAAAGATAAGAAGGGCCGGACGCCTTGGGATTACACAAATGAAGACCAGGATAGCCACAAATGGATTCTCGACATCAGAAAACGACTTTATTTTCACCCAGTTACTTCAAGCCCCAAATTGGAGCTTGAAGCGGTCGAGACGCCAAACGAAAAACAGTTCGAAGTTTGTTACACCTCAGAAGCTTATTTGGCAGAGTTCTTCAAAAAGATCGACAGTAATGGGAAGGCTGCATATTCTCGGAAGGAATCTACGGCTAGTATTCAACAGCTCATCTATGATAAGACTGATGACTTGCATCAGATTCTAGCACGTATGAGAGACATTGACGACAAGGACAACGAGAGCCATTGCCGCTGGATTCATCTCCCCGCGAACAATGTAAGTCGACACTGAGCCAAAACATAGTGGAGACACCATCATTTTGTTAACAATGGGCACAGGAACAATGGATCCATGTAAGAACTTCCAACCAAGGCTTATTTACCAGCTAAAGGTAGAGGGCTAACCGCTTCACAGGACTTTTTCATAAAAATGAATATAATGGACACGTCAATGGATAACCAACGGCACCAAGGTAAAGAGAATCGTGTAATGATAAGCCGAAGATGGAACAGTCCCCGCTGACTGCAACCTAGGAGGGAAGTTAATAGATAGGTGTATGATCGCCCAGGCCAAGAGATATCAACATGTGCGTGATGTTTGGGTTCATGGTGATTCTACAAGTAAGCTAATTTTGAAATTTCAGACCATCATACCTGAGAATGGAACAAAGCAAGAGTCCAACCAAACATCTCCTGAAAACGGGGATGCGACAAAGTTAGACCCGAATTCAGATCTGGCGTCTTTGACAACGAATCCTGCAACAATTCTATGCCATGAGGTAGAAACTGCGGATGCCATTGTGATTTTTGTAAGTTTGTATTGCAATCTATTTGTATTTCAATCTATTTGTATTTCAATCTATTTGTATTTCAATCTATTTGTATTTCAATCTATTTGTATTTCAATCTATTTGTATTTGGGACATATGTGAAACTTACATCCATAGATGCCACTCTTGGCCTTTGAGAGACATGAACAGCGAAAATGGCTTAGCCGTACTCTTAAGGATCTCCGAAAATCCAAACGGCATAATCACTCACCAAGTGAAGTCGCGGGATTCGGCGAGACGCCAAAGTCTTTGCATGCATATCTCAAGAACGAAAGACCTCTGCATTGCCGGAGAACCCTAGATCAGTTCTCATATTATATGCTCAGGTCAACTGAGGATCGTGACTCTGATCAGGTTTCACTGCGATGGGCGCCGCGTGATAGGAAAGACGATGCTCCGATATTAATGGTGGACCAGCTATGGCTTTGGGCACTGCATGACGGTTATTACATGTCAATCTGACTCTGGGGAATAGTCTGAACTAACACGCTTTTCATAATAGGAACCGTGATAACCTGCTTTCCAAACAGCTGGAACTCAAATGAAGAATTCAATCTGAGTCATGTTTTGACTACAGAGCTTATGAACAGGTCACAAAATACCATCTTGTCTACTGAAGAATTGATTCACTTCATATTGAAGAATAGCATTGATTTTTTCAATAGAAGAGGACCTCTTCAATTCAAGTTCCAAGAAGGGTTCAACTCCTCCATTAATAGGGTTGTGAGTCTGCTGTTCCATGCCTGTCTATGGATGGTGTTGACGCTGCCTAGGCCGAGGGACAAGCCAAGCAATTCAAAAAGTTCAACGATAATGTTCATCGCCTAGAAACCAAAACGGGCTCCAGGCCAAAATCAGCTGACATTGAAGAACTCTTCCGGCTTCACAAGGAGACCAAGCTGCTCGTCACTATAATGGATATCCAGGACGAATTGACAATCGTCAAGACGGTTCTCATGCAGCAGCAAGAAGTTCTTCGAAGTCTCTCTCAACTATACCAGAGGAAAGGGGCCATGAAACATGCTGCAGCCAACGAGAAAAAGGGTAAGACAAGTGCCACTGACAAACATGTCAGTTTTGGCGATCATGATGGTCAGCCAAATACACCTAGCAGGGCCCACATCGTGCTCCAAGACCACGTGCTTATGTCCGAGACGGAGGAAATTGTCAATAAAAACATTGAAATTGTCAAGCATATGATGTCCAATGCCAAAACGGTGCAAGAATCAGTAAGGAACCAGCCGAATATGAGTTACTCAGTATACCACTAATCATTAAGGGGGTTTTAACAGCTGAACCATCTTCTGGATCTCAAGCAAATGCATGTCAATGCATGGGAAGCTCGCATCTCCCGACAGGCATCACAAGAAACTCAAAAGCAGGGCAATGTGAGACGGCACTATATAGCCATCAACCAGAACCTCCAATCAGGGCTGCGGTTAACTCCAAACAGGTCATATGCGTTTTTACTTTCGTTACAATCATATTCGTATGTGCATCTATTCTTTTCTCGTCATTCATATTGGCGGGTAGCTTCAGACCTGACACGCGCCCTAGCTTCCTCTTTCCTTCATTGTCACGTTTTTTGACTTGCCCGTCGAGTCGTTCCCCAAAGAGGCCGACTCTGGAGAGATATCTTGGCCCTTGGGTCAAGTATCATTGTATCTTAGTACGTCGCATCTACTCCAGCTTCCTGTGGTAAATAATTAACTAGAATTTAATAGTTGGCTTGTCGGTGGCCATATCAATCCCATTGATATGCGTCGCCTTAGCTACGAATAGGATTCGAGACAGATTTGAGTCCTGGTGGACTCGATTTATTGCAATGAATCCGAGGTTCAAGGATAGCTCGAATCCCAAAGCCTTGGACACTGAGGGCTCCGAGGATGAGGATTCTAGTGTTTATGACTCTAGTGGTGACGATTCTGACGATGATGACCTTGACATTGAGGACAAAAACGAGCTGAATATGAAAGACGACGACAGTGATAGTTCCGACTATTCAGCGTTTAGGGCTTATTTCTCCAACACAATGGTTTCGACGCTTCCATCAAGAATACAACCAAGACATAAGCACCCTATGAGTCACTTGGATTATCCTGACAATGACACCGATTGGGATAATCCGTTTGGTAAAGGAAGAAAGTCTATGACGTTTAATCCTGTACATTGGGCGCCTCCCGCTTCGAGTGCAGTAAATTCCCAGACCTCCGACAATCTACGGAGTAAACTTTTTCAGCCTTTCCATCGAGCCATCAGAAAACGGAAAAGTTCACTGGGATTAGATGTTGAAGCTGGCAAACCAAAAGAGTAAGGAGCTCATGGCTCTCTTGGGTAGTTAGGCCTAGGGATTAGAGAATAGTATGCTTTTTTATAAGAGGAAATTTCATTTTATCGACTGGTCCTGTAAGGGAAAAGTTATAATTAAATTATGAAGAGGTAGATTACTAAATTCTTATAGAACAACTATCAACATAAAATTCTAATTTTATTTTCTGGGTGCACAAATGTGTATGCCTTGATGGGGATGAACAAATGATCTTGAGCAACTCTTCAGTCCTCAGCACTTTATCATTATCGCATTTTAGGCTCGCAGGGCATAGCGTCCGAACCAGGATGTCGAATCTATAGCGCAAGTGCCTTGTATGTAGCCTGACAGGTCTCTTTGCTACTATTCAAATGCAAAGTGAGGCTGTCGAGCTGAGATTTGCAAATGTGGCTTGGCCAACCAATACAGCCTGTCAGCTGCGGGGTCAGGCCTCATCAGATGGGCCAGCATTTCTCCCGGACGAGGCTGGCACCAAATGATTTTTCCTCAAACACAAACTGCTCATTTCTCGAGCTGAGAATGAGCGCATCCACCACGTTCCAAGAGTCTGTCGGAGGCTACAACGTCGTTGCGGCTCCGCAAGCAAACCATGGCGAAATAATCAACTTCAACTACATCCAACCCAGCGTCGCACGCGCCGAACCCTCCAAGCCATTCTCGACGGTCCCTTTTCCTCCTGACGATGAGTTCATCGATCGGCCCGAGATCCTACACTGGTTGGATCAGAAATGTGCCCGACCCGCCGCTCGTGTCGCCCTCGTTGGCCTCGGTGGAGTAGGGTGAGTCAACGGATTTCTGGTAGATCAAGGACCCTCGACTGATGGTGGTAGAAAATCGCAGCTTGCCATTCACTTTGCCCACAGGCTTCGACAACGTTCGCCCAATACATACGTGTTTTGGGTACACGCAAGTACGCGCGCACGGTTTGAAGAAGCGTTCCAGTACATGGCCGAGAGACTGAATCTCCCGGGACGAGAAAACCCGAACACCAATACTCTACAACTGGTCACGAATTGGCTTCGAAACGAAGAGAATGGGCCGTGGCAGTTGGTTATTGACAATGCTGATGATGTCCATGTCTTCTTTTCCGACGCGCAACCCCTCACCTCCTACCTACCTCAAAGCCAAAGTGGATCGATTGTGGTCACATCCCGGAGCATGGAAGTAGCAGAAAAGCTGGTCGGAAACCGATATATTTTCGAGGTGTCCACAATGGAAAAAGACCAAGCATTCTGTCTGTTGCAAGAGAAATTACAGGGAGACCACCCCCAAGAAGCCGTAGAAGAGTTAATTCAATCACTTGACAACATACCTCTCGCCATCACACAGGCAGCCGCCTTTATAAACCAGGGGGCTCCAAAAATGTCAATCGCCGCATTTATTGCGAATCTTCGGAAGAATGACTCTAAAAAGACAAGTATCCTCAACAAGGAGGCTGGCGATCTTCGTCGTGATCCGGCCGCCTCAAATTCAATCGTCGCTACCTGGCAAATCACTTTTGAACAGATTCGTCGTGAGAGGCTATCTTCTGCAAATCATCTTTCCTTCATGAGCTTGTTCAATCCACAGGGAATTCCAGAGTCGACATTAAAAATTTACTCGGAGGAAGAAGGGTCAGATTTTGACAAAGACTTTGAAGTTCTGCGCAGCTATGCATTGGTATCAATGACCACGGATGTCAATCTATTTGAGATGCATCCCTTGGTACAGTTTTGCACCAAGGTTTGGTTATCATCCATTGACAGTACTGCGTACTGGAAGAAGAGGTTCTTGAGTATTATCTCGAATCAATACCCCAATGGAGAGTTTAAAAATTGGGCACAATGTCAAGAACTACAGCCTCATATTGACAAACTAGTTCAAGAAGAACCAGAAGACTTGGAGGAAAAAAGGAAATGGATAGCTTTGCTAACAAATATGGGCTGGTATTTGAATACAAAGGGGAAGTACAGTGAGGCAGAACGGATCTATTGTCAGGCTCTAAACGTTACTGAAAGAGTATTCAGTGATGATCATAAAATATTGTCTTTATGCTTCAACCAGGTGGCAGAACATCTCAGAGAGCGAGGCAGGTACATAGAGTCAGAGCAGATGCATCGGAAAGCTTTGAAGATACGCGAGAGAAACTTCGGGCCAAGGCATCCATATACCCTCCTTAGCCTGAGTAACATTGCAGCATCACTTGATTACCAAGGTAAGCACAAAGAGGCAGAAGAGTTAAATCGAAATGTTCTTTGTATACAAGAGGCAGAGCTAGGGCCAAATCATCCAGATACCCTCATAAGCCTTAATAATCTTGCAAGTAATCTTTATGAACAAGGTAATTATCAAGAAGCAGAGAGGATGCATCGAAAGGCTCTTTGCATACAAGAGGAAAAGCTAGGGCCAAATCATCCAGATACACTTTCAAGCCTTAATAATCTTGCCGTTGCTCTTTATAAGCAAGATAATTATCAAGAGGCAGAGAAGATGCATCGAAAGGCTCTTTGCATACAGGAGGCAGAATTAGGGCCAGATCATCCAGATACCCTCCAAAGCCTTTATAATCTTGCAAGTAATCTTTATTACCAAGGCAATTATCAAGAGGCAGAAAAGTTCCAGATGAAAGTAGTCGAGCAGAGAGAAAGGAGACTGGGGCCATCTCATCCAATTACACTGAGAAGTGTTGAAGAACTCGCAAAGAACCATTATAGGCAGAAACAAAATCATGGTGCACTACAACTATACAAGAGAGCTCATCGGGGGTATTTGGGGAGCTTTGGAATCGGTGATTCCAACACCATCAAATGTGAAGAGTGTCAAGTCGCCTGAAGAGTAGTCAATGAGTATGGGCTCTTTGACTCAATCATTAAGTTTATTGTAGCCCAATATGTTCGATCTGATTTACTACTCCATGATGTATAACTCGAATATTGTTACATCTGTAATTCATGTAGTTTTAGCCATACAAGGCATTGGGGCCTTGGGTAACCCTCATCCGGCTCTGTTATGCTGTGTCGTCGGCTGAGAATGGCTTCCATTTTGTTGAGTCCGTGGAATGCGCTAGAATATTAATTTCTCATCAACCTTGGGATCTGTGTAAAATGAGGAAAAGACGAATGACGAAGCCCAAGACCTTAAAGCCTGACCGGATGACGTTTACCCTGGAGCCGTATCCCCAATCGCGCACAGACGAACCATCTTCAGCCGTAATTTTTTTTTTTAATGTTTACCGGGACCCGCGGGCACCAGCCTTTGGTCGTCGCTTGGTGCAGTACGCGAGGATGGCCCAAGCCCAATTTGAAAGGCTATTTTGATTCAAATCATACTTGAGCTGGCGGGGGTTAAACTACTCACTGCGCCGAGAATTTCATTCGGATCTACCAGAGCCATGATATAAATAGGCAAGGCGTTCTTTCTAGAACCCGTCGTTCCGAGGTAAAATTGTATTAGCCAGTGACGGGCTGCTTAGAGCCTCAACAAGGGAGCTTATGGGCAATCAGGATTTGTGAAGGGCGCCCCAAGATTGGGGCCTCGAATAGGAGCACCTGTACGGTTCGTTCTACACATGCACAACAAATGCCAAGGGTAAGTTGGGTAAATTATGCTTTTGATAAAGAGGATACGCGTATGACATGGCTTGAAATACGGAGTAGGCAGGGAGTCAGTCCTCTCCAACTGGATTTCGCCCGCCTTGTGGGCCCTGGAAGATATCCTGGCCAAACTTTCAGCCAAGTTTAATGTGCACGAACCGATGCTGCGTACGGGCTTGAGAGTTTTAGTTGGCTTAACGGTCTGAGCATCAGAGCTCCAGTATCGTACTTGAAATCGCTGATCAACCTGGGCATTTCCATCATAAGACCAATTTTCCTTCTCCTTTTCCAAATTTACTTTTGCGTGGTTTCAAATAGTCTTAGATCAGCTCATGCAGCTAGAAAATGGGAAATCATTTTTGAAAAGCCAGCCTGTAAGACGATGACGCCACAGTTGGCAGGAAAATAAGCGTCCAAATCTTTCACTGGCCAATCCAATCTTTATTTCTGGCAAGAAGCCGAAATGTGGTTTTTCTTTTTTTGGTCAATCATCCTGTCAATTCATTATTGGCAATATTGGCCGCTCCAACCTACAGTCGTGGGCTTTCAGAATTCGGACCGCAGAGGATGCAGACACAAAGCACCAGATGATGCGCATACAATAATAATATAACTATTACCATAGGGCTTTAAGTGGTATAAAGATTGGCCAATTTTTTTTTTAGTCTTTGGCTTTGATGTTTGGGTATAGGATAAAAATGAATAATTGGCGTGCATGATGGCGGGTGAGGTGGACATGGATGGGACTCTTGAATCCGCTGTAATTTTAAAATTACAAGATGGCCGCCAGCCCCTGCAACCATGAAAATGCAAGCGGCTGCTGTTGGTCTCACAACAATCCAGACTTGTCAAAGGATGCAACCCACATACCATTTACCAGATGAGCCCTTTATATTCCAGCTTTGAAACCGTTTTAATCCGGCAAGATTTGGTGCTTCTACGCAGTATCGAAAGCTGGCAGCGCTCGGACAGTACCCCCATCTGTCAGCGTCGATCAGCGCTCGGCCGCATGGGTAACCCAGCCAAGCGCAGCCCTGTTTCATTGGGAATAATTTTAATAAACTTCTCTGTCACAGTTGGATGGCTGTAAGATGGATGAATTGGCTTGCGAACCTGTCAGCCTGTTTGATTTCGGAGTTGGCGGCCCCTTTCAGAGCCGCTCCTTGACTCTGTGCTCGACGAATACATCTATGAGCTGGATCCTGCTCGTTGACACTGATGATTTTGGCTCCATCCACCAAGTGCATCCTCGACCCTAGAGCGTTACAACATGGCGTCATCTGCTTTCATAGTGCTGGGCCTGGTTCTGGTTGCCCAGCTGACACTGGGACAAACCCCCGGCAATATCACCGAGGTGCACCCCAAGTTGGACACCTACCGATGCACGGTGCTCGGCGGCTGTAAGAAGCAGACCAACTACCTGGTTCTTGAGTCGAGCACACATCCCATACACCAGGCTACAAACAGCTACCATTGCGGCACCTTTGGAAACAAGCCAAACAGCACTGCCTGTCCCGATGCCGCATCCTGCGCCAAAAACTGCATCATTCAAGGAATTCCCGACTACTCGGCCAGAGGTGTTAGCACATCCGGCGACGAGCTACGCCTCCAGCAAATCTACAATGGCAATGTGGTTTCCCCCCGCGTCTACTTCTTGGAAGATAATGAAGAAAAGTACGACATGCTGTATCTTACCGGGGCCGAGTTTTCTTTCGACGTCGAAATGTCAAAGCTGCCCTGCGGCATGAACAGCGCCATCTACCTTTCCGAGATGGCCCAAGATGGTGGCAAGAGCCTCAGCACTTACAACAAGGCTGGTGCACGCTACGGCACTGGGTACTGTGATGCTCAGTGTTTCGTCACCCCTTTCATCAATGGAGTCGTAAGTGGAATCTCGCGGCAATTGCTGCATCAAGCCTGGTTCTTTGCTAACATGTTGCACAGGGCAACGTTGCCGGACGAGGTTCGTGCTGCAATGAGCTCGACATCTGGGAGGCAAACTCCCGTTCTACCCTGATTGCGCCTCACACATGCAACCAGCCCGGGCTATACGAATGTACTGGACATGAATGCAACACCGGAGGCGTCTGCGACAAGTCCGGCTGCGCATGGAACGAGAAGCGTTACAACATCACCAACTACTATGGACGCGGTGACACGTTCAAGGTCGACACCACTCGCAAGTTTACCGTTGTTTCTCAATTCGTATCCGACGCCCAGGGATACCTCAAGGAAATGCACCGACACTACATCCAGGACAACAAGATCATCCAAAGTGCCGTTGTCAACATCGACAGTGCTCCCAAGATCAACTACATCAACGACGAGTTCTGCTCGGCAACTGGCGCCAACGAATTTCTGAGACTAGGGGGCATGAAGGGGATGGGCGAATCCATGAGCCGTGGAATGGTGCTCGTCATGAGTCTTTACTGGGACGAGTCCAAATTCATGAGTTGGCTGGATCAAGGCAACAGTGGGCCATGCAATGCCACCGAAGGCAGCCCTGCATCTATTCAGCGGATTGAACCCAATCCTGAAGTGACTTTTAGCAACATCCGAGTCGGAGAGATCAATTCCACCTTTTCCGCTATTCCATTACATAACAGGAGCACTCTTCCGGGAACGGGCAAGCGAGCACCCCATTTGGAGCATCACCTCCGTCACCACAAGCGTCGACACGGGTTTTAAAGCAATCGTCGTGGCTTCTATTTGAATTTGAATATTTGACATTGTCCCGATTTTTGCCCCAGGTGCCAGAAGAAGCTACTTGCTGAGAGTTTTGAGTAACCTGCGAGTTACTTGGTGGCAATGCATACAAAAATATGAAACGGGTTACCTGCTCTGGACAGCTGGTACGGAGATGTTGCCAATCATGGCACTCGGATGATGAATTCTTTCTTGTTTATAATATTAAACTTTATATATATATGTACTATGTTGGATTCCAAAGGGAACAGATGAGTGATATTGCATTAGTGCTGTCACAGGGGTTTAGGTTAGTGTGTTTAATGATGCTTAATTCTGTATCTAATCTAGCTATTGCAAAATGTGCTTATGCCTATAAAGCGAAACTCTTGTAAGCTAATAATATGAAGAGGCATTTGTATATAAGATGCTTAAGGCATAAGAGAGTTTTATTTAGTAGTAAAGATAATAAACTAGAAACCCTAATCTCCCCTTAAAACTTATTATATTAGCTATAATATATATATATATTTTTTTTTCTATTAATTAAATAAAAAAGGTATATTTCTTAGATTTAAATCCTAGCCTTATAAATTTAATTAGAAAATAAATAAAAAATAATATAATTATTATTATAATTTAAGATTATATATCTTTATTTATATATTTTATAATACTTTTTAAATTTAATATATATTTATTATACCTAAGTAATTAGTAAAAATATAAAATAAAAGAATATTAAGGATCTTTACTTATAAGGTTTAATATACCTATTAAGTACTATAAAGCTAGATAGAAGATCTACTTTAGCTACCTTAGATTATATACCTAAGATTAAATTTAATTATTTATTTAATAAAAAGAAATAATAATAAGCTAAGACTTCTTAATTTAATATAAATCTAATTTATTTTATAAGGAAATAATATAATATATTATTAATATATTATAATTAGAATTTATTAAGTATATTATATTTATTTAAATACTTAAAAGGCTTTTAAGTCTAATAATATATATAATTTACTATATTATTAAACTATTAAGTATAAATTCCTATTAACCTATTAAATAATATTAGTAATTAATTTATAAGGGTATATAAGTCTTATATTAATAATATAAATTAATAGTAATTTATTAATACTAAAGATAATCTAATTATAAAATAAATATTTATAAAGATAATTAAAAGTAATTAAATAAAATAATTTAAATAATAAGTAAATAAATAAATACTAATAAAATTAATAATAATATATAAATACTTATTCTAACTCTTTATAGCTTCTTTATTAAATACTTCTTACTATTCTATTTTAAAAGGTTTACTATTAATAACTATATCTAGTAATTAAGAACCTTAGGAATATTAGCTGTTACGTGCTAGAATTAGCTACTTAGTTAGGTGATAAGACCAGCCCTGGGAGAATTGAATTATTAAACTATAGGCGGTCTTAGGGTTAGCAAGTTTATAGACTTAGCTATTATAATAATGCCTTTTATAGTTTGCTAGGTGGTTCTAAGTACTAGAATATTAATTCTATTTTAATGGATAGGTAGTTCTTCTTTAATAGGAGTTTTTCTTTTTAAAGTTCTTAGTTTTTATTAAAATATTATAAGGATAGCTTATTTAGATTATTATAAAATTTAGATCTAAAAAGCTATTTCTTTTTTAATTATATTTTAGGGTTTTATATAATAATTATTTATAATTAATAAATAGTTTATAGTTTACTTAGCTTTATATTAAAGAGTATTTATGTTTTTTTTATCCTAGGATTAAGATTATTAGATTTAAATTAAGTTTTTTATTTACCTTTTTTATATATAGTTATCTTAAAAGTTATAAGATTATATAATTAATCTCTTATTTAGGTATCTTATAAATTTAGGTTTTTTAAAGTTATATTTAGTCTTTAGATATTTAGTTTAGATAGGGTTAATTAATTAAAGAGTAATTATTATTATTTATTATAGTATATTTTATAGGTTAAATTTAATATATTTAGTATTGAATTCTAAGGATTATTAGTTATATTTGGTAGGGTATTATGCTTATAGCTTATAATTATACTTAAGTATTAAGATATAATATATATAATACTTAACTTTTTATAGTCCTTGTGATAATTTTAGCCTTTTAAGGGCTGGTCTTGTTACTTAACTAAGTAGCTAATTCTAGTATATAATATTAGTAAGCTTAGTATTTTAAGATATAATTTTTTACTTAATCTTACTATTTTTATATTTATTATTAATTAACTAAGGGAAAGTTAGCAAGGAAACTAAGGATAAAAATATTCTATTATTATCTTATAAAGTCCCTTTAAACTTTTATAAAAAACTATTTATAGCCTTTTTAATTATAAAGAATAATATTACTCTTACTTTAGTATTAATAATAATATACTATTAAGGAGAAATATAAGTTGTTTTAATTAAATTATATTTAATATTAAATATAAAGATAATAGACCTTTTCTTTATAAAAGGTATACTTAGTAATATCTTTAAAGCTATAAATAGCTTTTTTTTAGATAATAATTTAAACTTGGATTTAATATTTCTAAACCTACTAAATTTGCTATTAAAAGTAATTATAGTAAGGGAGGTAATAATAATAAGAGTAATTAAAGGTATAGCTCTTTCTAAGAAAATCTAAGTATTAAGAACTATAATAATTATATAATTATCCTTATTAATTAATAGATTAATTAAGTACTTATAATTAAGTAGACTAATTACCTTGCTAGCATAGGAAAAGGGTAACTTAGAAGTAAACTAAGTATTTACTCTTTTTACTATTTTCTTATATAATAAATTAAAAGAATATATATTAATTAAAGATAGAATAAAAACCTAGAACAAATAAAAACCATAAAAAAAGGACTTTTTTACCTAGCCTAGAATAATATAAATAGTATATTATTTTTTATTGTTTTATTTTTAAAAAAAACCCTTTAATTACTTAACTTAACCTATATATAAATAGGATACTCTTTATTTAGCATTTTTATTTAATTTTTATAAGGAGTAATAGGAGTTTTAAACAATTTTCTAGTTACAATTATTTGCCTATAAAAACCCTAGTGGGGAAAAATGACTAAATACAATTAACTCTTTTTTACCTATTCCCTGGGCTGGGGGCTGGTGCAGGGAATTGAACCCTGATCTCTGTGAAAAACACAGCGCGCTAACCACTACACCACACCACCATAGTATATTATAATAGTATAGAATATTTTTACTAAATATTATTAAACCTTAGAATAAAATCCTACTTTAATATAATTTTACTTAACCTAATTACCTAGCTAATAAAAGAAGCCTAGTTAGAAATAACTAAAAACCCCTCTCCCCCTAAGAAAGTATATAAATTAACTCTAAGTAAGGATTAATAAGATAAATTATAGGATAAAATATTAAACTAAATAGTATATATACTTAAATACTTATATCCTAGATTATTCTAATAGTAATCCTATAAATTTCCTCTTTACTATTACTATTAATAAAATATAAATCTAGCTTCTTAAGAACCTATATTAAGATATAGGAGTGAATTTTCCCTATAATCTAAAACTATTAATTCTTCTATTACCCTTTATCTATTAGGGAGCTATAAACCGTAAAATTAAAGCTTAGAAAGATTTCCTATAGATTAGGATTCTAATAAGCTATAGATTATAAGGCAAAATACTTAAGCTTCTATTAAAGTATAAAAGTAATTTATATCCCCCTAAGAAAAGGGACAGCTTAATAAGATAATAATACCAAGGAGTATATTAAACCTTTAAACTTTTAAATCCTATAATATAATTATTTTTATACTTATAATTACCTTAGAAGCCTAAAGGTAATATAAAATAAAAACTATAAAGCTTTCTTTAGTAAAAATAAAATATAATAAAAATATAGCTAATAGCTAGAATTAGTATATTTTAATATACCTATAAATATACCTATAAATAATATTAATTAAAATATCTATATTCTAATATTATCTTATCTATAAAGGTAATACCCCTTCTAAATCTAACTCTATATATAGATATATATATTAAAAGATCTAGGCTATTAATATCTAATTTACTATAATAAATAAATACTACCTTAATAAGAAAATCTACCCTTTATAATATTAAAGTATTATATATTCTAAGAATAAGATTAAGCTTATTCTTTAGAAGTATAAGCTATTTAAGAAAAAAAACCTTAATAATAATAATATTAAATTTATTATTTAATAATAAGATATACTAAAGTTAATATTAAACTATTAATTATTTATAAAAAAAAGATCTAATCTAAATAACTCTTAAAAGAGATTTATAGAGAATATAAATAATAATAATAAGTAGTTTAATAATTTAATATAAATAATTAATTTTAGAATAAAATAAGAGTATTACTATTTATATACTATATTTTTACTATTTATACACTAAAATTAATTCTACTAAGGTTTAGCCAATATACCTAGGGTTTAACTAGTATTTCCTATCTATATATATACCAAAGTCACCTATCTTAAGATAACCTTCTACTATAATTTCACAGCCCTCATAGGATAGCTACCCTTTAAAGCTAAGCATACAAAGAACCTAATTATAAGCTAAGATTAAAAAGGCAATAGCTATATTATAAGAATCTCTAGTACTATCAATAAAGCAATATAAAACACAATCTATATAGCTAAAAACACAAGATTAGGGATCTATAAAGGGATAAGGCAAAGATAGCTAAGCTTATAGCTTATTAGCTAGGTAAATAGTATTTTCTTTATTAGCTAAGGAAGTTATTTTAGTAAGTAAAATAATAGCTAGGCCTTAATATATTTATATTTAAGGAAATTATAGAAATATATTTTTTAAATAATTTAAGGGTAACTAGGCTTAAGCTTTTAAGCTAGGCTATTATTATTTTTATAGCTATTTAATTAGAATAAATATTATTTTTATAATTTATTAATATATTTTACTTAGTAAATATTTTATTATAAATTATATTAAAATTTAAGATATTAAGGGATAAAAGGGAAATTAAGTAGACTTTAGTAGATTTTAGTATATAAATAGTAAAAATATAGTATATAAATAGTAATACTTTAAAATAAATATAAAAAAAAGGAACTAATAAAGGAAGAGAGGTCCTACTAGAATCTATAAATTATTATAGGATTATAATATAATAAAAATATAATAAGATTTAAGCTTTTATATATAAGGAAAAAGCACTAAAAATATTTAGCCTAAAGCCTTAATATTAAGGCCCTTTATATAATAATTCTCTATATTAGAAAACTAAGTAAAGGTATTAAGCTAAGTAAGAAAAGATATAATTATATTACTATTAAGACCTTTTTAATTATTAAAAGATCTTTAATTATAGCTTTTATTAGCCTAGGATAAAGTTAGCTTTAATATAATATATATTAAGCTAGAAAATAAAATATAATAAATAAAATATAAATATTTATAAAAAAAAATTATATTTAATATTAAGATATAAAAGATCTTTTATTATAAAAATATTTAATTAATATAGAAATATATAGTAAAATATAAATATATAATTAATAATTCTAAATAAAAAGAGTATATTATTTATAAAAAGGATTCTTTATAAAAATACTATTATAGTATATTCCATAGGTTAAATTTAATATATTTAGTGTTAAATTCCAAGGGCTACTAGCTATACCTAGTAAGGCATTATACTTATAGCTTATAACTATACTTAGGTCTTAAGATATAATATATATAATACTTTACTTCTTATAGTCCTTATAACAATTCCAGCCTTTTAAGGGCTAATCTTATCACCTAACTAAGTAGCTAATTCTAATATATAATAAGTACTAGCTATATAGAAAAGACTACTATTCTAGTAATATTAAGTAGAAATAGAATAGGAAGTAAATTTAATAAATCCCTTATATTATAATATTATAAATTCCTTAGTAATATTTATAGCTTCTCCTTATAATATTAACTTCTATATATAGACCTTAGTATTCCTTAGTATAATACCTTAAAAATACTCTTAAAGTAGTTTCCCTAATAACCTCCTATTATTTAATTTTCTCCCAATCTATATATTTACTTACTATATTCTTTAGTTTCTTTATAGCTTTCCTAGCTTTTTTCTTTTTATTAAATTTAATCTTTAATATATTTAGTCTTCTTATACTTAATCTTACTAACTTCTATTAAAAGTTAATTAGTTTCTTAGCACCACCTTATATAAATATAAACTAACAAATAATAATTTTACTTATTAATTCCTTATCTAATTCTATATCCTTCTAGGTAGCTTTCTAATTATAGATAATTATATAAATAACTTCTAATTTTATAGGATATCCTACTAATTCTAAGGTTTAGATATAGCTATATAGATATTTAATCTTAGTAATATATTTCTTATTAATCTTAATAATATTATCTTTAGAATTAATAATATCCTAGGTAATTACTTTAAATCTATCCTTAATTCCTTTGAATATATTACTAATTTTCTTAATTAGTATACTTACCTCCTTATTGTTAGTTTTCCTTAATTTAAGTTTAGTAATTACCTTTTTAAGTTTATCTAATTAGACCTTAAATATTTATATAATAATAGTAATATCTATAACTATCCTTATAACTAAGTTAGCTCCTATACTTATACTACTAATACCAGTAATAATATTAATAATATTACCTATATTAATTTAGCTAATTATTATAAAATACCTTATAATTATATTATTTATTATACTATAACTATTAATAAATCTAATTACTAAAACCTTAGATCTAAATAAGAGATTATTTAACTAATACTTATAATAAGTTTAATAGATAAAATTTCTCTCTCCTATCTTTACTATTACTATTACTTTTATAATATTCTTAATAAACTAAATAAATAACTATTCTAAGGCTATTTTAGCTTTTATTTTAGTATAGTAAGCATAAATATAAGTAATAGTATTATTATATAAGCTAATAAAAAAGTATTATAAATTAAGGGGTCTATTATTATTAATTTTAAGTCTATAGAAATAGAACTTAATATTATAGGTATTAATTACCTTAATCTTTAGCTATTTATTCTTCCTAGGTTCTTTTTCTTTAAGATAATACTACTCCTATTAATTATTATAAGGATTAAAATTATTTATAGGCTTATTATTATTATTATCTATTTTACTTTCTTTATTATAAAGGCTTTTTAGTTTTACCTTAGCTTTTTTATAGCTAATATTACCTTTATTATAGGGATAAGTAATAAGAAAGTCCTTCTTAGTAATCTTCTTCCTAGTATTAAAAGGTATTTTATTAGCTTTATTATTACTTATAATTTTATCGTATTTCATTTCTATCGGAGAAAGCTTCATAGTTTTCATCTTATATTGCCTTTAGGCTTCTAAGGTAATTATAGGCATAAGGGTAATTATACCATAGGATTTAAAAGTCTAAAGGTTTAATATGCTCCTTAGTATTACTACCTTATTAAGCTATTCCTATCCTTAGGGGGATATAAATCACTTTTATACCTTGATTATTACTTATAATATAATCTTCTAAGTATTATTAAGTTTTAATATTTTTAGTAATCTTAGATCTTTTTATAGCTTAGGAAGTAAAGGTAATAGAATTATTATTACCTATAGTTTTTTTATATTTATTTTTCTACTTTTCTTTTTCAAAGGAAGTTCTTTTCTAATCCTTCTTATTAATATTACTAATATTAGAATCAAAATTATCTTTAATATTAATAAGGGTAATTACTTTATCCCTATCTTTATTTCTATTATCCTATTTATTAGTATTTTTATTATTAAAAAAAGCCTTAATCCTTATCTTTATATTAAGGGTTTTATTTTCCTAAAGGGGCTATTTAGGCTAAGCCTCTTTTTTATTATAAATAAGGTCCTTAGTAATATTACTATTTAGATTATTAATATTTATATTTCCTTTCTTATTATTATCTTATCCCTAGGTAGCTCTAAGCTAATTAAAATTAGTAAAAGCTAACTCTATTTAGGCTAGCTTAATATTAATATTAAGGGTATCTATAGATATTATAAGATCTAGGCTAAGTTCTAGGTTTTCTTCTTTTAATAGTTCTTCTTTTAATAGTTCTACTTTTAATATTCTTAAATTAATATAAAAATATTTCCTATTAAACTTAGGATATTTCTTATTAAACTTAATAATAATTATCCTAAACTCCTTATAAAAATAAAATTCCTAATAATATAATAATAGTTTAATAATTTAATAATATTTATATCTTAAAGAATTATATAAACTATTTAATATAATTTAAATATAAGGTTTTACTTACTACCTAGTACTTTCTTAATAGATTTAAAGATAATCTTACTATTAAGCTTTCTCTTACTTTATTTAATAGCCTTTCTATAAAAATTAAAATAGATAAATTCTACCTTAGTAAGAAAGGAAAAATAGCTATAGCTATTTAAATAGAAAGATTTATTAGGTATTTTATTATACCTATTAATAATTTCTTTATTAGTAAAATATTTATAGAACCTAGTATTAATTTTATATAAAGACTTTTTCTAGTATATACTAATTAGCTTCTTATATTACAAAGGCCTATTAGATTCCAATATATAGAATACTAATAATTATATATATAATATCTAGATATTAATATTAGCAATAAAATCTCAAGGGTTATAGGATAAAGGAAAAACTTACTAAAATAAGCAGTAAATTATTAAAGACTTAGGAAATAAAATAAAACTATTAAAATAAGTAATAAACTATTAGGGCTGGTAGTATACTATAGGTATTAGCAAGGGTAGGTTTATTTCTTTATAGCACTATTATTTAGTATATATATAAGAGTAAAATTAAGAAGCCTTTATATAACTTATATATATTTCCTATATATTATTTATATAATAAGAAAATAATATAAGTCCTATAGATATTATAACTAAAAGATTATATATTTATTTATTTTATTTAAGTAAGGCAAAGTATTTACAATAAAAACTAATAACTCTAATAAGCTCTAGTAAGTCTATAGACTTACTATTAAATCTAATAAAAATATAGAAATATTTTAAAAGGTAAATTAGGTATAAAGGTAAGTCTATACTTAAGACCTATTTCTTATTTTTCTTTTTTAGCTAATAAGCTTATAGCTAGAGCTATAGGTTTTATCTTTAGTAGCTATATCTTCTTTGTTTTATATAATATCTACTAATCTATATTATAAATTTTAAGGTAATCCTCTATAAGCTTATTTACTCTATCTCTAGTAATATATTTATTAATCTAAATATTATCTTTAGTAATAAAACCTTTTTATTATAATATAAATTAATATACCAATTTCTTAACCCTATTTTATACTCTATAGCCTATAACTCTCTTAACTTCCTAGATACTATTACTACTAAGCTTATTAATTTTAATTAATCCTAGCTTTAGTATAGTTTAGTTAAAAGGGTCCTTACCTTACTTAGGTTTATATAATTATACTATTAAGATTACTAGGTATATTTTCTAATATAAGGGGAATTCTAATTTAATTACTTATTAATAGATTTTATATAGTACTTTAAAGGATCTTACTTTTATTAGTAACCACTTACATTTTAAGTAACTAAGTAGCTAATATCCCTTATAAAGGCATAAATATACTATATTACCTTCCTTAAAATCAACTAATTAATATTAACTATTATAATATATTTTAGTAAATATCTTAGCTATATTAATAAGGAATTAGGCCTCTTTAGAGTAAACTCTTTGGATTATCTCTAGAGCCTCTAATATCTCTTTCTTATCTACTAGGCCTATTAAAAAGAAAATATCCATAATTATATTTAGCTTAAATCTATATACTAATTTATTCGGAGATCTATTAATTACTATTAGTAAGGTATTATTTAAATTATATTAAATTACTAGAATTGCCTAAGTTTAAGGTATATTAGGCTCTATAGTAATATAATACCTAATAATAATTTCTACTATTTAGTTCTTATTCTTATTAGTACTATTTATTTATAAATAATAAGCTATTAATATTCATATTATTATTACTAAAAATATTAAAATAGCTTTCTAAATCTTACTTATAAACTTTAGATCTTTATTACTTAAAATTCTCTTTGGTATTCCCTAGTTACTAAAAAATAATATTCTTAGGATTATTTCTTCCTAGTCTTTTGTAAAATAGAATATATTTCCTAGGATAAGTAATATTTTCTTAGAGAATAGGTAAGTTATTATATATAATATATTAAATTTCTTAAATCCTACCTTTTTCTATATAATATCTATAGTAAGGGTTTCTAATATATTTATAATAAAATATAAGGTAATTATATAAACAAATTAAGAAATTATTTATATTAGCTATAATTCCCTAGGTACTAGCTTCCTACTTATTAAATTCTCTCTATAGATTAGATAAAATAAGATAAACTTATATATAATATTACTTATATAGTAGAAATATATATTTAATAGTTTAGCTAGTATTCTATTAGTTCTAATATATTATTTATTATTATATACTATAATAAGTAGTATTTTAATTATTAGGTAGGAAATATAATGTCTTTATTTCCTAATTTTATTAATATAATAAAGGAGTCTATTTACTATTAGTTTCTAAGGCTTAAGTAGTTCCTATATAGAATTTAGGTTCTTTTGCTAAAGTTAGAGGATAAAGTCCCTAATCCTACTTAATTTATTATTCTAGCTATAACCTTTTATAATAGTTATTCTTATTTCTAGTACTATTACTATTTTAATAGCATTTGCCTTAGCTAAATATGCTTTTATATCTAATTTATTAAAATTACTTTTTTTTGTCTTATTATAATATAGCTTTTCTATTAGTAAGTATAATAAGGTATTAGGAATAATATTTAACTTCCTTAGTATATAAAAAATATAAAGATTAAAAGATAATAAGTAGTTAGTATATTTAGTAAGTTTTAAGTTAGCTTTATTAAGATCTATTATATTAAGCAATATATATATTAAAATCCCTTCTATTACTATATAATCTATAATAATATTAACTAGCAATATACTAAATTAGACTATTTTGTATTGTTTTCTAACTACCTATATAACTACTATTACTTCTACTTTAATTAAGCTATACTATTATTCAACTTTTAATATTAATCTTAATAAAAATATAATTAGTTTAAGCTTTTTTACTAGGATATCTTTTCTAGGTATACTTAACCTATCCTATTCAATATTTAGCTAGAATATAAAAAGTCTAAAACCGGTTTTATAAGTATTAAGTTTAAAGAATAGTAACTATTTTAGGTTATAGTAGTATAATAATAGCTATAAGCTAAGGAAATTATATATATCTTTAAAAGTAATAATCTCCTTCTTAGTTAATATAAATATTAATATTAATATATTTTTCTTTTAGACTTACTTTAAAAGCTTAGCTACTAGTATTCCTTCCTATTTTAACTTTTTTAATAGATTAGTTTTTTAATCTTATAATAATTAGATTTATAAATTATACTAAGGAATCCTATTACATAGGAATCCTACTATACTAATAAATATCTTTAATAAGGAAAGATTTATTAGTATTTCTATCTTTGCAAAAGTTTCTAATTTATTACTTATTTTATAGATTCTAGTACTATTAATAATAAATCCTAGTAAGTAAATACTTAGGTATTCAAAGAAAGATTTCTTTATTAAGATATATAACTAAGCTTTATTAATAATTTCTAAGATAATTTATAAGTACTCTAAATATTTTTCTAAAGTATTAAAAAAGATAATTATATTATTAATATAAGCTTAAATAAATATTTAGTACTCTTAAAATATATAGTCTATATAATATTAGCTATATACTAATATATTTTTAAATCCTATAAATATAATATTAGATACTTCTAACCCTTTATTAGATATAATAACTATATAGTTTTAGTGCAGCCTATATATAGGGAATTATTAAAAAAATCCTATTATATCTATAGATAAAAACTATAACTTTCCTCTAGTATCTACTATTATATCTAACTAATCCAGCAATAAATATACATCTGGTAATAAAGCTTAATTTAAAAGTCTAAGGTTAATAATAACCCTCCCTTTCCTCTTAATATTACTATAAGCTCCTTTTTATATAATAAAAGCTAGGCATATAATTAGTACTACTTTATTAAGATAGCCTATTTTACTAGAATTATAAAGTACTTAGTATTTTTTATTAAGTAATTTACAGTCTTTAATACCTAGCAGATATTTACATATTATTTTCCTTATATTCTTCTATTCTTTTACTAATTCTATCTTTATTTTAAGCTCTTTTAGTATTAATATTATACCTTTATCTTAATAAATATTAAATTTATTTATAATCTTAAGAATTTAAAGAATAATTTCCCTATTAAGATTAGTAATATATACTCCAAAATTATTCTTAATATATTTTACTTTCTTAGGTTTACTAATTTTATATCCTAGAATATTCCTATCTATCTCCTTAGTATTAGGTTTTTTAGTCCCTTTATTTACCTTATAGTATTTTATTTTAATTTTAACTAAGAAATCTTTAAGAACCTAAAAGAATACTTTTTTAATCTTATCTAAGGTTATTTTCTTAGTAATAAAAATACCTTCCTTATTACTAGAATAGTTCTTTATATAGCCTAATCTCTTATTCCTCTTAATAGTTATAGGCTTATTAGAGGGATTATTAACTTATATTAGCTTTAGAGTAGATATATCTAGTATTATATTTAAGGTTATTTCCTTCTTAGATTTAAAGTAATATACTTTTAATTTACCTTTAAAGTTATAATATTTACTAAAACTTACTTATTTAGCTTTAATTAAAGCTAAGCTTTTTAGTAATATTTATATTATTCTTATACTAATTACCTTTTAATTAAATAACTTTATCTAAATTCAAAGGATCTTAGCTTTTATAATTAAAGATTATATTAACTAGAAAATAACCTATAGATTAATAAAATCTACTTTTACTATATATTTATAAAGAAAATTTATTCCTAATAATATCTTTAGTAATAATACATTAATAATATTAGTAGTAATATTAAAATATGCTTATAACTCTTTCTTTCCTATAAAACTAGGAATATAAAAGTTAAATTTAGCCTTCTAAGTAATAATTATACTTAAACCTACCTTATTTATAAACCTTAGTAATTTATTAATTTATATTATATTCTCTATATAAGCTTTTACCTACCCTCTATTAATAAAGATTATTAAAATATTAATATTAATATATATCTAGTAAATATTACCCTTATTACTAAATCTTATCCTAATTTTTAGATAAATATTAGCTTTAGTTTCTAGTATTTTAATTATATTTAGTTTATTTATAGCTTCTATTACTTTAAGTAATAATTTTAATAGTACTTCTTATAGTTCTTTCACTTTTATTATAATTAGATAGGTTTCTATAAAAGTAGATTCCTTTGTATTATTTCCTTCTAATTCTTTTTTATCTATAGTTTTAAATACCTTCTTACCCTTTTTAACTATTATGAAGCCTTATTCCTTTAATTCTTATTATTAGTTCTTAAACTAAAAATTATCTTTATAAAGTCTTACTTTAGTAGAATAAGACTTTCTAAAAAAATTATAATTTAATTACTAATAATACTAAAATTGCCTAGATTTATATTATTCTTAATTTTTATATTTTTAACTTAATTATAATATAAAAGACTTTTTTACTATTCTATATTAGGCCCATCTTACCTATTATATATATATTACTCTTAATATTTTTCTTCTTTATATTAAGATTTAAATTAAAATAAGCATCTATAATTATAATATTAACACTTATCCTACTAATTCTAATAAGTCTACTTATCTTTAGGTCCCCCTAAAGACTCTTTCCCAAGGAAAGCCTTTTTTCCTTCTACTTTTATACTAATTTTAATTCTTAGAGATTAAAAGTATTTTTTAAGTATTTTTTTTTTTAATCTTTCTTAATTAATTTAATTTAATATCTATAGTATTTAGTAATATATAAAGTAATTTTAACTTAGGGTCTAACTTAGTCTAAAGTATTTAAAGGAATAATAAATTAGAGTTATTTTTTAATATTCTTATTATTTTAAAGACCCTTATAGTAAAATCTCTAAAGGATTTACTATTTTTAATATCTTCTTTAGAGAAAAAGGTATATTTTAAGAAATCTATTATATTTTTTATATAAATTCTAAATTCTACTCTTAAATAATAATAAAAAAGATTATTTTTATTAATTCTAATTTTCTTTCTTTTTTAGTTATCTATTTAATAGTATTATTATTAAACTACTTATCCCCTTAAAAGTATTATAACTTATTATACTATAAAATTATATTTAATAAGATTATATTTATTATAATAGATAATCTATTTATTATTATAAAATATTTTTTTAGAACTTCTACTATTAATTTCTATATTAGGCTAAAAGAAACTAATATCTATATAATATATTATATTATATAACTAGCTTATCTCCTTAAAGAATATTTAACTTATAATCCTTCTTTTAATAATATTCTATCTATTTTTAGATAGCTTAATTATAAAATTAGTACTAACATTAAAAGGCTTAGGTAAAATATTATTATATTAAAAGCCTAAGCTTTCTTACTTAAGAATCCCCTAATATTATTAATAGTACTATAATTATTAGTAATATTATTATTCTATATCCTAGTCCTATATTAATCCCCCTTATACTAGGTTTATCCTAGCTAAAGTAGAAACTAGCCCCTAAAAGGTTTAAGATTAATATAATACTATTATTAGACTAATTACTAGTTTTAGTATTAGATTAATAAGCTCTATTACCTATACTTGGTCTATTAGGCTAGCTAAGCTAAGCTATTAAAATACTAAGCTAAGTAATAAATCTAATTCTAGAATTAGTAAAATCCTTTAATTACTAAACTTAGGATTTTATAGAATTAGTACTTACCTAATCCCTTAAATACTTAGGATATCCTAGCTAAATACTAAGATTATTAGTACTAATACTAATAGCTACTCTTAGGATAGGAGTTAACTTTTTTTAAGATTAAAGTAATTTCTTATCTTAATTAAGTCTTAGGTTTCTCTTAATTTATTATTTTTATTTATTTATTTATATTTAATTAGTATTTATTTTATTTAAATATTTTAAGATTTAAAATATTAAAATATAAATAATCTTAGGATTAGTAAGTTTATAAACTTAGCTATTATAATAATACTTTTTATAGTTTACTAGGTAATTCTAAGTATTAGAATATTAATTCTATTCTAGTAAATAGGTAGTTCTTTTTTAATAGGATTTTCTTCTTTTTAGAGTTCTTACTTTTTATTAAA
This sequence comes from Calonectria pseudonaviculata, assembly GCA_004380915.1. Taxonomy (NCBI): domain Eukaryota; kingdom Fungi; phylum Ascomycota; class Sordariomycetes; order Hypocreales; family Nectriaceae; genus Calonectria; species Calonectria pseudonaviculata. The sequence continues at coordinate 2,292,957 of PGGA01000012.1, forward strand.
ATATTATAAGAATAGCTTATTTAGATTATTATAAAATTTAAATTTAAAAAGCTATTTTTTTTTAATTATATTTTAGGATTTTATATAATAATTATTTATAATTAATAAATAATCTATAATTTACTTAATTTTATATTAAAAAATATTTAAGTTCTTCCTATTCTAGGATTAGGATTATTAGATTTAAATTAAGCCTTTTATTTTTTTTTTTTATTTATAGCTATCTTAAAAGTTATAGGATTATATAATTATTATTTTATTTAGGTATTTTATATATTTAGGTTTTCTAAAGCTATATTTAGTCTTTAGATATTTAGTTTAGATAGGGTTAATTAATTAAAAAGTAATTATTACTATTTATTATAGTATATTCTATAGATTAAATTTAATTTATTTAGTATTAAATTCTAAGGATTATTAGCTATACTTAGTAGGGTATTATACCTATAGCTTATAATTATACTTAGGTCTTAAGAAATAATATATATAATACTTTCCTTTTTATAGTCCTTGTGATAATTCTAGCCTTTTAAGGGCTAGTCTTATTACCTGATTAAGTATCTAATTTTAGTATATAATAAATACTACCTATTCCTAGCTAATTATATAATTAAACCATTTATTATTTAAGTTAAGGTATTATTTATATTTTAAGTCTAAGGATTTTCTATGCCTTTTCTTAGTAGCTAATTAAATAATAATAATAAATTAAGTAATATATAAGCTCTTTAATAAATATTATAGCTAATAAATGGTTTTTCTTTTTTTTTAAATATAGAAATCAGGCATTGTTTTATTTATGTTTAATAGCTAATATTAAAACTTAATAATAAAAAAAGCATCCTAAATCTCTAAATAGTCTAATTCTATATTAAGGACCTACTTAGCTTATAATATAACAAAAGTTTTTAAATATAATATATAGGGATTAGATACTAAAAAGATAAGCCTTTCTATATTTAACTAGGATTTTCTTTGATAATAAGGGGATCCCTTGTCTAGAGGCTTAGTTATAAGTACTCTAGGTATTCTTTTTTTTCCTATCTAAGAAAGGAATAGTTACTAAGGAATTTTAAATAAAAGTTAGGTTTTTAGTTGAAAAATATATTATATTTTTATCTAGGTTAGACTTATTTTTGTAGGCTTAATAAAATATAAAATAATAACCCTTTAAGGCTATTTAAACTGCTTATAATACTATAATTAGCCTTAAAGTAGAAAAATAGATATTATTAATAATTGTGGGTTTATCCCAGGGATTATAATGTTTTTATAGTCATAGGTCTAGTAGCTACTAAGGGGGTTCTTATTATATTTGTCTTTGTCTATTCTAACTAGCTAGGGCTATAAGGCTAAAAGTTAGTATTAGGATTATATTATATAATACGGAATAATACCTCTTCCGGGTCAGAGTAAGGCTATTTAATAGCCTTATTACTAATAGCTAAAATATAAAAATATATACTATTTAATAATATAAATAATATTCTAATACTTAAGCTTTTCTCTTTTATATTAAGGATTTTATTTTTAGTTAGAATAGGCCTTTATTCTAGGTTAAATAGCCCCTGCTTTTTGCTCTTATAGTAAATAGCTCTTCTTATTATATTTTATTTCTTATTATCTAATCCTTTATTTAGATTATTATTTTATTATTATTAATAAAATGCTCTAAGGCTTAGTTAGGTATTACCTTTATAAGGATATTAGCTAGATTATCTTTTCTATTAATCTATTTTACTCTATAAAGCTTATATCTTTTATAGGATTATTTAAGTATTATAATATTAATTATTAATCTTTTTTTCTTTATTATTTTAATTTTTATAAAATATTTATATAAAAAATATAAATTAGTATAAATAATAATTAGAATAGGGGATAAATTAAGCTAATTAGTTATTTTTATAAGAGTTATTATAAAGGTATATATAATATTAGCTCTTATTATTATATTATAGATTTTAAACGTAAGTATACTTTAAGTAATTTATTAGTATTTAATTAAGTTAAAATATATAATATTTTTATTTATTATAAAGATTCTATTATTTATATATTTAATTATAATAAGAATAATAAATTTAAATTATAAAAAAAGATTAAGATTATTTATAAATATTTTATTTATAAATATAAATAGCTTTATTATTATAAAGTTAAGTAAAATAAATATAAAACTATAATTAAGATTATTTTTTTACTATTTAAGCTATTTATTTAGAGCTTTTACTTAGGCTATATTAGGCTCCTAATATTATATAATAATTAATAAGTTATAATATACTTTAGATTAATAAATTAAAGCTATATAGGCTTCTTATACCTATTATTTAATATATTACTTCTTTATAAGCTTAGGTTCCTTAGCCTTAATTATCTTAATCTTTATCCCTTAGCCTTTTTAGTGGATAGTAATAATATTACCTTCCTTAAGAGTTATAATAGCTCTATTAAAGGTAAAAGAATTCTTCTTTAATAACTTTTTCTTTAGCTTAGCTTTAAATAATACTTTTTAAAGCTTTTCTTTCTCTTTTTATAATAATTTCTTATTAAATATTTTAATTATATTATTAGTTTATATTTAATAATATTAAAATCTTCTTTTTCTTTTAATAAAATTAATAAATATAAATTAAATATTAATATAATTATCTTAAGTTCTTCTTTATAATATTTATTATATATTGCCTATTAGAATATTCTAGCTTTAGGAATACTATAGAATAGTATTATAACTCTTATAATAATATTTTAATGGTAATTATCTCTAATACTTTCTAGAAGCTAGGTAAGGATAATTTAGTTTAGCTTAGTTTATAATTATATATAAGCCTAAGTAATATCTTTTAATTATAAGGAAATACTTTTATTTAGAAAGAAAGGGATTAGGATTAAAATTAGCTATTAGCTATATTATTAAATTATTAGTAATTAAGTAAGAATAATTTCCTTCCCTTTAGTAGTATAATCTTAAATTACTAATCTTAACTTTTTATAAGGTTTATTAAATATTTTTCCTTTCCTTTTATTAATAATTTATAATTTAAAGATTTTAATTTCTTTATAGTATTTTTTATTATAAAAAATAAATTTAAATATACTTTTTTTAATTAAACCTTTAATTTATTTCTTTATTAATCTCTTAAATAATCTTTTTAATATAAAGATTATATCTTTTTTATATATTTAGATTACTAAGTCTAAATTAGATTTTTCTTTAGTAAAAAGAAATAGTTTTTTATAATTAATTTTAGCTTTATATTACTTAGTAGTAAGTATTATAAAAGGTAAAATAGGGTTTTTTTAAGGTTATTATTTTCCTTATTTTAATATAGAAAATACTTTATTAATTATAATTAGATTCTTTCTTAGGTAGCCTTTTTCTTTTTTTTATATTATTAGAGATTATAGAGGGGTATTACTAATTTCCTCCTTAGGTATTCTTATAATTTACCTTACTAAAAGTAAAATTATACTTTTATTCTTTAAAAAATAAGATTAGGATTTATAATTAGAAGAATAATAAAATAGCTTTTTACTTTTTCTTTTTTACTTTATTTTATACCTTAGGATCTTTATAATATAATTTAATTATTATTAAGTAAAACTTTATAGGTCTTTTTATACCTTTAATTATATAGGTTTCTTTATTATTAGTAATAAATATATATAAGCTAATCTAGCCTTCTTTTTCTCTTTAAGTATATACTATTAACTTTAGTAGGAGGTTAATTATTACTAAAGTATTAGGGCTATTATAAATAGCTAGGGCCTTATTTACTTTCTTTTATTATAGAGGTAATATATTTTTACTATTGATTTTTAAATAGACTTTATTTACTTAATTATTCCTAATAAGAGGGGTAATTTTTATATTATTTAAGGGTATATATTAAATATTAAGAGGATTAGGATAAGATTATTAGATCTAATTATATTATTAATTACCTTTACTATAGATTAGAGGGCCTTATTAATTCTAAGGGAGGGGTCTTTTTTTTAAATTATCTTATAAGCCCTATAAAGGGGTTTATAGTATTATTTAATCTTATTAATTAAGTTATAAGCTTTAATAGGTAATATATTAATAAAGATATTTATAATCCTTACCTTTTAGTATAATTCTCTTAAAATATATTTTATTTAAATATTTATAATAATCTAATTAGATAGTTCTTAATAAATATTAATTTAATATAGCTTAAGATGTTTTTAAAGGGTTCTTATAAATTTATTAGAAAAAAAATAAATTATATTAAAAGTAATTATTAAATTAATAATATAAAGAATAAGCTTATTTTCTAAGTAGAAAATAATAATAATAATATAATAATTAAAATTATAATTATCTTAGATAATAAACTTAAAATAATTAAATTACTTTATATAAAACTAATATTTTTTATATACTTTAGTAAGTTTTTTAATAGCTTTTTATTTAAGAGCTTATAAAATCTTTCTATAAAAAGATAATTAAAATAATAATAAATTTATTATAGTTTAATATTAATATAATTACTCTAGATAAGTGATTTTTCTATCTTTAGAAGTATCTAATATACTCTTATTTATATATTATTAGAACTTAAATATTGCCTTTTTTTTGATAGCCCTTAATATTATAAAAATAGATATTTAGTTAGTTTATATTATAAAATAATAAAAGGAATAAGATATTTATAGGTATAATATAAAAGGTTATAATTCTAAAGGGTATTAATATAATAGCTATACTTAGTAATTTTATTAGGGTTCCTTCTCTAAAGAAAACTCTTACCTCTTTTACTGCCTTTATATTAAGCTTAAGAGAGAGGATAATATTTCTTTTTAATATAATAAATTACTTATAATTACTAATTAATAAGCTTATAATATCTATATTAGGAATAATACCTTAGAATATTATTATTAAATATTAATTATTTAAAAAGAATTATAATATAAGCTCCTAAGATTTTATTTTCTTTTTTTTAAAGGGATTATTTTTAGTAAAAAAGTATAAGATTATTTAATTAATAAATTAATTTAAAATAAAAGATATATTAATCTTTATAAAGCTTATAAGAAAGGTATATTATATATTACTATTATAGTATACTTTGCCTATTCCTTCTTAGTCTTTTTTTTTATCTAAGGTAAGAGATTTATTATTATTAAAGTTATTATTAAGCCCTTTATATTCGGCTAAGAATATTAAAAATACTTTACTAATATAGCTTCTCTTAAACTTATAGTATAACTTTTTTCATTTTTTATTGTATAGTTTCTTAATTAATAGCCTAGCTTTTTGTAAATATAGTATATTTTCTAACTTTATTATATAGGATAAGTTTAGGCTTTATTACCTTTATTTATTTAAGGGTACTAAGAATAGCTTTTAGTTTTTTCTTAGTATATTTAATTAATCTAAAATTGGTTAAAGTTGTTAATTTAAAGAGCCTTTTTTATTATTACCTTTAAAATAAGTATATTCCTTAGTATAGCTTAAAGCTAGTAGTATATATCTTTATAAGTATTTAAGGGTTTTTAAAGATAAAAAAAAAAATCTTTAATATTATTATAAGTACTAATAATTTATATTTATAATATATTTTTACTTTAATTAAGTATAAGAAATATCTTTTAATGGTTTTTTAATTCTAAGAAAAACTTTTCTAAGACCTCTTTTTATAATAACTCCTTATTATTCTAGAGTATTTTAATAAATAAGGCTTTTTACTATCTTTTAAGATAATTCTAATATACTTTCTTATTCTTATATTTTTTTTATATTATTCTTTTTATTTAGTAAAAAAATAAGACTTTATAAGGATTATATATATTATTATAGTAATAAATAGTTACCTTCCCTTTAAGTATAATAAAGAATATTCCTATAAATTATACTTAAGGAATATTAGCTTATTTATATATTTAATAGAAAATATAGGCTTTACTCTTAAAGATATTATATTCTCCTTCTCTATATTTTATTTGTTTTATATATAGCTTCTTAAGATTAGTAAGCTTCCTTATATTAAGTATATTATTTAGTATTATTTCCTAGGGGCAGGGGTCTTAATTAATAAAGTCTTCTTTCTCTTTAGGAAGAATAGGAGTTCTATAGTATAGTTTCTTTTCTCTTTTCTTTCTTAGGATAAGGATTTTAAATACTATTATTATAATAATATTCTTAAGGAACTTTTTATCTTTATATAAAGTTATAAATATTCTAATCTTATATTATATATTTTTAATCTTTTTAATAGTCTATTTATAAAATCTTTAAGTTAAAAGACTTAGGTAAGCTTAATTAAAATAGATATTTTATTTTTTTTAAAATATATTCTTTTAATAAGAAGGTAATTTTATACTCTTAGGTAATAGGTAATTCTAGCCTTTTTCTAGTACTTTTTATCTTTTCCTTTAAAGTATACTTAAAATATATTAAATAGCTCTTTTCCTATTAAATTAGCTTAAGATTTTTTTATATTCTTAGCTCTTTTTTTATTTAAATAATAAGATTATTTTATTTAAATAGAATAAAAAGAAAGAATCTTTTATATAATAAATATAAGGAAATTTATTAATAATTATTAGATTAGGCTCCTATATACTAATAATTTAAATTATAATATTATTTTAATTAATATATAGGTATTTTTATTAATAGGGTTTTAATTAGTTACTTAGAGTTATATCTCTTTATTTAATATTTTATTAATCTAAGGAATAATATAAACTATTCTTAGATTAATTAGTATAGGTTTATCCTAGGGATTATAATATCTTTATAGTTATAAGTCTAATAATTACTAAGGGGGTTCTTATTATATTTATCTTTATCTATTCTAACTAGCTAGGGCTATAAGGCTTAAAGTTAGTATTAGGATTATATTATATAATCTAGAATAATACCTTTTCTGGGTCTGGGTAAGGCTGTTTAGTAGCCTTATTGCTAATAGCTAAAATATGAAAATAGATACTATTTAATAGTATAAATAATGTTCTAATAATAATAAAAGTAATATTAATAATCTCCTTAATAATATTAAGAATATTCTAATATTAAAGATTATCTTTTAATATTATTTATTTAATTTTAATAAAAGTAAAAATAAAGATATATTATTTATAATATTAATCCTATAAATAGTTAGAAATCTAGATAGACTAATAATTATATTTAAAAAATCCAAATAATTACTTTAAAGCCTTAATATTGTATTTAAAGAGCTATTTTAAGTACTAAAATTAGTTCTTTATATATTAATTAGGTAATTAACTAAGAAGGAATTAATAGGGAATATTAGATATTAATTTCTTTATATTAAACTAATAATATTTTTATATATTCTTAGCTAAGGCTATATATTAAGGATAATAATATATTTCTTTAGAATCTCCCTAAATATAATCTTATTAGTATTTTAAGCTTATTATAATGTATTTCTTTTGCTTTATAATATATATATTAATCTACCTAAGGATAATTTTATTAGCTATAAGATTATAATATAATTAGGATTATAATTATATTATAGATATAATAAAATAATTAATAACATTTATATTAATATATTTATTTTATTAGAAAAGTAATAAAAATAATATAATTAGAAGTTAATAATTATATAGAATATACTATATATTTTATAGCTAGATAGAACCTTCTTATATATATTAGCTAGAATAAAGGGTTCTATTAATAATACTATATTATAAAATATACTAATTCTAAAAGCTTTAGTATTCCTAATTATTAATTTTACCTTAGTAATATTAGATTTAATACTTAGCTTAGTATTCTAATTCTATATTCTAAAGTAAGATATTACCTTAAAAGTAGAATTCTAGACTAAGAGGATTAAAATAAAAAAAGAATTGTATAATTTATAATATTCTTATTTTTAGATTATTATAGAATTAATATTTAATTAAATAAAAAAGGAAGTTTAGGATTCTAAGAATATTAGTACTTAAATATAATATTAAATATTAAGTAATAATTATATATACCTATATAGGAATTTAGAGTTTCCTTAAAGCTTATTAAATATCTAAAAATAAGGAATTTATTACTATTAATATTAATTTCTTAGATTTTATAAATAATTAGGTAAATAATAATCTTAATACCTTAAATTTATAATAATTAAGAGATAAAATTATAGATAATTAGTAGATAAGATATTAAGTATATTTAGATAATATAAATATTATCTAGGATTAGATAAATAAGTTATTAGAAATAATAAAAGAGGAATAGAGTTAAGAGGAAAGCTAAGAAGTTATTATTATAATTATATTATATTAAAAATTATAAGGGTTATTAACCAAGGTGGATAGAAAGATAGTTAAATAGATCTTATTATATTATATAAACTTTAACTTAGTAAGTATTCCTTAAATATTTACTAAAATCTTTTATTTAACTAAATAGGTCTTATACTATATTTAGCCATAGTAATACTATATCCTAGTATCCTTATAATTATTCCCCTCTCTTTAGCGCTTAGTCCCTAAGTGCTTATCTATAGTTCTATTCTTAGGATATACTAATATATATATTTATCTATTAATATATAATATTATTATTTTTATTAGTATATTTATTATTCTACCTATATAGTATATATTTAGCAAGTGGTTACTATAATAATAATGCCCCTAAGCCTTTAATAAGTATTAACTGCTAGCGCCTTAACTAAGCTATATATACTATTACTAATTTCTAGCACTATACTAAGGATAGTATTAAGAGTATAGTAAGTATTTATAGAATATCTAATAAGTAGCTATCCTTATATATACTATAGAAGATTATTACCTAATATAAATTAATAATATTAAACTTCTAAGTCTAAGTAAATATTCTTTATTATATATTTAGTAGGTATTTTATTAATTTACTTATAATATAATCTTATCCTTATTAGTACTAAAGACTTATACCTTTACCTAGCCTTTACTATCCCTCTTTATATTTATAATAATAATATTACTATATTTATTAAATACTTACTAAGTATTCTAGGTTAGGCTAAATTTACTTATATCTAGGATATTAAGAAGGGTATATTATCCTAGTTTACTATTATATAAGAGTATAAGGTCTTATAGACTCTAGCTATTACTATAGGCTATTATAGCCCTATTTATACTATTAAATATACTAGAAAACCTCTTATTTAGTAGGAAGTAGTTAATATATTCTTATGCTATACTTATAAGGAGAAGTCTATAGGAAAGTCTATAGGGGAATTACCCTTTGCTTTTAGCTCTAAGTTAAAGTCTAGTAATAAGCTTATTAATAATTCTTTGGTGCTTACTAGTTATAATTATAATAAATAGGATTATAATTATAATAGTTATAGTAATTATAGTTATTATTATTATTATAGTACTATATTTTAGTTAATTATTTATTAAGCCTTTATTAAATGCTTATATAGATTACTTATTTTAAGGTTTCTTATATATTTATATTTATAGGTATATTAATTAGTAATTATCTTACTAATTATTTATTATACTATTTATTATACTTTCTTTTTTTTTACTTTATATTATTATTTTATTTCTTATATATATATTTATATTATTTATAATATTATTAGATTACTTATAAAGTATTCTATAAGTACTTAGTAAGCTCCTAGGTATTATATTTAATTAGCTAGCCTACCTACTTAACTTAGTAAAATATCTATTTTCTATCTTCTTTATAGTTTACTATTTCTTTTATTTCCTATTTATCTTTTTCTTTCTCTAATTCTAGAAAAATAGCTAAGCTTTTATTAAGTACTTATTATAAGGGTAGCTATAATTCTAATAGAAAGACTAAGAATATATTATATATTTATTAGTATTATTCTAGTAAGTATACCTTATATATCTATTTTATTATTCTTTTCTTAATAATTATTTTAATAAATTATAATATTAATTTCTTATTTTTAAAATAAAAATATTTAGTAAATAATCTAATAATATCTTTTTATTAGTATTTCTTAGCTTAGTAGTATTAATTATAATATTTAGCTTATACTTTTATTATAAATTATTAATATTTTTATATTTATTTTTATATTTAATAAAGGATTATTAAATACTTATTTACTTTTTATATTTTTATTTTAAAGTATATAAAAATATAAATAATAATCCTTAGATAATATCTATAAAGTATTTATATTAAGGAGACTTTAATAGTATTATATATACTATTATTATATATAAACTCTATTTTTAGTAATTAGGCTACTTAATAATTTAATAAGCCTTTTATATATACTTAGAGATATTTTTTAAGTATTTAATAAGTTCTTTTTATTTATTTATTTATCTAAAGATAATATATAGTAAATAGTTAATAAGTAATTATCTATTCCTTTATAAATTTTACTTAGAACTTACTAGTAATTAATTTATCCTTATTACTTATAATACCTTTTAATATTCTAAACTTATATTTAATTTTCTTATAAAAAATTTATATTAATTAAATTATATTAAGTATTTTCTTTATAAGTAAAAATAAGATATATTTAATTATTTAATATATAATAATTAAAATTATATTATATTCTTTATTATTTACTTAGATATTACTTAATAATTTTATAATAAAATCTATATTAATTTCTTAGAATAGATATATAAATAAAGAAAGTAATTATAATTATCTATATAGCCTATACCTTAGTAAGTATTTATCTTAGTATACTTAATATCTTATAATATAATCTTTAATATTATTAGCTATACTTTTCTAATAGAATTTATAATTAATTAGCTTAAGTATCTTATATATTCCTATATACTCTAATCTTAGATTATTATAATATTTTCTAAGAATTTCTTTCTTTATTATATATTAATTAGGAATAACTAATCTTCCTTTATAGAAAAAAATACCTTATTTATTAAGATAATATTTTCTCTATTTACTAATTACTCTATAAGCCTTTACTATTTATTATTAATAATATTAGTCTTTAGCCTATATTCCTTAAATTATATTTTTTAATTTATATAAAGATTATAAGAAAAATACTATTTTACTTTATATAAGTTCTTTTATAATAGGACATAGGATATATTAGTCTAGACTAATAATCCTAGCTCTAAATAAGTCCTTATAGTCCTTTATAATTACTTTTTACAAAATATTCTCTAAGTACTTATTAGTAAAGTCTATTGCTTTTTTAGCTTATATTATAATTATAGAAATATATACTATATATTATATTAGATTAAGAGGTCTAAAGGCTTAATACTAATCTAAGGATAAGGAAACCCCTTTTAAGCTTACTTTAATAGCTTATATATATACCTAGGTAATCTTATGCTCCCCTTTAAGGCTAGTAATTATTTACTATATATCTAGTAATAGCTTATTAATTAATACTAATTTCTTTATTAATATAGATAATATATTAGAGTAGGTTATTTCTCCTAGTATATAGTCTAGTCTTCTAAAGAGCCTATTAGCTAGGTTAGTTTTCCCTGGCCTATATTTAATATTAAAATCAAAAGGTATAAGCCTATATACCTAGTAAGTAAGCCTTCCCTAAAGGTCCTATACTAAGGCTATTATTACTCCTATTAAGGTAGTATAGTCTATAAGTAGTATAAACTTATCTAATAATCTTAATAGGTAGTAGCTCTAGTATTCTAGGCTCTTTATAATAGTAAGGAGCTCTTATTAGCCTATAGCCTAATATTGCTCTATAATCTTTAAGTATTTAGAAATAAATTTCCTATAGAAATTATAAAACCCTAGAAAGACTTATACTTCTCTAAAGCTCTTTAGTATTAGCTATTTAGTACTAAATTGCTTAAACTTAACCTAAGTCTATTTTAATCCCTTCTTAGGTAATAATATATCTACCTATAGGCATAAGGTAGGGCATATACCTTTATACCTTGTCCTAAGGTAGGCCCGGAAAACCTATATTAGCCGGGAAAACCTATATTACTTGTTTTTTGCTAGCTTCTTACTAAAAGCTTTAAAAGAAAATACTAAATTAAACTATTTTTAAGTAAATATTATATAATTATAAGATACTTATTAGATATAAGATTTCTAAGAAAGATTAATTTCTAAAGAAATAATTAGAAAAAACTAAGGCTAAATTAGAAAAGAGGGTATTTATAGTATTTAATCTAAATATCCTTTATAATACTAAAAAAGCTATAAAGCTTATTAAAATATTACCTTTAATTTATAAAATTATTATTAAATTAGGTAAATCTAGAAAGATTATTTAGTATATTAAGGCTAAGGCTTTATTCTTATATATTTTTATTAAATTATAAGGCTATCTAATACTTTTAATATTACCTAAAAATATAGTTTTTATTGCTTTTATATTATAGCTTAAAGGATTTAGCTTTTTAGCTAATAAAATATAAATTAAAAAGATTATATTAGGATTTTTATATTCTTAAGATATTAAAAAGGATTATTTTTTAAAATCTTAATATTTTAATTTTTATAATTATAATTTATAGCTTTAAAAGATATTTATTAAAGTAATAAATAAAATATAGAAAGTATTTAAAGTTTTTAATATTAAAAATATTAAGAAGTTCTATTTAAATCTTTAGAATATTATTATAAATTATAATATTAATTTCTTTAAATATTAAAATAAGAATAAATATAGAATTTATATTAAATATATTTAGGAATATATTAAGATTATTATAATCTATATAATATACTCTTAGTACTCTAAAGTTATTAATTTTATAAACTAAGAGTTTTATATTAATATTAGGGCTATAAATACTATTAAAGAGAGTATTTCTCCTTAGCTTATCTTTAAAGTATTTTTTTTAGCTTCCTAGTTTAATATTAATATTATTCTAAATATATAATTTGCCTAGTTAAATATTAGCTTTAGTAATAGTAATATTATCTTTAAATAGCTTTATACTTTTAATATATTTTTATAGAGAGCTTTTATTATAGCTAAAAAGAAAGAAGTATTATTTTAAATATAGTTTAATTATAATAAATAGCTTTATAATCCTATAATACTAAAGCTTTAATATAAATATCCTTTAAATATTTATTCTATAAAAAAGAAGATTTATTGCCTTCTTATTATTAATAGATTTTTTAGTTATATTTTCTTTAAATATATTAAATATTATATTTAATTTAATATTATAATCTACCTCTTGCTATTATATTCTATATACCTTATATAGCTATTTAATATTAATATTTTTTAGTTACTTAAAAATATATATTAAAAGGAAATTTAATAATTACTTTAAGAAAGTAATCTTGCTTTTTTCTACCTATAGTTTGCTTTTACTTTTATTAAAATCTATAAAGCTAGCTTTATAGTATATAATATTATATTAGGGTTTAAAAAATCTAATATTTAGCTAATTAATATATAGCTTATAATTAATTATATTATTATAAAATAATAATAGTAATAAAAAGCTATTTATTTTATTATTTTAATTATAATATTTATAAATACTTATTTTTAGGATACTTAGGATTATATTAATAATATTTATACCTATTATTAGTAGCTTATAAGTTTACTTACCTTATAAATAATAAGCCTTATTAAGAATATTATTTCTAAAGCTATATTAATATACTATAAATATAAGATATTTTTAATAGATTATCTTTCTTAATTAGAAAAATTTAATAAAAAGAGAAAGAGAAATTAATAAATAAGGCTAATAAATAATTTTATTATAAATATTAGCTTTTCTAATATTTAGGCTTAATATAAAGCTTTATTAGTTAAAATAAAATAAAAGGATAATTAAAAATAGCTTTTTATAACTTAAAGTTATATTCTTTAAGAGATTAAAAACCTTAAAACTCTATAAAGAGAAGAAACTACTTTTTATAAAGCTTAGAATTTTCTAAAGCTAATATAGAACTAATAGCTTAAAAAGTCTAATAATTATAATATTTATAATAGCCTTAAGGCTAAAAGAAAGTAATATAATAATAAAATAAATCTATTATCTAAGAAAATATTTTCTTAAGCTTAAAAAGAAATATCTTATACTATAAGACTAATTATTATAATAAATTAATATACTTAGCTAAATAATAATAAAAGTATTAAATTTATAGGCCTTAGATTATTTTAAGATAATAATAATAATAATATTAAGCTTAAGAGTATTAATAATCTTCTAAATAATACTAATAATAATTTTCTATATTAAGAAATATTATTAGGAATAAATTTATTATTCCCTTTAATAGTAATTTTAATATTATTAAATTTAAATTATAATTCCTTTATATTAATAGGCTTATTAATTTTATTATAATAAAGAGATTATTATTATAATATAATAAGTAATATAATTAAATATTAAGTTAAATAGATATTAAAAGTAATAAGGAAATAAGTTAAAGTTAATAAGATTAAAAGTATAATTAAAAGAAAAGCTTTTTATAAATTAGCTTAATTAAGCTAAAAAATATAATTTTTATTATTTTTATTAATATATTTATTTTTAGTTATTTTATAGCTTTTAAATTAATCTATTTATAGTCTTATATCTTAAATAATAATTATATTATAAAGTATAAATAATTATTATAAAAAAATTAATTATTTTATAGTATAAATTATAAATAGTAGGCTAATATAGGTTTTCCTAGCTAATATAGGTTTTCCTGGCCTACCTTAGGATAAGGTATAAAGGCGTGCGCTCTACCTTATGCCTATAGGTAAGGAATTTAATTTCCTTTTAATAAAATATATACTTAGATAACTTAGTATATAATTAAGTAGCTTATAGCTATTATAAAACCTCTTTTATATCTTTTATATATTAATCTTAGTCTTAGGAGTAAATAATAATATTATCTAAGTATATAATATAATATATATCTAATAGTCTAATAAATATATAATAAATATATACCTAGAAAGTTATAGGTATATTTATAAGTTTAAATAGTATTACTATATATTAAAAGTGGCTATATTATATATAAAAAGCAATCTTTTAATAATTAATAGGTTTAATACTAATATAATAATAAGTATTTTAAAGATCTATTTTAATAATCTACTTTATTTTTATTAATTAATCTAATAAATTACTAATTAGTAATAAGGGATAGTAATTTTTAATAATTACTATATTTAGCCCCCTATAGTTAATATATAGCCTTAATATACTATCTTTCTTAGGTATAAAAAGAACTAAAGCTCTTATTTTACTTATAAAAGCTTCTATTTACCTATTTATTATATTCTCTATAATATAGTCCTATAAAACTTCTTATTATTTACTATTAAATAAGTAAATTAGCCTATAAGGTAGTTTCTTTTCTTCCTAGAGATTAATAATATATTTTACTTTTTTTAATATAAATAGCTTTCCTATAGCTTTCTTACTAAAAGCTTATTTATAGTTCTTAAGATTTATAAATAGTATTACTTTTTTTTCTTTAATTTCCTTATTTAGAATAATTATTAGCTACTTATCTAATATAAATATACTATAAATATATATAATTTAGGCTTACTTTTAGTTCTTTATTAGCTTTCTTATAAATCCTTTTATATTTATAATAAAAATAGGTTTATAGCTCTAGGAATAAGCCTTAATATTAATAATAATATTTTCTTTACCTATAAACTTAGTAAATAATAAAAGATTACTAGCTCCCTTAGGTCTAATAGCTTTAATAAATACTTATTAAATCTTCTATAAAAACCCTTTAAAGTTAATTAAAAAGAAGATTAATTAGTAGACTTACCCTAGGAGCTTTATAGTCCTATTATAACTAATAAAACTTAATACTTTTTAATTAATTAATTTCTTAAGGCCTAGCTTTTTTACTAATTTTATACTAATTAGGTCTATTTATATATATATATTTATATTTACTTAGACTATTTTCTCTTTAAATACTTAAAGAATAATTATTTTACCTTTAATAATATTCCTAATAAAGACTATTATAGGATTTAATATTAAGGTATTAAGCTTAGCCCTTATACTTTTTTATTTCCTAAGAAATCTAATTTTTTAATCTTAATATTAATAGCTTATATTTATATTTTTAGGTATATTAGCTTAATTAGGGATTATCTTATTATTTACTAGAAGTAATTATTCTAAGGGATAGGCTAGTCTTAATTATTACTATTAAAATATTATAGGGTAAGATAATTCCTAGCTAGGCCTTCTTTAAATATTTATTACTAATTAGAGTTAGGTATAAAAGTATTCTAAGGCCTTTTATTCTAAGGTCTTCCCTTAGTCCCTTAGTTATATAAGTACTAGGCTTATAAGTAGTCTTAGTATTAGAAAAAAGTTTAAAGCCTTTTAGGTCCCTTTTATATAGTCTCTAGGTATAGCCTCTTATTCTAACTATTTCTTAATTACTTAATATTATTATATATATAAGGCTATAATCTCTTTGCTTTATAAGCTACTTTTTTTACTTTTTATAATAAGATTTATAATTATTTTATTTCCTTTTTTAAGTCCTTATTTAACCTATAGTAATATTAATAGGCTAAATTAGCCCTATTTTTTAGGTTTTATATACTAAGAGATATATAAATAGTATTTTATATATTAAAATAATTTATTAATAATTATTTATTAAATTATTATAAATTAAAAAGATTATTTTATAATTATATTTCCTAGGATTCTAAATTAATATATTTCTTATAAATAAAATCTAAAAAGTCTTACTATAAAGGATTATTAAGGCTTATAATATAATTCCTTTATTAAGTTTAAAGATAATAAGAGAATCTTATTATAATTTACTTAATTTTCTATAGATCTAAGTAATCCCTTTATAGACTATTTTCTAACTTTATTATATAGATCTAATTATTAATTTATATACTTATTATATTATCTTAGAAAGTAATATAATTATAGATTAAGGGCTTATTTTAATTCTTCCTAGGTACTTAATATAATTAGTTTATTAGTTTTTAAAGGAGTTCTATTTAAGCTAATTATTATTATATTATAATCTATAATAAGGTCTAAAATCCTTTTCTTTTTATTATATTTTTTTTATATTAAGGGGATAGTAAGTGCTTATTATACCTTACTTCTCTATATAATATAGCTATCCTCTTAGGAGCCTCCTATTCTAATCTTTCCCTAGAAAAAAGTCTTAGGCTATATAGCCTATTTTCTATATCTAGGATATAATTAGTAGGTATATATTTATACTACCTAGTTTTTACCTATTTATTAATTAATACTAAGAGCTTAGCTATTAAAGCTAATTAGTTTTTTATTATATTAGGCTATTCTAGTAAGAGGTATATTCCTAGGAGTATATTATATAAATTGCTAATTTAGTATATATTTAGGGGGGGTTTATTATAATTATCTACCCGTAGGCATAAGGTGGGGCGCACGCCTTTACACCTTGTCCTAAGGTAGGCCTAGAAAACCTATATTAGCCGGGAAAACCTATATTAGCTTACTATTTATAATTTATATTATAAAATAATTAATTTTTTAATAATAATTATTTATACTTTATAATATAATTATTATTTAAAATATAAGGCTATAAATAAATTAATTTAAAAGCTATAAAATAGTTAAAAATAAATATATTAATAAAAATAGTAGAAATTGTATTTTTTAGCTTAATTAAGCTAGCTTATAAAGAGTTTTCCTTTTAACTATACTTTTAATCCTATTAATTCTAACTTATTTTCTTACTATTCTTAATACTTATTTAACTTAATATTTAATTATATTACTTATTATATTATAATAATAATCTTTTTATTATAATAAGATTAATAAGCCTATTAATATAAAGGAATTATAATTTAAATTTAATAATACTAAAGTTATTACTAAAGAGGGCAATAAATTTATTCTTAATAATATTTCTTAATATAAAAAATTATTATTAATATTACTTAAAAGATTATTAATATTCTTAAGCTTAATATTATTATTATTATTATCTTAGAATAATCTAAGGCTTATAAATTTAATACTTTTATTATTATTTAGCTAAGTATATTAATTTATTATAATAATTAGTCTTATAATATAGAATATTTTTTCTTAAGCTTAAGAAAATATTTTCTTAGATAATAGGTTTATTTTATTATTATATTACCTTTTTTTAGCCTTAAAGTTATTATAAATATTATAATTATTAGACTTTTTAAGCTATTAGTTTTATATTAGCTTTAGAAAATTCTAAGCTTTATAGAAGGTAGTTTCTTCTCTTTATAGAGTTTTAAGGTTCTTAATCTCTTAAAGAATATAACTTTAAGTTATAAAAAGCTATTTTTAATTATCCTTTTACTTTGCTTTAATTAATAAAGCTTTATATTAAGCCTAAATATTAGGAAAATTAATACTTATAATAAAATTACTTATTAATCTTATTTATTAATCTTTCTTTCTCCTTTTATTAAATTTTTCTAATTAAAAAAGGTAATCTATTAAAAATACCTTATATTTATAATATATTAATATAACTTTAGAAATAATATTCTTAATAAGGCTTATTATTTATAAGGTAAGTAAGCTTATAAGCTACTAATAATAAGTATAGATATTATTAATATAATCCTAAGTATCCTAAAAATAAGTATTTATAGGTATTATAATTAAAATAGTAAAATAAATAGCTTTTTATTACTATTATTACTTTATAATAATATAATTAATTATAAGCTATATATTAACTAGTTAAATATTAGATTTTTTAAACCCTAATATAATATTATATACTATAAAGCTAGCTTTATAGATTTTAGCAAAAGTAAAAGTAAACTATAGATAGAAAAAAGTAAGATTATCTTCTTAAAGTAATTATTAAATTTCCTTTTAATATATATTTTTAAGCAACTAAAAAACACTAATATTAAGCAACTATATAAAGTATATAAAGTATAATAATAAAAGGTAGATTATAATATTAAACTAAATATAATATTTAATATATTTAAAGGAAATATAACTAAAAAATCTATTAATAATAAAAAGGCAATAGATCTTCTTTTCTATAGAATAAATATTTAAAGAATATTTATATTAAAGCTTTAATATTATAAGATTATAAAGCTATTTATTATAACTAAATTATATTTAAAATAATACTCCTTTTTTTTTAGCTATAATAAAAGCTTTCTATAAAAATATATTAAAAGTATAAAGCTATTTAAAGGTAATATTACTATTACTAAAGCTAATATTTAACTAAGCAAATTATATACCTAGAATAATATTAATATTAAACTAAAAAGCTAAAGGAAATACTTTAAAGATAAGCTAAAAAGAAATACTCTCTTTATTAATATTTATAGCCCTAATATTAGTATAAAACTCTTAGTTTATAGGATTAATAACTTTAGGGTACTAAGAGTATATTATATAAACTATAATAATCTTAATATATTCCTAAATATATTTAATATAAATTCTATATTTATCCTTATTCTAATACTTAAAGGAATTAATATTATAATCTATAATAATATTCTAAAGATTTAAATAGAACTTCTTAATATCTTTAATATTAAAAACTTTAAATACTTTCTATACCTTATTTATTATTTTAATAAATATCTTTTAAAGCTATAAATTATAATTATAAAAATTAGAATACTAAGATTTTAAAAAATAATCCTTTTTAATATCTTAAGAATATAGAAATCCTAATATAATCTCCTTAATTTATATTTTATTAGCTAAAAAGCTAAATCTTTTAAGTTATAATATAAAGGTAATAAGAACTATATTTTTAGGTAATATTAGAAGTATTAGATAGCCTTATAACTTAATAGAAATATATAAGAATAAAGCCTTAGCCTTAATATACTAAATAATCTCTTTAGATTTACTTAGTTTAATAATAACCTTATAAATTAAGGGTAATATTTTAATAAGCTTTATAGCTCTTTTAGTATTATAGGGGATATTTAAATTAAGTACTATAAATACCCTTTTTTCTAATTTAGCCTTAGTTTTTTTTAGCTATTTCTTTAGAAGTTAATCTTTCTTAGAAATCTTATATTTAGTAAGTATCTTATAGTTATATAATATTTACTTAAAAATAATTTAATTTAATATTTTTTTTTAAAGCTTTTAATAAGAGGCTAGTAAAAAACAAGTAATATAGGTTTTCCTAGCTAATATAGGTTTTCTAGGCCTACCTCGGGATAAGGTGTAAAGGCATGTGCCCCACCTTATGCCTATAGGTATTATTCTTTTGCCTTATTATTTATATTAATTACCTAGGTAGGTATAAAAATTAAAGAATTATAAGGATTATTAACTAGGGTAGATAGAAAGGTAGTTAAATAGATCTTATTATATTATATAGACTTTAACTTAGTAAGTATTCCTCGAATACTCACTGAAATCTCTTATTTAACTAAGTGGGTCTTATGCTAAATTTAGCTATAGTGGCGCTATGTCCTAGTATCCTTATAAAAATATAATACTAGTATTAATAAATATAAGAGGGGTAGATAGAAGGGAAGCTTACTATAGTATATTAAGCTAATTATAAGGTTTAGTTTAGTAAGCTAGCTTTAATAATAATTTAAAAATATTTTATATTAATATTTATAAATAAAATAATAAAAATTTTTTTTTATTATATAATATTTACTAATAAAATAATATAAAATAAAATTTTTTAATTTTAAAATTAATATTATTAAATATGAAATTTTTTATAGTTTATAAAGCTCTTATCTAAGGTTTTATAAGCTTATTACTAGACTATTATAATATATTATTATAGCTATATAGCTAAATATAGGGGCGGGGTATATAGTATAGCTTTTTCCTTAATTTATAGTGGGTTAGTATATTGTATAAATAATATACTCTATTTAATAGGTTTAGGAACTATAGGAATAATACTTAATAATTTAAATACCTTCTATATCTAGAAAATAAACAAATAATAAATATATAAATAAATTAATATAAAAGTATTATAAATCTTAAATTAAAATATAAATTAAATTATAATTATAAATATTATAATTACTTAAAATTAGTATAATTCTCTCTACTATATAGGTTAAGGAGTTATATAGTATAATATCCCTTTATTAAGGTATAAAAGTAATTTATATCCCCCTAAGGAGAGGGATAGCTTAATAATATAATAATACTAAGGAGTATATTAAACCTTTAGACTTTTAAATCTAATAATATAATTATCTTTATACCTATAATTACCTTAGATACCTAAGGGCAATATAAAATAAAAACTATAAAGCTTTTTCCAATAGAAATAAAATATAATAAAAATATAGTTAATAGCTAGAATTAGTATATTTTAATATACCTATAAATATACCTATAAATAATATTAATTAAAATATTTATATTTAAATATTACCTTATATATAAAAATAATACCCCTCCTAAATCTAACTTTATATAAATTTTTTTTTTTTAAAAAAAACCCTTTTAATTGTTTAACTTAACCTATATATAGAATAGGATGCTTTCTAACTTTATATATAGATATATATATTAAGAGATCTAGGCTATTAGTATCTAGCCTAAGAGGTTTAATAATAAATTTATTAATAAAATAAAAAAATAAATTATACCTAAGTAATAATCTAGTTATTAAGATTAAAATTAAGCTTATTTTATAGGAGCTTAAGTTATTCTAACAAAAGGATCTTAATTATAATAATATTAATTTTATTAAATAATAATAAATACTAATAAAGTTAATATTAAAGTATTTTAATATATAATTTAGAATTAGCCTAAGTTCTTATAAAGAGAGGTTCTTAAAGGATCTAAAAATATATAAAAGTTAGCTTAATAATATAAAATAATATATAAGGAAATAGAGATCTTAGAATCTATAAATTACTATAGGATTATAATATAATAAAAATATAATAAGGTATGTTTATTTATAATTAATAAATCTAGTTTATAATTAATAATAAGATTAGTATAAAGGTACTATAATTTTACTAATTTCTTAGTAGTAAAGATAGTACTAAAATATCTAAGATTATTAAGATATTAGCATAAGTATTTACTTATAAATCTATCTTATACTAACTACTAATAATAGTACTATCTAGAATAATAGCTACTTAGATTAATAAAGTAATACTCTATATAGCCTATTAGATTAAAATTAATAATTTAGCTATAATTAAATCTACTAAAGTATATATTAATATAATAAATTAAATAAACTAGAAAGAAAAATACCTTCTTATTATTAATAAGATTAATATACTTAGAGTAAATATACTTTATAATATAGATTTATAGATTTACTAATTCTATAGATTAAACTAGGATTTTTGTAAAATCTTAATTATTTTATTCTTTAGAGACTTTAGTTAGTTTTAGCTAGTATAAAATAAATTAATATTTATACTTAATAATAATATTATAACTAGAAAGTATTATTTAGCTTACTACCTTTAGTTAAAATTTATTAATATTATCCTATTAAATAAGTAAATATATATAGCTAAAGATTTATATCTATAAAAGTTATTATAATAAATATAACTAAAATAATAAAATAAAATAAATATAAAACTCCTTAATAGTAAGTATTATTATAAGAACTAAGCTATCCCCTAGAATATAAGTATTATTATAATTATATTATTAAATTCTAATTACTAGAACTTAAATAACAAGGTAATTCTAAATAAGAATAAAAAGGAAAGAAAGATAGTCTATCTATCTTTACCTTAGTATATATAGGGGGCTAGGAAGAAAGTTATAATTAATAAAAGAGAAATAATATAAATAATAAGCCTTAGAGATAATAATACTTATCTAATTCTAGCTATATTTATATTTATACTTTATATATATATTATTATAAATAAGAATAAGAACCTTAGTCTTAAAATTATTAGTAATATAATATATAAAATATAAAAAATTATTAGTAATAAGAAATATCCTAAGTATTAAGTATTTCTATCCCTTATTATTTATTTTAGCTTATTAATTAGAATTCTTATAAAATTAGAAAATACTAAAGAATATAATTTCTATTACCTTCTATCTAATATAATACTCTTAATTCTAAAGAGCTATATACTATATCCTAGTAAATTAAAGCCTTAGTAATAGAACTTTTTCTTATATAAAGAATTACTATATATAATAGTATTTATATATACTAATTATAAAGTTTAAGAATAAATATTAAAATAAATTATACTAAAACTTAAAGAAATTAAGCTAGATAATAATAAAAAGCTAAGTAAATATAACTAATATAGCCTTTATATTTAGCTATTATAATATAAATTATTAAATAATATTATCTTAATATTAAGAGCTTAAATAAATAGTATTATTAATAATAAATAAAATAATAAAATAATTAAATTAAAAAAGTAATTAATATTAATTTATAAAAATTAATATAAAATATAAAAACTTTATTATAAATATAACTTTAACTTTATTTAATATAATAAAAAAATATTTATTATAATAAAAATAAAAACTAAATTTTAAATATTATAAATAATATTAATATATTACCCTATAAATTAAAAAAGTTCAAGAAAAATCAAAGATAAATCCAAAGAATATATAAAAGATTATAAAAACCAATAAAGCATTTAAAATCAAGAATCATATAATATTCAAGTAACTATAGGCCAATAAAAGGAGCGGAAAAATTATATAGACAAAAAACCCTAGGAGGGGCCGAAAAAAAGAGAAGGGGTAAGAAGAAACTCTCGTACCTCGAGCATATTATTACATGATACTTAAACGTCCAGTTATTTAGGCTACAGGGGCTTCATGATCATGGCGCCAGCTAGCACAACATAAACTTCATACCGCAAACAATCCTACAGCCTTTTAAATCCTACCAAACTCCAAGAGCCTCATACAACCAGAGATAAAAAATTATGAATACCTCTTCTTCAGAACACACCGATTTTACAATATAAAATGCCTTTGCCCTAGCCGTTTCTGTTTTCTATCTTTTCTCTCCTAGATGTACCACAATCGCCACTACTTAACATATATTAGACATGCTGTAGCATACGTCACAAATAGCATCACAGTAAATGAATAATTGTACAATCATATTCTCTCCCTTACACACGTACATCGAAACGGAACAATTTCAACAACGATCTATTATATATATATATATGTACCACAACCATACGAGAATGTGGAGACTGGCGGTAATTATAATGCATCCATACGTGCACGTATATATTTGTGCGCGCGTGTGTCAAGGTGAAAAGCACGTGGAAGCTTAGGCAAATCTTTAGTCTCAACTATTATTCATTAAAAATGTCTCCTAATGTGGCATATATAAGCTAATAAATTATCTTGTATGAGTCTGAGTTTTGTTACCTATGTCTATTCAAAAAAGAAATACATCATTATTACATATGAATTTTGTCTGGTCTATTGTCGCCCTATTAACATCTTCCAAGCAAGGAATGCTGAAACTGCGGTACTGAGCAGTATGAAGAAGTTGCGGTTTTCGTCACTGAAATTGTACGACGTGCACACTAGTCTGGCCGTCGCTCCCGCAACAATACCCATCCACACTACAAAAAATCCCAGTTCCCACCAAGCTTTGCGAGCGCCTGACGAACGAGCCTTTTCAGATGCAGCTCGCATTGTAGTACCCCATCCATCCGCCGTCAGAGTCATCATACTCCAAACGTGAATGGCCGGGAGAGGGATATAGTAGAAGAGGATTCCGGGCAGAACCCAGCCCAGTTGTTCTCGGGTCAACCTTTGAGGGTTTCTCAAAAAGTTGTACGCCGCACCGATGACCATTCGCATTGCAAGATCAAAGAAACATAATTGGAAGAGGGACCGTGATGTTAGGAAATAAGAAGCGATGGAAACAGCGCCCAGAACCGGGCCCGATTCTCGCTTAGCCATGCCAAAGAAGAGGAGCGGGTTGCTCATAAGGTAAACTTTTGGTTGAAGGAGAGACTCAATGTGGGTAGCTCGCCCCCATCGTACTTGTTGCATAATCCATCGAGGAAGAGTAGTCGGGGTCTCGGTTGCGGTCAAGACATCAGACGCAAAAACAACACTCCAGCCGCGGGAAAGAAGGTTAGTTGTGAGATGGCGATCCTCATTGATGATCTAATAAGAAGGGGTTAGCTAAGACATGGAAACTCAGTAGTTCAATCCTACCATTCGTTTTCCCATTATAGTTTGGAGATACCAGGGTATAAGGATACCGGGCAGGGCTGTCAGTCTAAAGAGAGTACTAGGTCCACTCTGACAGTCACTCGTAGCTGTAGCAGCTGGTGTTGAGCGAGTGAGGTACAGCTCACCCCAGTAAACAGTGCTGGATAGTTTCGTGATAGCCGTTTCACTTTCATTGTGCACAATCAAGCCAGAACTGGCTCCCCCAATGGCTGGGTCGGCAGCGATGGAGCCAACGGTGCGCGAAACCGAGTCTGGGAGCACCAAGGTGTCGGAATCAGAGGACCACAAAAACTCGATACCAAGCATATCAGCAATGACCAAGGCAAACACATAAGTCGTAAACATGATGCCCTTTTTGTGCATGTGCTTTTGCTGAATGCACAGGCGTCGAATCCCATCGACTCCGCCCAGTTTAATATTTTCTCGCTCAAGAGTGAAACGCGCAAGCTGGATACAGTGGCGCAATGCGAGGTCGTGGCATTCGTCCTCGGTCACATCCTCGTCGTACTGGCTGTGCAACGACTTAATCTTGGACAAAAAGTGCTCAGCGGCAACTCCTAATGGCTCAGGTATATGAATGGTTTTTGACTGATGAGGATGGACCTATGTAGTGTTAGCCAACAAGAATATAGAAATCACCCGAGATTAAGGGAACTCACCTTGTTAAAAACGCACACCATGTCCTCGTCTCCCTCTTCATCGCCGTCGATTCCCACAAGCATGAAGGCACAATTCTTGGCTCCTTTGTAGCTTTCCAATGCTCTAGTGAATAGTTCTGGGTCCTCTCTCCATCCGACAACAGCAGCCAAACAGTCAAGTCTTGGCGAGGCACGTTGCTTCTCTAGGTCTGCTTTTTCAGAATCCATTTTGTCGCGCGTCTGATACTGCTGAGATTGGAAACGCATCCGCCGACCCTCATTGATGAGCCGATTGAGCTCAGCCAAGGCGATGGTACAGATTAGGTCCAGCGTTACAGGATACTTCGTGCCCATGGTCAGAAACCAGTAGGCCGGCAAAGACAGGATGCATCCAATGATGTTGAAGACCTTGCGTGACCAGCTTATGGGCCTGTCACGCTGGATAGCGATCGAGCCCGTCTCGTCAGCGGCATATTTCTCCATCTTGACAACTAATCTTGGTTCGAGATGCTGTTGGGCACAAGGGTAACTTGTTGGATCTGGAGAAGACTCAACCAAGTCACAGCCCTAAAGAAGAAGAAAAAGAGAGGGAAAAGAAGCGAAGAAAGATCTTGTCCAAGTGCCGTCCATCAGCACCAAAAGTGCTCAATACTTTAAAGTCCCTGGAATCGAACGAGAAAAAAACCGGGTGTCCGGCACCCCTAGTTTTAAAAAAGAGTCAATTTCTATAATTGAATGGTCCCATTCGTGTAGGCACTCCGGCAGCTTCACAATGCCGTCAAGGAGTGTGAACATGGGTCCGACTGGGATCACTTGTAAGAACTGCACCCTAATGACTAGCCTCATCGCGGCTAAGGATCTCTGTCTCGTTCATTGCGGGCCATTGGTGGAATGGCTCATGCCTATATTGGGTAGCATGTTCCGGCTCCAACCTGTTGACCATTTTTGCCTAGACTCGGCTTTTTCCAAATCGGGGTGTCCTCTAGATTCTATAGGTTACCAGGCCTCCGTGAACGAGATGTGGGAACGAAGGATTATGATGCCGACTCCGCCCCAATATAAAAGGTTCGTATTACCGGCATCTGACTCACCACCTTAATTCCCCTATTTGAACGATCTAGTCGCGGTGCCGTGAACGACTCTCGGTGCTTTCCTATCCGATGAGAAAGGCTAAAGTAGTCCCCGTATTGTACTCCTCCTTTTCCTTTTTACTACTTAGTGTCTATGTGGGTCAACGAAAAAAGAAAATTTTTCCACATCACGAAGCAGGCGAGCCAAAAAAGATTTCGTCTTCTGCAGGCGGCCGCTCAGTTGAATGGTCCACCTTGACAAATCCCTTATTAGTGGTGACAGGAAGGATCAGTGGTCCACCCTTAAAAACGCGTATTCCCGACGCTAAGCATGGGTTATGGCCGCCAGTCTGATTATTTCTGACTTGTTGAAGTGGGATCCAAGTTGCTGAATACGCCTCGAAAATTAAAAATACGACAAAGCCTCTATGCCATAGAAAAGGGCTCAATCCGTATTATCGTATCGCAGAGTTTCGGCACACCGGGCCGGACCGTTGATGAACTCGAACCGTTGTCACACGTGCGGGATTTGCAAAGGGTCATTTCAGCCTTAGCAATGAGAGCCCCTGACACGGTTACAGGACGGGTGGACCGGATTAAGATTGGGTTTAATGGAATGCAACGAAACCCTTGCCGGAGGTTTCATTAGGTTGCCGAATAACCAGACCCTTCAGCCCTGCGTGAAGCATTTCCTTCGAACTCGTTGTTCCGCATTCTTTTCAATTCTTCACAGGCGTCAGAGCGCAAGCATGATTGTGACACACAGAAACAACAGGCTTGCGCCTGTTATAATTATTGCAGCATGTATTTTAATATTTTTCTACTTGACCTATCCTTCCTACGGTAGCGGCGGCACTGTGGTGCAACTGGACCATGTATCAACCATCGACACTTCAAGCAGTTCTGCAAATGAGACTGCGATAAAGGAGTCTGTTAAAAATGAGCCGACAGCAAGTACGCCAGCGAAGAATGAGCAGGCGGGATCCGAGTCACGGTTGCAAACCGCTGATGGAACATCGCTCACGCGGGAGGATGTTCTCGTTATCATGAAGACGGGCGGCACTACTATGTGGAAGAGATTTCTAATCCACCTGGGTACGACTCTGGAAAGCGAAAACACCGACAACACCGTCATCTACTCGGACTATCCCGAGACACTGGGCAAATTCAAGATCATCGACGTTCTGTCCAACATGACAGACGCGGCCAAGTCCATGCCTGATTTTGACGTCTACCACCAGCTCCCCGACTACATCGCCAACAATTACTATATTGAAGCCTCTGGGGTTAATGGTGACGAGTGGGGCCCTCAAGGCGGCTGGGTTATCGACAAGTACAAGTTTGTCCCTCTCATGGACCACGCGGGAAGAAACTGGCCCAAAGCCAAATGGTACATCTACATGGAAGATGATACCTATCTATTCCTTCCCAACGTAATTTCATATCTCTCCAAGTTTGATTGGCGCAAGCCGCACTATTTGGGGAGCTATGCGGCCAAGTCCAATGTCGTCTTTGCCCACGGCGGTGCAGGATTTGCGCTATCACGCGGCGCTTGGGAGAAGTCATTTGGCCAAAACACCAACATGACAAACGAATATTACGACTATACTGCAGAGCATTGCTGCGGTGATCAAGTTCTTGCAAAGGCTCTGGATGACTACGACATCAAGTTTGGTGAGAACGGTGGTGATGGCAAGTTTACGTGGGGATTCAACCCCATTGTCCACTGGACTTTTGCTTTTAGCAAGCACAACTGGTGCCACCCTTTGATGTCGTGGCACAAGGTACACAGTAGAGACATTTCTCGATACAATGAGCTGGAGAGGCGCTGGGATTTTACGGTAGGTTCACACACTCTTGATGGTGTAGTCTGGCGTGTGCTAATTTGAGTTCAGCAACCCCTCCTCCATAGGGACTTTTTTGTCGATCAAATTCTACCAAGCATTCAGAAGCCAATCCAGTGGTGGGATAACATGGCCAGCCTATATGAAGTTACCTCGGCCAACAAAGACGCTCCCCCCGTTCCTGGAGGCAAATACAATGCCGCCCTGTGGGGAAACGCATGGGAATCGGCAAAGGCTTGCGAAGAAGGTTGCAAAGGCTGGGAAGAGTGCGTGCAATGGACCTACGTGGAGGACTTGTGTAAGATGGACGATAAAATGATCATGGGCCAGGGATATGCTGCCGCAATGTCGCAGCGCAAGACATCACTTATGCACACTAGCGGATGGTTGCCAGATAGACTGGACAAGTGGGCGTGTGCCTAGTTCATTTGTGTAACGACAGTTTTATAGACAACATGTTAATATTTCAGACATGCCATTTGAAATCTTCACTGATATGACTCTGTTCCAAATTCTCAATCAATCGCCAGTAGAGTATAATGTCGAGCCAAAATATGCGTTCGCAATAAAGTTAGCCATCTCGGCAATTGGATACACTAGTACTAGTATAAACTAAACTACTCTTCGCCAATATCCTCATTCCTATGGCTAGTTAGTATGAACTCAGAGGCCCGTTCGTTATTATAACTTACCACACGCCTGGCTGTTGTTGGATAAATTTCTCCATTAGATCCTTGCATTCCTGATTGTCAATAACTATGACTTCAACCCCTCGCTGTTTGAGGTATTCTTCAGCACCGAGAAATGTTTTGTTTTCACCAACCACTACCCTCTTTACTTTGTAGAGAATGCACGCCCCAGAGCACATGTCGCAAGGTGAAAGAGTTGTGTACATGGTTGATCCTTTATATGTTGATGCGAGAAGTCTCCCTGAGTTCTCAAGAGCAGAAATCTCTCCCTGGATTTCAATACCCATGTAATCAGTATTCGCCTTTGATAATAATCACTCGGGGAGGGTACAAACGTGCAATGTCGCACTGCCCTTTTGAACCCGCATGTTATGACCTCTGCCAAGAATCTCACCCTTTTCGGAGACAAGGCACGCCCCAATAGGGACTCCTCCTTCTTCCAATCCGTCTCGGGCCTCTTGGAGAGCGGCAAGGAAACCCGGATCAGATTCCGACATTTTCATGAAATAATTGAGTCGTAGCTAAACTGAGGTTGGGTTGAGATATTATGGACCAAATGCGCCGATCAAGATAAAACCATCATCTAATTAATACGAACGTCGAACAGATGACATGTTTTGAAGAATCCAACTCCAAGACATAGCTGAGGGATATTCGCCGCACGGCTATCAAGCCACTGCTTATCGTAGGTTGGCTTAGTCACAAGCAGCTCCCGAGTAACTATTCGTCGGCAAACGGCGATCTCACTTTCAGACATTGGTTCATGCTATGAGTGGAGAAGTGGGGTAGCGAAATGCATTTGCTATCAGTCAACCCCATCAATTATGTTACTACTTTTAGAATGAAAAGTAGGGGTCCTCTTATCTCCACCTATAAAATGGCAGGGAGTGATGAATGGTTTTGGTTGGATCCTCTTCACTTGGAAGTTGGAGGTGCTTAACTGCGCACTGAATGAGTCCCCAATTCCGCCAACAACATGTATTTCAATACCACGTTGCATCGTTGCCATCAGCCAGCACTATTGAGTATTCTGAAATCCTTACTCCATCGCAGCTATGATCATTATCGAGCAGCAATTAAATAATGATGAAATGGGGTGGAGTTGAATGTGATGTAAAAACACACACCAACCCCAGAACAACAAGAGGCTAAGCTAACTAGCTGCTGGATTGGACTGTGGCTGCAAATGCGACCTGGAAATCGGGGAAAAAAGAGTAAAACAAAACAAAGCACCCACAGAAGCTGGGGTCAAATAAACAGCATAAACATCATTGAGGCTGCTCACTCTAACGGTCACTCAAAAAGGAAGCCTTTCAACTGGGTCAAAATCATGAATTGAGACGGATCTGGGCCAGGTCCTTGGTGTTGCGACCAGTGGGCCTTTGTCACTAAGTCCGGTGCTGCAGTCGGACTAACTATTGGCCGAAAAGCGTCCCTGCCTACCCTGTGCCAACGTCCACACTTATCATCCCCAACACAATGATAAGTCTGCCTCTTCAAGTTCGGCTTGTGGGCTTTTGTTATTCCGTAGGAGTCGAGGATCAGATGTGGATTATGTAAGAAAATGTGCTCGATCTTGGGTAACTAAAATGGCAAATCAGATGCGATAAGAAATTCCCATGTCGTGCCTGTGTAGAAAGAGGCGACAGCGATGAGTGTCGACCGCGTCAAGTCGTGCCACCACGACCACGTTCCATTGGTACCGCAGATAATAGACCCCATCCTGAAGTCCAGGCGGAACTCGCAAACCTCCGACGCCGATTGGAGGAGGTTGAGTCTATGCTGGGGATCAATCGCCAAGACGCTCAGAGCCAAGATGATCCTCATTTCAAAGAGAATGGCCTCGCAGGCGCAATGGAGGAGGCAGCCTTGGGAATTGGCCAAGACCGAAGATGGCAAGGAGCTGCATTGCTGGACGATACAACGCCACCTTTGGAACGAAACTCTTCCTGGTTCAATTCAATTTCCCTCGAGGAGTGTCTTCTGACTTTGCCATCGCGCCCCCAGTCCCAAATTTTGTTAGAATGGTACTGCGACCGTCTTGATTGGATGTTCGGTTGTCTTCATAGGGAGACAATCACTCGACAACACGATTCATTCTGGTCTTCCTACGAGCAAGACAAACTAATAGATGGCATGAGTGTAGGCCTAATATTCGCCGTCCTCAGTGTCTCTGCGTACTTCTTTGACAACCATCAAGTCCAAACATCTATGCCAACTGCGTCCGAGTTGGATAGATTGGCCCTCACGTGGTTCAATTGCTCTCTGGCGACATTCTTCCGATGTGGTGGGCTCACTAAACCGTCTCTTTCGGCATGCCGTCTGGTAATCACGTTAAACTATGCTTTTAATCTATCTGGAAACACGCCAATACACAGTACCCTGTCAAATTCATTGCTGGGAATATCGCGATCGATTAATCTCCATTTGCTCGGCAGCAGGCATCTGGGATCGGAGGATGTTATTTTGAAACGAGAGTTGGGCCGTAGAGCGTGGTGGCAGATTGTAGAAACGGATTGGTCATTTTTACCTTACCATCGATATGCATGTAAGTCCGCTTTCGGCATTTCTCTTGGAATTTAGCCTGATACATCACCAGCCATTACGCCTCAACAATTTGACACGAGTCTTCTAGAACTGGTAGATTAGAAAAATGACTCTGCTTCCACGACTACCGAAGTCAACTCTCTATCCTATCTTATCGTGCGCTGTCGCTTAGCGACCATACTCTACGAACTTTATAGTAGCCTGAAGCCCACCGAGCCCCCTTCATATTAGGCGGTATTGTTAGCCTTAAAAAGTATGAATCAACTTGTCGAACAGTTGCCACCGGAATTAAAAGAGGATACTCCCGTGTTATTTCAAGAACCACAATTACTTGCAATGCGAGAGTATTTGAGAATGATGATGGCCTATCGATCATATCTAATTCATCGAGCGTTTTTCGTCGAGTCATTGAGGGATGAAACGTACATCCAGTCTAGGACCGCTTGCATTCATGCTGCTGAAACAATTCTTTCTTGCGCCAAAAGGGGGCTACCTACTGCATTTATGCGACTTTGGACTACGACTCTATGGTTAGTATCAGCTGGTATAGTCCTGGCCCTTGATCTTCTGCATGCCACAAAGGAGCAGCATGATCGACTGCGACGTTCCACTCAGCGAGAAAAATTGCTTGACCTGCTTGACATGCTGAAGGACGTCGGTGATAAATCTGGAATAGGGAATCGTGGCTCTAAGCTTATTGCCCACTTGTGTTCCATGGAGCGACAGGTTGCATCAGACTCACCTGACATTACTTTTACACCCCAACAAATTTCAAACCTGATTCAAACAGCAGACACATCCATTACCAAGGAGATTCTTGATGGGAGACAAGATGAATCGATACAGGAACTTACATCGTCGAGCTTAAATCATATGCTGGGTCCCAATTTCAATACTGGCATTTTTGCGGAATCTGACTTTACTTTAAGAAGCCCAGCGATATCATTTTTGTTGGATGCCCCTGAAATGCTCTTAGGGAACAGGTTGAATAATTTTGATATGGATGATGTAGATATGGACTATGTCCAAGCTGACGAACTCTTGAAGTATCTTTTCCCAGAAGAACCAGATCATGGGTAACAGGTTAATTACTTGAATACGAACTGTACACTGAGCTGGATGTGCTAACACTGCATTATGAATGCAGTGTCCTGAAAAATAAAACCCCCCGTTAAAATATAAGCTAAGAATAAACATGTCATTCTGCAGAGATTTTTACATCTGGGCCCTTCTTTTGGTATGCTTCTTCCGGTTCCAGAGCACACTCGTTTTGAATATTCTCCCCTTCAATCACCATAGTTTGAAACTTGCGCGTGGGCACAAAATTTCCAAACATATGATCGAGCTGCTCAAGCGAAAGGCCTTTCATCTCCGGTACGAAGAAAAATACCCAGACCACGGTGATGATAGAGAACGAGCCCCATATGAATCCCTGTAGGATAAATTATTAGCGTCTGCTTGCACTAGCCCGAATATTGGTGATTACTCACAATTTTCCCACCCAAGTTACCGTACCCTTCATTCTGCATATATGGTGACACGCTTGCGATGAGTAAAGATACTCCAAAGCCGCAAAACACTGCGACGGCCTGGACCTTCTCTCGATTCCGAGATGGAGCTGCCTCAGTAGTGATGATCCACACCAAAGGACTTTGGATACCAAAGAAGACTTGCCAAATAAAGATTAGAGAAATTGTTCCCTTTTTTGTCGCATCTGTCGGAGACTTTACGGCAGTCACAATAATGGCAACCACTGTAAGACAAATGCCGCATAGGGCAGCAGTTGACATCAGCAAAGGGCGCCGTCCAAACCTGTCGGGGAGGACGTGTCCACTAAGAATTGCCACATAGTACACGGCATATAGACCCATGATGTAAGGGAACGTGTTGGTAACCCCAGTCTCTTCCAGAAAAGAAACGATGTAGTTGTTCATGTAGCTTGAACCTTGAGCCTGTTGGAGGCACTGGATACCAACCGCGATTAGGAGCCGCCGCAGAGTGGCTCCATGTACAAGGTTTAACCAGTTGAACGAATGTGATTCATTTCGTTCATCTTCGACGCAGGCGTTTATCTGTTCCACATACTCTTTAGCATCAAAGTCGTTGGTTTCCGAGGCGAAAAGTCGCGTGGCCATTATCTCCGCGTCCTGTAATCGTCTGTGTAATGTCAATAAATGTCCTGCCTGCGTTGATTGTACCTGTAACTTACCCTTTCCAGACAAGCCATCTGGGGCTTTCTGGGAGAAATGGAGACAAGACTACCATTACTATGGGCGCGAGAAGCTGCAGGCCCATTGGAATGAGGTAGCAGGCTGAATCGTGACGTTTTGAGGCAGCAAAAACGGTACCGAAAGCCACAATGACGCCAATAATTTGCACATTCTGATACATGCTAATGCCAAATCCTCGGGCAGGACCAGTTGATGTCTCTGAGAGGTAGATTGGTACTATGTTTGCAGCTAGTCCCATGGCCACAGATGCAATGACTTTCCCCGCAACGAACTGATAAAACCTCGGTTTAAAGCCAATTGCACTTGTAATTTCAATAACGACACCGATGATTGAGATTGTGCCCGTAGCAACAAGCGAGTATCTACGACCAAGGATCTGGTTCAAGAAAACCGCGATCAGACATCCGACCACTGAAGAGAAAAAGAAAAAGGTCAACATTTTCCTAACAAGTTCTGATAAGGGTGTCTTCTTACTGATCCCCGCAGATTGGACTCCACTTCCAGCAGATAATTGCGAAGCTGAAAAAGAGCATGTTTCCACGCCATCTTTGACAGTACAAGATCCGTAGTCGCGAAGAAATTGGTCTGCGCCGAGAATTGTCCCCCACCAACCATTGTCAAAGCCCCAAGAGGTGGAATAGCGTCAGATCGTAACCCTTTCAAAGCGGACAAGAGGTTATTCACAAATAGAAATGCCCCAACAGACATTAGGACCATACACCACATGCCCGTGGGCGTGGTGCCCTTGAGATATTCGAACATTGTGATGAATGGTTGCAACTCGGTATCCTATACTGAGGAAAGATGGAGCAGGGAAGTTAAACGTGTTATATACAAGCCAGCACTTTGACCGTGTCTTATCTCCACAAAACCAAGCATAATACCCCAACCCCAAGGTATGGGGCAAAGTTTCAGTGTCTTAGTCCCGTCCAACTATTTACCAGTTGAGGTCGAGCTAGTGGATAACAGATTCCTAGCTGCCGATTTGCCCAGTCATGTACACCAAATGGCGTCGCGTGGAGATAATCGGGGTGGGTCGCAGGCGGTAAAATCTGAGCCGAAAGACAGATACTGCGAGTTCCGCCAAATCCATCCAGGAGTCGTCCGACTCACGACATACGCTGAGCAAGCGGATAACATTACGCGGGACTATTCCCGGATATTTCCGCAAGATATTTCAGTGTATCAGAATAAATAGGTTTCCAAGATAGGTCCCTTCCTATGTACATGCGTTGTCTCAATATTAACATGCTGGTTTCTCAAAAACCCTATCCATTGTGCCGTCATTTGTGTACCCATGCTCCAATCCACCAACTTTTGTCGTGTATAGAGGAGCCCAAAAATAGACCATCAACTTTTTATCGCCTGAGCTACAACAGCACTTTGTATAATTCCCCGGCCTCGAATTCTGGGTTCGAGTCGTTGCTCATGTTGGTAATTGGTTGGGTGTAATTTGCCCATCGGGGAACCATCTGCCGCGTTGTGAGGGTGTCAGGCTTATCTGCACATGGCCCACTCGATCTCCTATCAATAGCAGCGTAGGGTGACATTCATGTGAGATTAAGCATTGTCCTACGCGAAAGGGACTTGGACTCTCCGAATAAATCATGAAGCCCTGATCTATTGGGCAAATGGCAGAGTTTATAGGGCCTAGTTATCTAACTATCATGGGATTGAGCCCAGCACCACAACGGGTCCGTTATCCCCGCCGGGCCCGACGGCACCGACGGACCCGAAGGACCCGTCGATTGGATTAGCAATAGTCAACCCAAATGCCATCATCAGTACCGAGAATGGGCGTTTTGGAAATCCGACCTAAGAATACCCGCCAATTATTTAGGAAATACATAGCCAAGCAATTGTACTTGAGCAGCTGGGCAAACCACATTTAATTCATCCTCGGATAATATCCAGAGCAACAAACACTAAACAACTTTCTAGGTCATTTTACTTCGGATTATACCTGTCTCATTGTTAATACATTCAAGGGCTTATCTTGGATTTTTATTAGGCCAATATGCCGCACCAAGTTCAGGAACAAGTCCAAGTCCAGTTAGCATCATGCCTTGACCCTTGCAATGCTTCCCTCGTTTGTCAACAAATCAGCAGCTAACCAAAAAGGTGCAGGTCTCCTCTCCTTGACCAAAGATTTGCAAAAATCAAGAAAAGCCTGGTCAAGCCTGAGAATAAGCAGAAGGTCATCGAATCATACGAGAGGCTAGTCAAAGTGTTGGAGTCTGAGGCAGCCTTGATCGAGAAAAATGGCCCCTCAATGATTCCAGAGATTGACTTTGACGCGGTCCGACAAAACGGTAAGCCGCCCTGTTTCCTGTTCAATATGGCCGAAGCTTCGTGATAAGGTGACAACTGACACAGTGCCGAACCAACAGGCGGCAAGCTACCAGAAGCATTTGCTAATCTCGTTCGCGACCGAGGTTGTCTTATTCTTCGCAATGTGGTTCCAGAAGAACAGGCTGTGACCTGGGAATCTGATCTCATGGGCTATACAAAGCGACATCGTAGTATTGGAGGATTTCCAGAGGAAAATCCTCAGAACTGGAGCCTATGGTGGACTCCCTCACAGGTACAGATTCGCAGTCACCCAAAAGTGCTCGAGGCTATGAACTGTGTCTCTCAGCTTTGGCATGCAGAGGACGCGACTCTGCCAGTAGACCTCGCCAGCCAAGTAGTCTATCCTGACCGTTTCCGAATCCGCTATCCCAGCAAAGAAGCCGAGTATACACTGCCTTGGCATGTAGACAGCGGTGCCATTGAGAGATGGGAAGACGAGGAAAATCGTGCCAACTACCAGGCAATCTTCGAGGGAAACTGGCAAGAGTGGGATGGCTGGTGCACCGACAGGCGAATTGAAGCAAAGAGCAACATGTATGCGGATCGTGCATTGGGAGCATGCAGCTGCTGGCGAAGTCTTCAAGGGTGGCTCTCGCTCTCACGCACGGGAACTGGTGAGGGAACTATCCGCTTGCTGCCCAGCCTCAAAGCTTCGGTTGCGTACATGATGCTGCGTCCGCTATTCGCAGCCGGGAGTGGGGATGGAGAATGGGACGACTCGCAGCCCACTTTCCCAGGCTCGCAACCTGGCAAGACACAGTTTTTGCCGACCAAGGAATTGCATCCCCATTTGAACCTCGATAAGAGTGTTGTCGGAATCCCGCCAGTCCGACCGGGCGATTACGTGTTCTGGCACTGCGATCTTATCCATGAAGTGGACAAGTTCCACCCTGGTACTCGCAACTCGAGTGTTGCTTACAACGCATGCAATCCATTGACACCATACAACATCAAATCTCTTGTTGGAGTTCGTGACGCTTTTCAGAAGGCATGTAGACCCAAGGATTTTGATAGCTATCTTGTTACACGGGAAATCGAGAACGATCACAGTGATCATGGGGCTCGGGAAGAAAATATTCTATCTGATCAGGGACTGCGAGCAATGGGACTGAAGGCATTTGATATTGGTGAGGAAGGCTTAACAGAAGGACAAAGAGAAGTTCGAAAACTAGCCAACTCTATGCTTGGTCTCTCTTAGATGAAGTAGTTAGAACTGCAATGTTTCTCGATAGTGGCAGATATAATCCAAACCTCTTTCATAGCCTTTACCCAATCGCGATACACAAACCCCATATCCGCATTTCATTTGCCCCGTGACTGTCACACTGCTGATGTTCCTAAAAAGAGATTGGTCCTATATCATGTTGTGCCATTGTCTAGCGAGATAATGGCTAGTGAGGTGAAAAGAAAGGGACAGAATTTATGGTCACGCCCGGTTTACAATCGTCACTGCATCATTTACGAAGATGCCATGTTCTTGGGAGCGAGTTACATTTCGGTCAAGTTGGGGACCTTCACCATCCAACAATCGTCATGATGGGATATTGACTTGGGCAGCCAATCTAGATAATAACTAATTGCATGATTAATCCTGCATGCCGATTAAAAACTTGGAGTGATGGCATACATAACTCACAAGAATGCCACACGGACCTTCACGTTATCCATCTTCCAAGGCACTTGGACCATTCAAATCTTTTGAAAATTTCCAACTCGCTTGGACCAAGATGCTTGTTTGGTGATTTATTTGCGTTTGCAGCAGGCAAACTCTGCGAGCCGGTTACCCAGCCCCGAGCAGCGCTAGTCCGTCTGCGCCACCCCCTCGGAGATGGTGGCAAGAGCCATGTCCCGTCCCGGCACTGAGGCTCCGACGGAGTCGAACTTCAAAAGCAGGCAAAGCTCGCTGCAAATCAACCATGGTCGAGTATTGTGGGTAGACAAAGGCACACCTGCTCAACAAATACGGGGGCCTTTTTGGAATTACACTGGCAGACTCATCCCAAAATGGCCCATTGGACCAACGCCAAGAATGGCAGGATTCAATCACGACGGTCCCCACT
Organism: Calonectria pseudonaviculata; assembly: GCA_004380915.1. NCBI lineage: Eukaryota > Fungi > Ascomycota > Sordariomycetes > Hypocreales > Nectriaceae > Calonectria > Calonectria pseudonaviculata. The sequence goes on from PGGA01000012.1 coordinate 2,331,573, forward strand.
TTGATTGGCGCGTCAGTGCGGTATACGATGGAGCTCTGGGCATTGGCTCAATGTGATAATGTTGGTCGTATTCAAGCATCCCCCCAGCACGGCGTGGCGTCAGTGCTAAACGAGGGAATTACCGATTCGCGAGCGTGGCTGAGGCCTCTGTCTCAAGCACGGCTCGCCCTGTGGTCGCTTGCGGCTGCGGTTCTGGTGACATGAGATGATTTTCGGCCGGTTAAACGTCCTCATTGGTGCCTCATTGGTGGCTGCGTAACCGTTCACGGCAACCAGGGCCCGAAGAAAAACTATGTCAGGCAATTTTTGTCGAATCACCATGGGCTGTGGCTCAGGTACGCATGCGTGTCGACTCCATCCATATTCTAGACCCTGTGCCGCTCGGGGGAGGCCCCATGGAGCAGACGTATATAACCTGGCTCGGTTGCTCGAGTGTGTCCGGAATATCTTCAATAACGCCGCCATTCCTTTCCACTTGAATTGTCCCATTGCAAATAATCGCCATGAATTTTGGAATACTCTTCACGCTGCCGCTGCTCGCCTCGGGCCTGGTTTCCGCCCTTGACCAGCAGGCATCCCTCGGGCCAGCGCCTTCAGCTTTCAACCTCCGGGCAAAGATTATCGGAAACAACCTCGATGAGAGTAGCTTCAATGCTGCCGACAGCGGCCTCTTTCTTCGGCGCTCAAAGCCCACGGCCGAATGCGACTCTGAATTCAATGGCGAGGCCACCTTCAAGCTCAAGGGCGACGAGCTGCATCTGTACTCGACTGGGAATACGCCTCATCAACAGGTCTACATCCAGCCATCTGGAGGCTTAGGGAAAATCGGCTACATCACTGGTGAACAGTCTCCCCCTGCCAACGCCGAGCTCGTCGGATGGAAAATTGATGCATCTGGAGACCTTTCATTCAACAACTTTGGCTTCATCGCATGCCCCCGACCTGGCCAGTCCTGGGTTCTCTGGATCAACACTGGCACTTTGACATCGGCCGTGCTGCAGACCTGCCTCGCAATCTCTGCTCGTGTTGTGGAGGATCCAAGCCCCAACAGCTGCCTGTACTCTCATAAAACGCTGCTGCGCCTTTACTAAAGGTATGATTAAATCCTCCCCAATCAGTATGCTCTGCATCTTTACAATGCTCATTGCATTTTTAAGCTTCTATTAAAAAAAAAAAAAAAAAAGATTGACATAGATATTTTCTCGCGTTGTTCTACACAACTTGGACAAATTCACCAGAAAAAACCGCCGCGATTTACAATAATTGAAAGCCCAGCATGCATGTTCAAATTCCGACAGAACTTTCGCAAAAAGCTAAAAGACTACGGAAAGAATTCATCAGGGTGTTCTGAAATCCGCCGAGTCGAATTCTTTGGTTATCCATCACAAATTGGCCCAAGCACATTGTTTATGCAATGTAATGAAGCGTTCTCGTAGCGTAACGCAGACCAGATCCTGCACCAGTGTCAAAGCAAGCGAGCATGAATACAGCACAGGCTCGTCTAACTAGTACACTGCACTTGCAACACACAAGTGGAGTCGGGAGAAGTTTTCTCACCAAAAAGACGGGCTTGATTGACAACCAGACCCTAGCGCGGCGATTGAAGTGGAAATAGGAGATATACTAACCACCCCTCGTCACGATATCTCAAGACGGATATAGACGATTGAGAGGTAATTCAAGGCTATTAGCTGCTAAGTGAGAGTCACTATATTAAAGCCAGGCGTTTGACGAGACAGAAATTTGTACCAGAATGAGAGCATTTTGCCCCATTTCACTTTCAAATTTCACGTGGATTTTTAAGGCGCTGCTGCAGTGGGCTTTTTCTGTCAGTTCGGCGCGTTCCATTGGTTTCGCTCTTGTGGCATTTCGCCACTGTGAGGGTTTGTTGAATTCTAGCGCAATTGTTGCTATTCATCAGTTTCCTTCCAGAATTCCAGTCGCGCTTAATTGTGGCACAAACCTTTGGTTGGTTGCCATCGGGCAATCAATGCACCAATCGGCCGTCGCTGTAGTCTGATGAACATCTAGTTCCTATACAATTTTATTACCGCGTTTTGTTCCTCATCATTGAGCTTCATCCGTGCCCCAGCTCGCACTGGAGGTTGACTCACCAGCGACACATGCGCGCTTCCAACATCTATCAAACGATATGATGGAGACTTGCAATTATCAAACTCGGGGATTATTGGGTTAATTTAGGCTTCAAATAAGTGGTGAATATGTAATTGGAGTAATTCATAATGAAGATACTACTTGAGTTGCTACAGGCTATACTTTTCCAAGCTTGATTAGTAGTATCCGCCCCGAAACACATCCTATTACTACTGTAGATCCCAAAACCATCGATTCCGTTGGTCGATACTCGAAAGGAAGCCAAACAAGCTTCTCGTCACCTTTGATAATCCACATTTTATCAAAGGTTAAACCATAACCAACTCGACGAACACAGTTACCCTCCAAGTCTATAGTACCATAGTTGGTGTAAAGCTTGGAACCTGTATTTGAGTCCAAATGAAGCGGTCCCCAATATTCCAAGTTATCAATGGCCACGGTGCAAGTGTCTCTAATCATATCCCGAGTATAAAGCTTCCCGTCTGCTGCACAATAAACGAGCCACTTGGCATTCATGGCAATTAGATGGGCCCCATGACAAATCTCATGAATAAGTTCCCCTGTTTCGATGTTCCATACAAAGAGATGAGATCGTGTGCCTACAGAAAGCCTCTTGGAATCATCTGACAATGCAATCGAGATTGGTTCCTTGTTTATATCAGTTATGCCTTGCCAGCTTCTATTGTGGTTTATGACTTACGTCGCTCTGTCTACCACCAGTCTGGTAGCTAACACACTGTATCTCTTCACCAGTAGAAACGTTGTAAATATTCGCCTTTTCACCTGAGGCCACCGCAATCTTGCGGTTGTCGGATGAGAAAATCATTTCATCGACATCAATCTTCAACTCCTGAACAGCTTCTCGATTACTGATGTCGTATAAGATGACGCCGGACTGATGAAAAAAGCCAAGAGCCAATAGGTGACTATTCGGAGAAAAGATGGCATATTTGACATTGTGGAAAATCTGAACGCACTCCCACTCTTGTGTATCCCAGACCTTGACAGTATCGAGAGCTTTGGACAAAAGCCATTGACCATTTGTTGATACATCAAGTGACGATATTTTTCCATCTTTGTGTGCTTCGAAAGTCCTGATGCAAGTGGCATCCGCCGTCAGCCAGACTTTGACTGTCCCAGATGCTGACGCGGATGCAAACCAATGGTTACCAGGCGACGATACTATAGCTCTGACACTATCGGCATGGTGTTCACTGGAGTGAACATCTGAGTCTGCCGCCAGGTCCCAGATTTTCAATGTATGGTCCAATGAAGCTGACGCAAGTAATTGTCTTGGCGCAGAAAAGGCCAGCGAGGTGACCCTGGAGCGATGGCCCTTTAAAGATTGAACACAGGCTCCCTCATGATTCCACAGCTTTATTGTTGCGTCATTCGAGCCCGAGGCAAACAATTTATTGTCGAGGCTTAGAGCAGCAAGAGACGCAACCGATGCCTCTCCATGTAGGAGTGTTTTCGTACAGACACCCGTCTGCGTGTCCCAGACCTTTATGGTACCCTCCCACCCACCGGCTGAAACCAGCAAGTCGCCTGGCAAAAAGGCAACTGGCCAAACGGGTTCGCCATGATCAAGCACCTGAACGGACTCTCCTGTATTTACGTTGCAGACGCTCAATTTTCCTCTTGGCCCCGTACTCACCAATTGTAAGCCGTTTGCAGAAAATGAAACAGCTACTCCATCACGATCGGTTTCATTGCATATTGCTCGAACGCAGTTGGAAATGGTCGGATCCCACCATTTGATAAGTCCGTCTGGTGAGCATGATACCAATAGTTTCCCGTCTGGCGAAAATTTTATTTGGCTCACCCATCTTTCATGTGCTTGCGTCTGTCTCACACACGAGGCCGCAACCACATCCCACAGTTGCATCTTGCCATTTTCCAGCCCAACCACAATTGTCTGTCCATCAGGCGAGAAGGCAACTGTCAGAATTCTGTCTCCAACCCTGAGTATTTGGATACAATGGCTTGATGCTGCATCAAAAATCCTGACCGTTCCATCCAAGGAGCCGGAAGCCAGTTGCTGCCCATTGGGCGAAAATTCTACTGACGTAACCCAACTCGTATGGCCTTCAAGTGTTTGGATACAAGCGTCCCAAGTTTTTGGGCCTTCTGGTTCCAATATGACCCAATCCGGCAATTCATTTCTAAAAAGATGCTTTACTTGACTACCGGCGGGGCTGAAAAGTAAAGCCGACATGTAAACTTGAAGAGGTGCAGTATCCAGCACTTGTTTAAAAGAAAGCACAAATCTGCGCATGTCTTCGGCGAGGTCCCGCAGTGCCTGGGATGGTCCAAACTCCTATCATACAGCATTAAAGTTACGCCCCATAAAGCTGTGTACATGGGATACTTACCACAAGACTTCTCAGCTTTAGCACCGCTTTAACTCCGTCTGGTACCTTTCTCTGGAGGCTTAGAGACTCTAGCCAATGTAAAAATTTTGCCTTTATGAAATTGTAAACATCATCGTCATCCGCCGCTGTCCGCTGGGTGTGGAATTGTTCGATATGATCAACCCAGTACACACAAGAGTATTCGAGCCCAAGCAATGGGTCAGGCCGAGGACGCGAAATCTCATCTATGAACATTCCTGGGGATTTGATATTGTACATGTTGCGCTCAAGCACTCCCATAACATCCAAGGATTGTTGGAATAAGACACAATGTTGCGTCATCAAGCCTGACGGAAAGATTTGCGCATCTCTTTCAAGCAAGAAGTCCCGGGCGGACTGATGAACAAAATATACAATACCCTCTTGCGTGGTCAAGAAAGAACCACATTCTCCTATAATCTCTTTTAATTCCGAGTAGCTAAAGGACTTGAGTCCTGCAACAAGAAGTCGGAGTTCGTTCAAATCAAGTAAACGAAAGGCAACGCAGACAGTAGCGAGGATACGCCTGCAAAGCTCCATGTTGTCAGAATCCAGGATTCTTTCTAGCATTCGCCCATAAAGCTGACCAAGGTCCTCTGGGATTGAATTAAGCTTATCCATGGTATTCCAAGCTCTGATCCCAGGGCGAGCCAGTTCTGTACATACCAACGCTACCCAGAGAAATGTGTCATTGGCCTTTCGACACAAGGTATCCAGGACAGCGGTCTTTGTTTCCGCATCATAGCGCTTTCGCTTGGATAGCTCCTCAACTTTGGTTTTAATAAATATATTAACGGCCTTTGAGATAGTGTCGTTATTTAGCTCTAGTGAAATCTTGATTTTGTGTGCAGTTTGGAATTGCTCTTCAATTTCTGGCCAATTACGGCTAGATACAATCCATTTTGCCTTGCAAGACTTAGAGAGCTCAACGATAAGACTGATTAGCTGTTCTCTGCTACTTTCCGTGCACTCATCTAGGGCATCAATTATGAACATGGTGTCTCGCAGGCAAGGATCCTGGAGCATACTGATCAAAATGTCCATTAATGCCAATAATGAAGAGTTGTTCTCAAAAATACTCTTTCCCTCGACATCATACCGCTCTCTAACATGCGAAATGAGTTGCGAATGGCGAACGCAGAGAAGCCACATGAGGCTGCGGATTACTGCCGTGGCGTCTCTTAGCTTCTGAGCTTGGGTGGCTTGGCAGAAGAAGTAGGCGATATTCAAAGATGGCATTTTTTCCATTTCATTGATCATACCACAGAGAAGCATTGTTTTGCCCTTTCCGGGATCGCCCTTGATCCAAAGCAGCTTGCTTTCTGGGGTGTTTATGAATCCGGAAAAAGCTTCATGCTCCAGAACCCAAGAATATGAATCTTTTAGTAAACCTCCTTTGGTGTTCTCAATAGTCCCCTTGTGATTTATCGGATTGAGCACGTATAGATCTCTTAGGCACTGTTGGTCGAGTTCGTCGCGATGGATCTGGCGCATCACACCGGTTTGATCCCGAATATCTGACCCTATTGCCTTGACGTCCTTGGCTAAGTGTGCGGTGCTATTTTCAATGCTTCTTAGGCAAACTTTGAGAATTTCCGAGTCTTGCTGAGCAACATCTTGGCGGATTAAATCCTCCGTCTTCTTGATGGAATCAATCATTTCTTGCCAGCTGTAAAACTTGAATGTATCCTGTATAATAATAGCAAGCCTGCTTTTGTTGTACATGCAAACACTCTGCATTTGATACAACAGAAGCTTTGTGTTAAGCTTGACTATGTGTTCTTTCAGCAAAAGTTGTAGCGTTGCCACTGATTGGTCAGCCTCTCCCGTGTAGAGTAGAAGTTTTGCCAATTCCCAATACCACTGAATCCGTTCAAGGACATGGTTAATCCCATCAAGATTGATGCCAGGTTGAGATATTGGATTGGAAATAATCTAATAACAATTAATTAAATACTGCGGAGTCTAAAATAATTCTCTTACCTCCATGCAGGTCACGACACCAGCCCAAGCAACGGAGGCCGCTGTGTTGGCCTTGGATACTGTAGTCAAGAAGTCCATCGCATTTTTGACAAGCTGCATTGTATTGTTTACATTGCCTTTGAAATTGCGATATTTTTCTGTTCTTTTCAACCCAATTTCAACAATCATCTTCATCTGAGCGTTTCTGGCATTCGCATCTTGAGCGATAATATTTCCGACATTCTTTTCAATTGAAGGAGTCACATCGGCAGCCAGCTGGGCAAAAAGGATCTCTTCATACGCCCCAACAAGTTTTGGCTCCTCTTGTTTTGCCTTTTCATAGGCCTCGTTCCAGATTTGCTCTCGTACTTGTTCGATCTTGGGGGGGCTGCAGAGACGAGGCGGGGTAGAAGTTGGATGAGGCCGCGTTGGTTCAGAGGATGCAGGTGGTACAGGGCATGGACGCTCTGGGTTCGGTGATGAGGGCCTGCTCCGAAATCTTTGTCGGAAAATGTTCAAAAACTTGGGCCTCATGATGTTGTTGGAGCGATGAGGGAGGTGATTCACTTTGCTATGGCCTGGAAGAGAGCAGCAGTTGCTTGGCAGCATTTCTCTCCGTTGGCCGATGCGGAACATGTGGAGAAATCTGCGAGGCGACCAATGAAGAGTGTGTACGTATGAAACTGTTGAAGCGGTCCCAATAGTTACATTGCAACTACTTGGCACAGTTTCCCCGTAACTCTCAAGGCTGCGCCAGTTAACTAGAGATTCGACTGTTCAATGTCTTTCAATAAAGGTACCGGCCGGCTGCTGCGCAACACACAGATAATCCCTGCTTCTGCGTCTTGAATTGAGCCAGGTTCTTTCTTACTAAGATGGCGCGTGTTGCGCAATCAGTCGTCATTGACCCACAAATGGTTCGTTTCATCTGTATTTACATTGCTCTAAATCGAGCAACTATCAACAAAATTCATTTCCCGGTCGCCCATGGGCACTTTAACTCAAATAATGCTGTCCCGGGCGATGCAAACTGGGCAGTACCCACTCACTTTAAATTTTCCCACATTTGGTAGCTTTCCTCCGTTTTGGACGCTGAAATCGTCCGCTCTCTGCTCATCTCAGATCCAAACTGCCGCATCATCGATCCTACGGTGCCAAGATTCCAAGATTTGCCAACCCTGCTGCCAAGGTTGACATTGAGGCGCAATCGCGCGGGACACGCTGTTCACCCTGCTGGTAGCACCGTTTCCAATCCATTTCTCACCAAAACTCCTTTTCTTGTCTGAGGAAAGGTAGAATTCTCACCTTCTTCATTTCAGGCGGTTCCCTGGGTCGGTCGTTGTGAGAGTGCTGACACATTCGCTATGAAGCCGGTTGCGAGTTTTGGCACCGTCGCTGCGCTGGTATTTGGCGTTTGGTCAGCGCAGGCCGAGTACGATGCGACAATCTGCGGCAAGAATGCATATGGCGGAGAGACAAGTCCCCTTCATTGTGAGTGCATGCCCTGAACACAGACCGAACAAGAATTGCCCGACTGACTCCGCGCACAAAGATTACCCAAATTCATGGAATCCAAAAAGCCCAAAGGGTGGCTTCGTATGTATGAAGGTTGACAACAGCACCCCGGCCTACGACGTGACGTGGAATTGGGACACGAGCATTCAGGATGTTCACTCATTCCCATATGTACGCTTTGGAAGCGAAGACCTTCCCATGCGCCTCAGCAACCTCCGGTCCATCCGCCTATCGACAGATTGGATCATGACCCCGGGCAGTCCCAGCAAGCCGCCGCGCACTTTCAACCAATCCGCCTGGACTAAGAACAAGCAGGAGCTCACCAAGAACAAAGCTCAAGCGAACGCTGCGTGGGATTTCTTCCTGGATAACGACCGTAACAAGACACTTTATGCCCAGGATGCAGCGATTGAGTTCATGGTTTGGCTCGGCAGCGTTGGAGACCCGTGGTGGCTCGGCCGAGAGAACGGCACGATTCTCTCCAACGTGACTCTGGGAGAGACTGAATTGTGAGGCGGTCCCTGGCATAGTTTCGGAATACCGTTGGCTAATCATACTTCCTTCAGCTCTCTTTATTACGGCCGAAACTCTGGCGGTACGCATGTTTTTACTGCCGTGCCCCGCAACGGCGAAGATGTTCTCTCGCTGGACGAGGATTTTTTCCCTCTCTTCAAGTACATTCTTGAGCAGGCGCACAGTCACCCTGATGTCCCAGACGATCTGCCCAAGGATCCCTATGTCGGCATCGTGGAGTTTGGCACTGAAACTTGGCTATCGGACGGCAACGTTACATTTACGGCAGCTAATTTTGGGATGGAACTTGATGGAAAGAAAGATTCCAGTGACGACAGTGACAGTGGGTCAAGTAGCAGCCAGCCAGCAAGCCAAGAAAACAGCAGCGATGCCATAAAATCTGGTGGGTTTTCTTTATGGAGTCCGATTGTGGCTGCGACATTGGCAGCCTTGGGTCAGCGTCTGGAATGATTTACGCAGTTGAGAAGGCATTGGGTAAATTAGTTCGTCATTAAGGTTTAAAAGGAAATTGATGAATATTATTCAACAATATTAAACACTTCCTATATGAAGGCCTGGGGTAAAGATTGTACAGATTAAGCCATCAGATAAGCTTGGCTTCTGATCTCTACAAAACATGATCGCAAAACATCCCAAGGCAAGCAGGTGTTAAAACAGAGGATTAACTGGAAGATATTTTTTATTTCACTCTATAATGTACCTATGAAGAATTGATGATTTAGACCGAGGTAAATACAAGACTGATTCGGCGAGGAAGACGTTCATCTCACTGCTCCAACAGAGCAGGCTCCACCACACCAACTTGGTCCACCAATCGTGAGTAATGTTCCGGTCGTCTATGTTTATCAAAGGCAAACACTCTGTCTTTACCCTTCCTACACTTGGCCAGGTCGATCGTCGCGCACACTAGCTCATCTTCGCGGGTCTTCGACTCGGCAATAATGTGCCCGTTAGGGTCAATGATGCTGGAACCGGCAATCAAAGACCCGTGGTCTTCCTTGCCCGCCTTTCCGGCGTGAATGCTGTAACAAGCATTTTGATAGCTACCGGCTTGACAAGACAGGCGATGATGAAACAGCGCCTCTTGCTCCTGTTCCTCGTCCGTACCGTCATACTGTGGCGCAAAGGCCGTTGTATTATATCCCTCCTGTACGTGATGTCAGTGTCGGAATCAGCCAGTGATTAAGATGGGAAAGTGTATTTACCAAAATGAGCTCTATTCCCTGCAATCCGTAGTTCCTCCAGCCCTCAGCCCATCTACGATCGTTGCAAATGAGCATTCCTAGAATTGGGTCTCCCTTTCCTTGTGTTGTTTCGGGAGCGACATCGGTACCAGCATCCTGGGCCTTGAGTGCTCCCTCCACGAGGCTGGGGACGCGGAAAGCCTCAAATCCCAGGTTGCCGGGTGTAAAATATCTCTTTTCTAATTGTTGCGTGACTCCGGGCCGCGTATCTGGCTCGTGGCGCCCAGGCAAGTGAACTTTGCGATACTTGGCAATGCACTTGCGTGTGGAGGCTGAGTAGTAGACTGCCGTGTTGTAATCTGTTACCTCGCCATCATCTCCGGTCCAGCGTTCTCCGAAGCCGAACGAAATGTCAATTCCCAACTTGTTTGCCTGGTCAACAAGAGGCTTGATGTTTGGCGTGTTGATGAATGCGTATGGATCCGATGAGGAAGATGCCTCGAAGAAACTGGCAAGCTCAGCGGGATCATTGATGACATAGCCCGGGAAGAATGTGGTGAATGTGAGTTCTGGAAACAAGACTAGCTTGACGTCTTTTGTGGCAGCTTCATTCAATAGATTGATCATGCGATTAAGCGGCTCGGATCGTGGTGTTGACAGGCTCTTGATAGGCCCTAGCTGAGCTGCCGCCACGGTGAGAAGCCTTGGGTTTGTTTCTCCTGCTGAAGTCATTTTAATTCAAGCCGATGTACACAGTATGTTGGCTTTGGGGCTCTTGTCCGGAACTCTGCATTTATATATATCATTCCGGAAAACAATATTTTATATTCAAATGCCCCAAATCCCCTTTGGCACTTCCTGCAGGGTCGGCCAGACTTGGCCGATCGTCCCATTTGTGACCCTATCAAAGCTGTGGAACCTTGCCCTCCGATAGCGCGATTTTATGGACCCAGCACCTACGGACCGCCGGCCAAGCGGCCAAGCATAATTCTTTACCACAAACCGACTGCTTATTATCCATTTGTAATTTGAATGCTTAATGTTTTTTACTGCCAATAATTGCAGGATTATTGTTAGTTCTTGTTAGTAAACTAGCTTAACGGGCTGAATGCAATAGCTTCAACACATGCACACGCATGTTGATCGCACATTGGAAAATAAACTTCAAAATTATTTGCGAAAGGTTTTGCATGGCTGTTGCATTGCCAGTCACCAGTTGCAGATTCTGGTCTTAACCAAGCCGGTCCTTCAATCGCTGCATGTTATTGAGATTGTCTTGTAGTAGATCATTGCCTTAATTGACACTCTTGTCTATAGCGCCTCAATCTTAACGCTTCTGCCATGTCAATGTGAACCAATTTCACTGATTAAATCACTCTCATTAACGATAGAGTATAAGACAGTACTAGAGGTTAATAGCACGAAATCTCAATCCGGGAATGAGCGGAGTGCAGGCGGCTTTCTATGGTCCATAACCAAAAAAAGAAACCCAAGTCTACAGCCGTCCAGGAAGTGTCCTATTAATTTACTCACCATTGATGCGAAACTACAGCTAACTAAGATTGACCAGAAACCTATATTTTAATGAAAGCTAGGTCAAAAGCAGGCTTTGTGGCAATGGACTAAATCCAGCCATTCATTTCAACAGGTGCACAAACGTCACATATCGACTCTGCCAGCATCCGGGTTTTTTATTTGGCCCGCATGCCGGGCGTGACTAAATTTCCACTGTTTTGGGTGAATATTTTCAAGGAAATCAGACTTCCAACAGTTCTCTAGATGCAAACTCGCAATTCTAATGGAGGGGAGCATCCTACTCAATATTATTGACCGGCGTCAGTGGTTTACCAGTGCGGAAGAAGGCTTCGATGTTATCGAGATTAATCCTTTCGAAATTCTCCCAGCTCGTGTTTGAGCATACACCAATGTGCGGTAGAACAGTAACCCGCCAATCATTCTTTAGCTTTGGGTTGATGCCAGGCTCGTCGGCATGCACGTCGAGCCCGATGCCGACAACTCGGCCACTTTCTAGGGCTTCTAGTAGTGCATCTTCATCAACCATGCTTCCCCTAGCAACATTGACTACTCTTATGCCTTCCTGCTTGGCCAGGCTGAGTCGCTCTCGAGAAATCAGTTTATGCGTCTCCTTAGTGTAAGGCGCAGCGAGAACAATGCAGTCAACCTGCGGAATCATTTCGTCAACCGTAGCATGATAAACCGCCCCGTATTTGAGCGACCTTTCGGCATCAATCTTCCTTCGAGGTCCTTGGTAGTGCATCTTCATTTGGAACGCAGCCTCGCATTTTTGTGCAATAGCGAGGCCGATGTCGCCGAGTCCCACCACTCCCAATGTCTTTCGCGTTGGGTCAACAGCCTTGGTGCCCAGATCGCGGCTTTGCATCCAGTCATATCTGGCACACCATTGAGCGAAGGTCAAGAAACGAAAAGAGTCTAGCACGAGAGATAGCCCGACATTGGCCACAGCCTCTGTGCATGCATTTGGCGTGTTGCAGTACCACACGCCCCGTGCTGTGATGGCATCTACATCAGAAGCATCGTGCCCATGGCCGCTACAGCAAATTATCTTGAGCGACCGGGGGAAATGGGGCACCACATCGGTCGCAAACGGGCGTTGTTGTGCGAGGGGGCCAGCCTTGAGCCAACCGTTGCGTAGAATTGCCACGATGTTTGAATAGAGACCTCCCGGCTTCAGGCGCTCCTTGAACTGCTCAGTTGATTCGCAATCGTAATAAATAAGATTATACTTTTCAGAAAGTGTCTTTCGACGAACATCATCAATGTTCTGGACGGTGGAGTCGATCATAAGAATGTCCTGTTTTGTCGCCATGTTGCTTCTTGGCAGTTCCAAGCCGGCTGAGTTGACGCAAAGGAGCGTTGGTTCTTAGGGCGCATTGGCAAGGATTTGGAAATAATATTATAATATTATTAAAACGAAGAAGCAAAGTGTGGTTGACTAGATGCGATTACTCGCATAAATCAAACACCATGCATGACGCATCGGCCAAGTGGGTGACGAAAAACAACAGACCTTCTTGTATTACTCAACATGTAAAATGCTTCCTGCCTGCTCCCGTCGCGAGCTTATAATGCATTCAACCATGTGGTGATGAGTAATAACTAATAAATTGAGACTTGAGCCCGCATCACATTTTTCAACGAGCATATCATGGTATGAGCGAGTGAGTTATTCCACCAAGAGAGTCCTAAGTATGGTTTGGGAGCATGGATCATTACATTTTGCCACCCACCTACGTCCGTACTTTACGGCCAAGTAATCGAAACGGCCAAGGGTCGGCCATCGCTTATCAGGCCCTTGGCCGATCGGGTCCACAGATAACACATCACGTAGCGACTTCTGCATGCCAAGGGTTGAACGCGAATTGGGCCTGAAATCGGATGGGAGCCATCTTGGGATTCCTGACCAACGTTGGCAAGATGTTCAACTGGATTGCCCAGGTTATGCGGCGCACGGAAGTGATGTGGGATATAAAACATGACGTCGAGTCTCGGTGCGAATTCAGCAACTTTCGGTTCCGACACAGCGTTACTGGCACATAAAGAGACCATGGAGACAAAAACTGGCAAGAGAAATATATGCATGGTGAATTTTCCCATGCTTGTGTTGCTATATCTGTTGTAGTATGCAAACTGGTTGAAGCTGCACAGCCGTCGTTAATTTCCTGTTGCAGTGGTGTTTCTCTGAGCTACGCTACCGTTTATTCTGATCTGTGACTTTCCAGCGAACTTTTCGCCAATCTTGAAAGCCCCAATAATCTCCCTTTTCGTCTCCGTCTTTGGGTCGCGACCATAGCCTCCACCTCTAGGCGTGGGAATGATTATTCCGTCTTCAGCCTTCAGATTAGTGGTTTCGAAAGGATTGAGACTTGAAGGAAGCGGCCGCCTAAATTCAATGTCTCTCACGTAGCCGTCACCGCCACGATTCAACCCCATACCCCCACTTCCGCGGCGAATGGAGAATTCATGGAGAAGAACAGGGTAGTTATCGACACTCAAGTGTCCGATTTTTCGCCTGCTTTAGTAAGTTACCCCATTATATTACGCTATTGCTTCCGTAGCTGCTTCATAGCCCAGATCTGTCTTTTCCTGCTCCCACATTTCCTTGAGTTCCTTTCTCAGTATTTTCCCCGTGGGCATGCGAGGCACCGTGTCAATGAAGCGGATCCCTCCTCTCAAGCGCTTGTAATCTGGAACTTGAGACTCTACATAGTCCATCAAATCTGCATCTGAGACCTTGCCTTTGGCTTGTGGCTTGAGTACAACATATGCTCGAGGGACTTCCGTCTCATCTTGAGGTACCCCGATTATGGCGGCATCGACAATGGCCGGGTGTGAAGTCAGAATACCTTCAATTTCCGCAGGGGGGACTTGCAACGCCTTGTATTTGATCAGTTCCTAACCCAGTTAGACATGTTTCAAAAATAAACCCCCAGAAAAAAGACCTAAAATATTACCACCTACCTTCTTTCGGGCAACAACATATAGTTCATTGTCCCTCATCTGCAGAACATCACCGGTACGCAGCCAGCCATCTTTCGTAAAGGTTTCTTTAGTTGCCTCGACATTATTGTGATACCCTTTAAATACAATGGGGCCTTTTACGAGTGCTTCTCCAGGCTGGCCCTGTGGGACATCAATTTCGTTGTCGTCTACCAATCTATGTTCTTTGTTAAGTAAGGTCCCAACATGGGCGCAAAATCTCACCTCAAAAGTATGTTTGGCAATGGACAACCCACACTACCCATGGTGATCGGCTTTCGTGGAGGGGTGAACGTTGCCGAAGCTGTCAACTCACTGAGTCCCCAGGTCTGCATCAGGAATGTTTCAGGACCCATCTTGTCTAATGCTGCTCGCTGTAAATCCCCAGACAATGGGGCTGCGCCACATGTAGCAGCTATCATGTGACGAAACTGGTCTTTAACAGCTGGATGCTTCGCAATCGCTTCGAATATTGGAGGGACCGAAAACATTTCTGTTATTCTTATAATACCGGAATACAGCAAGAACTGATCGAGGTTAAACCTTGGCATCCAATAGACGATAGTATCTTCTAATAGGGCGTAGATGAAAAATCCCAGTATTGAAGATGCATGAGAAGGGGGAAGGTGTCCCAATGTTCGAGATTGGAAATTAGGATTTTTTCCCCTTTCCTTGTCGAATACTGGCCGGCAGTTCGCGGATACAAGGAGAACTTCGGCTACGACGTTGGTGTGAGACATGACAACACCTAATCCCATCAGCAAGGGAAGCCGTTTAACGGGGTTATTATCCTACCTTTAGGCAGACCAGTAGTTCCAGATGAGTACACCAGACAAACTTTGCTCGTCTCCAGTTGATGTGCATTAGTGACCCGAGGCCAGGTAAGACTACCCTTGAAATTGCAAATAACCTTCCTGTCAGCACTCTCGAGCTTGACTTCAGGTGGCTTGTGAGTATAAGCACATTCCTCTTTGTTAACCCGACGCTCTCAGCTGCACCAACTGCCATCTCCTCGAGGTCTTGGCTACACACTAAAACTCTAGCAGGTCCATCTTTTATGCGTCGAATCAGATCTTGCTTGGTGCATGTGAAAGGGGCGGCAGAGTAGATGCCCTCAGCTGCAATTACCCCAAAGAATACACACGCCAGAGCAGATTGACCGGTAGATATCCCTATAACAACATCTTTTCCTGGACCGTTGGTGCCGATATCATAATTATCACGAAGAAAAAAAGCAAAAGCCTCTGATAGAGCCCGGACTTGGGATTTAGTCAAGTATTTTTCGGGATCACTAGCATCGGCATGAACTGGGGAATCATCGGTTGCGAGACAATACTTCGATTCTAATAGCCATTAGCAAAGGTCTTAAAAACGAGGCAGGATTGTGTCTACCAAACAAGAGGGTGAGAAGATCCAGGTTAGGGATCGTGATTTCGCCATTTCCTTTCAACAGAGTTTGTTTGGAAGAACTCATGATTATGACGGTCCGGTGAGCGATGGTACGGGGATGAACTCGGGTGGATCTAGAGTGAATGTGTTGTTCAAGTCGAGTTTTAGCTTTACGGCGTCTTTATCTTACTTTCACTACTTTACAAAACTCCTGGTATTTTTAATGGAAACGATGTAGATTATATACCTCATATACATCGACATCTTCCGCCCAGGCCAAAGACTCGGCAGGGGCTTGTGTCTCCCCTCCTCCCGACAAAAATTCCGTGTACCAACTCATGGAATTGCCGTTTTTCAATCAGTCCTAGAAATTCATGGTTACAGTGATAGGATTAGACCAATCGATTCAATTTGATTCAACTTCTACCCCGCAACCCAGGCTGACGCTGACCATCCGCGGCGCATTTATCTAAATTGGGGTAAGAAATCTGCAGCTTTTGTCCTTCTGTCGGTTAACATTCTTGACTAGTTTTCTTAATTGGGAAGATACACGTCATCCAGTTTAAAGATGGATACAGCATCGTCATTGACAATTTGTTTGCCGGTATCAATAAATATTGGTCCGAATGACTAATGACTTACAAACTTGTTGTATTCATCGTAGTAGTTTTTACGTCGACGTGGACTGAATTATCTGCATATTGGATCTCTTCTTCTTACCCAATGTCTCCATGGAATCTGCCAGTCAGTCCGATTAGCTTCAGCCCGGCAGGCCAAAAGAATTTCACCAACTTCAGCGCACGTTTAATTCTAGAACAACAAATAATATGAACGGGTACTAACAAACAAGCTGTTTCCTTGTGAATCCCCCACAAATCTTAGCGGTATGCATGATATATTGCCCTGATCTTGTCAGGAGCGTCTTCAACTAAACATCGCTCGATTACCGCACGGTTATGATGCCAGGCAACCCCTGCCCCCACAGCCGCGAATGGGGGTTGGGGGTTGGGGGTAGGTCTCGAATTACCCCGTGGCCTTGAATATCCAAGTGCATTTGACCGGGAACGCACCTATCAAAAACAACTAGACGGGTAGAATATAGTCTCTAACTAAAGCCCTGGGTGCCTTATACTCGAAGGGGGACCAGAAATATCAAAGCTTGCTGATGTACCATGGCAAACAGATGGCAGGACAGACTATGAACTAACCCTCTACGGAGAATTGATAGGGTCTGTTAGCGACTGCTCAGGTTTTTATTTTTGCTCAGCTCACAGTATCCCTGCACTTGTCAAGGCGCTATACTCAATTCACGTTGCCTCGATATTCTCTCACCTGCTCAGAAATTTAGTGCGTCTGTTAGACTCGTGGAACTAGTTAGAAAAAACGGGTTTAGGATTGGTACTGGGTTCGCTGGTACACCAGATATTTGCGAAGCTCTTGCCTTAACTGGCCACGTGTAACGGTGTAAGTGGCGTACTCAATGCTCCCGGAGAAAGGCCGTCCCCCATGCTTACATCCAGTAACAATGGGTGCAAGAAAAATTTCGGAAATATTGGACAGTATGCTGCATGATGAGTCTATTAATCTTGGAGAGAAAACATCCTTCAATCACTACGCATTCGAGATAGTTGCGAAGTTTTCTTTTTGAAAGAGATGGAGGATTGCAGTTGTTTGAGCCAGGTTGGAAGAGGTTCCGAAACGCCCCTTTAATCGTAGCCTAATTTTCCAATGTATATGTGCATCATCTTACACCCTTCGGCAGGATAGAATGTTCCTGGAGCATTCTGTAGTCAAAGAGCATCGCAGAAATCATCTCGGTAACGGTATTGGTCCTCAAGGAACTATGGCCGAGGTCTTGATACCGGAAGAAGAAAAGGTGTAGAGCACGTTGTTGGGCCTGGAGAATGACAGTTTGAATCAGACCTTGTAAGAGACTATGAGTGGCCAATCTTGCCATTGAAGTCTAAGTCTTAATGCGCTGCTGGAGCCTGGTGAGTATTAGGTGCAATTTTTGTTTAAACAAAAACCAGTGGTTCCTATTCTTGTAGGGAATTCGTGTTTTTGATATCGTGATACCAGCCCGCCGTCTGAAGTGTGACAGAAAGGGGCGGCTTTCGATGATTTTACTTGATGCAAAGTATGAATAACTCATGATATTTGGAAATCGGCCCGTTTACTGCTCATTCATCTTCTTAGCAGGTAGATTCCGGCTAAGGCGTCAAAATGTCGTAAGAATAAATCACTTGAACGTTTAGATATGGATTTGTTCTTGGAAACTAACGAGTAATTGGGAATCATTAAACCATTTTCTGCTTACTCGGAGTTATATGAATTGAAAAACAATCAGTAGTCATTCATATTGCACTGCGACACACCTTCAATAATCTGTATTGTAGTTTTAGATAATGAGTTTCAAACGAGGTTACAGTGTTACGGTGTGCCGTTTATTTACGCAGAGACTCTTACGATGCACCCAAAGGAAGTGGAATAACCAAGAGGTCACGAGGGGGCTAAAGAGGAAAATACAGCTGTTGGTTCCATTAAGCCGAAGCCAAACCTCGTCGTATGACTGGCCACTGTTATCACTGTAATAATCTCATGGCGCATGATGGTTAAATATGTTGTCTGTTCAGTAGGTACTATCAAGGCGGGCGAATGACTCAACGATCAAAAGCTTTTCCGACACTACCTGGTGGAGTGCAGCTGAGCTTCTTCCTGGTGGTGCCTGCGAGCGGCTGACATTGTGAGATAAACGACTCTACACGTTCAAGGTTGGTGCCTGAGATGGTCATTGGAGATGGGTCACGGGGACGTGTCTACATTACTATAAAAAGCTCTTTGCACTATTACTACTTGTTTTTTTTTCCTTCACTTTCCTCCCCATCCAAGTGCAAGGGTGATTCCCTGCTCTGTGAGGCGTAGCTGAGAGAGGAGTTTTGCTGGGTGCGAACTTTTGGCTGATTGCTCCTCATTAGCCTCGGCCGCTGAGAGAATTTTGGGACTTTTTTTTTTCGCATTGGAGCTTTCCTTTTTTTTTCCGTAGCAGCTGGCCCCCTCTTGGCCAGTATGAAGAAGAAATTCTGCTGAAAGCCTTGGTTGTAGACCACATGCTTCACAGAGCAGTAAAATCAAATTAATGGTATGTTCGTTGTGCCCTCTCTCCACCAACCTCACGAAAGCTATAGTTTGGCTGTGCTATGCGTGAATCGGATGATTCCTACTGTAAGTCAATCATTTCATACTGGACTGCGATATTTATTGATGTACAGCAGTCTTCAGTGTTGAGTGCCTTGACACACATGGGACATGGAGACTGAGGAGAGACTGCGTGTATTGTTACATGCCAGCCGGACCTCTCTACCTATGGGGGAGACCGGAATCCCTACAAAGGAAGTGCAGCATGTACCCATTCGAACGAGATGTTCTCGACCCACCATCGGCCCAGCCTCCTCCCTGGCACCGTCAGATCATTTCCACTCCTAGTAACGTTATCTCCTCAACGACATGCTTACCCTTTTGGGGACATGACGGGAGTTTTGGATTGGGTGATATCCGCCGTGAACTGACTCGTGGGGACGACGGCTCCCGCAACGAATAGACACTGTGCTTGTTGCATAATTTGTGTATTTTTATTTAGACCATGGGATCCCAAGTGGCAAACAGTCTCTGGCCTAACACTAAATCGTACTATTTCCTAATTCATCTAGTGTTAGTTGATCAAATAATCAATGATCATCACGGCCTCTTGACTCTGTACAGGCCGCAAGGGTAAGAAAGGTTAGCGCTGCATAGTACTACTCCTGCGAAATTACGTATAAATGTACCTATTGGCCACACACGGCGATTAACCTATCTGACCCTTGTGGCCTGTACAATTTCGCACTTGGTCAATTGTGGTGTTGGTTGAGAAGG
Source organism: Calonectria pseudonaviculata (assembly GCA_004380915.1). Lineage (NCBI taxonomy): Eukaryota > Fungi > Ascomycota > Sordariomycetes > Hypocreales > Nectriaceae > Calonectria > Calonectria pseudonaviculata. The sequence goes on from PGGA01000012.1 coordinate 2,351,095, forward strand.
CCAAAGTTTTTTTTATTCCTTTTCCTTTTTGCTTTGCGTAACGGTTCTGCCCCCATCTAAACAGCGACAACTAACCATAAAGATTCTGATAAAGGAAACGAATCTCGGCTACCGTTACTAGGCCGAGTATCGCGGAGTATTGTTTCCGCTTATCAAGCTCTAGCGTCTAAAGAATGGCTACCGAGATTCAGTTGGTACATGGCCTAGCTCCTGCGGCTGATGTTTTCAAATAGAATATTGTTGCTTTAATCCCGAAAGGGCAGTTACTAGGGTATATGCGTTTATCCAAAAGCAACCCCCCATCCCCTCCTCAAGCCTAGGTAGTATATCAATTAGTTATCTATTGCATATGATTCTATCATTTTTGACAGAGATTCAGGCAGGCTAGTAATAGCAATGGATCTATAGGTTTCGTCCCAGGAATATCCATACACATATGCATGTATGTTTGGGCTGAAGGAACGGTCTGAGACCAGTCTCAGTGTCTTGAGAGCCTAAATTCTGACGCTTAGCTCAAATATCGCCACTTCATGTTCCGGCTTAACCCGGTAAATGAAGCTATAGGACTTCCTGCCAGATTTATACCTACACATTCGCACCTTTGTTCTCCGAGGGGGGTAAGCGTATAGGTGCATGTCGCACATGTAATACGATTGCTCAGGACAGACGAAGCTTGGCATCTCTTTCCGGTGCCTTGCTGTTCCTAGTACATTCTTCTTCACACCAAGTGCTTCCCATGCGAGAGCCTAGTGGTGATTGAAAACAAGAAGCGGTGTAAGAGGGCTTGCAGATGCCACGCGCCCGACCGGAAAGAAAGCTCTATCTAGCCAATTACGAATATGTAGTGGTGCATGACGTGCGGAGCTGAAATATCCATCCTGCACTTTGTACTTGACAAACAGTTCTGCGGGGAGCCGGAATCGACTCCTGACAGGGCGGCGGGCCGTGACAGAATGTGCCGTACAGGTTGGAACGCAGCATCCTTGTGCTGATCGCCCTCGCAGCCGCTCGCACAGAGGTTAAATTACAGCCTGTTGGAAGCTACACAGAAAAGCCTTCTCTTCATGATTGATCCATCACTACTCTTAGCCGGCATAATTAGCACCCGTCGACTTAGTTCTAGTAAGAATAAGAATTAGAATAGCGACGCGGGGTAAGAACCAGTCCCTGGCAATCACCCACTTCGCTCCAAGCCCCCCCACCTCGGTTCAAGCACGCGGGACGGCACGACACTTTGGCTGGCAAAGGAGAGGGCGAAATCGCTGTGAGACAGTCATCCCTAGCACTGTCCGATTGGCTGGTGGAGGCTGAGGCCCGCCTTGTGATGAGACAAGCGTTAGCGCGCGGTGAATCAATAGTGCCTGTGGGAACAACAACGCCACGTCCGAAAATGCTGGAGGGTGCGTTATAGCAATGCGGCAATGCCTCTAATCGACCAATGCTATTCTGGATCATCTTTCCCCTTTTCCCATCAACATTCCGATCGGTCTATATCGCCAATCATTCCTTCCGTGAACTAGCTTAGTTTGTCCTTTGCCATCCACCAAAACATCTCTTGTGATTTTGCGCTCTGACTTCTCGTGACGCAGGTGTGTCTTCCAGCTGGCCCCGCTCCTTTCTTATCCCTAGAGCTTGTCGGCTCCCATGCCCGGGATGAACCAGTTAGAATGGCCGGGGCAAACTTACACATTCGCCTCACCTGACAGGGACTGAAGCTACTACCGGGATGAGGGGCCGTGCCTTTGCGCCCGCTTTGCAAGGCGGAACGAACCTAACCGTCGACCGTTGTACTATCGCTAGTCCAACAGCCACCCCAAGGCTTATGATGATACCAATAGGAAAATTCTCTCATTTCCGTTTGCCTCAACGTCGTGCTATGTGGTAACTGGCTTTGGCAGTAGCGTAATGTATGTCATTTCATTTCCTCCCATCGGGACGAGCCAGCAGCACTATCCCCAATGTCATACACAAGCCACCAGAACGAGACGTCTACCTGCAGTGTATTGGGAAACGGTCTCCTGGGTTCATGTTGGTCTACGGTGCGACCCATCCATCGCTCAGATCGCCGATATGTGGTAACACTGATCATTTTCCTCGCGCCTATGTGACAACTCCCATATACTTCCCAGCCTGTATAAAGTTCGCAACGCTCGCATAATTGGTTACCCAGTCATGGTGGTGGCTGCCACAAGCGTTGCTAATCTGGGCTGACCGCACAAGGAATGTGACGAGATGATGGACTAGTACCAAAACGGCACGGCTGGTAGTGTTTCTGGTTTCATTTATAACATTTGCCTCATTGAAAGATTTTATTGGTTAGGTGTGGATATCATCTGTATGTATGTCTCTCGTACTATGCACGAGGCTCGATTGAAGGCAGTCATCTCTCAACTGTGCGCAGTAAGCACACCCCACCACACACGCGCGGTTCCGAGCTAGAGGGACGCGCTAACTAGTATGCCATTCATTGCTCAAGGAGCCAAGCAAACCAGCAGGCCATTTAGTCCCCAGTAGTTCACGTCAGTCTGGCTCAGGAAATAATACTCCGGCTTGCGCTCTAGCCGGATATAGAGTTCGTGCGATTGGACATTTGGGCCCTAATTCATTCTCAGTGTATACAGTTGCGTATAGTGATCGACCTTGTAAAGAATGAAATTGTCAGCATTAACGAATCACACAGCGTAAAAATAATCAGAAACACCAAAGGAAAAGAAAAGAAAGCACGAGCTATGATTTCAGCTACAGCCACCTGGAAGCGGATCCGCTGCAGTGGCCAACCTTTCTTCCCGAAAGGACGATGGCCTATGATGCATGCTTCATGGCCTGTATAGATCAGGCCGTGTTACATGTCACATTTTAATATAGCTATTCCTCATTCGGAGTGCTCTATGCCTGCCGCCCTCTTCCGCGAAAAGGCAGTCGAGTACCATGCACATAGACTTCTCAGGTTTAGAGGGTGAGGTGACCTGCGCCTTATGCCGCTTATCCTAACCTCAGCCCAGTAGACTGGAGCTGCCGTTCCGTCACCACCATGATGGTGTGCCCCATGACTACTCTAAGAACATCGTCTAGGGTGTTGATAGGTTGGACTGCTGTGATATGGGTGGTGAGTAGAGATCCGATCTCGGTCTGTACATCTTGACAGGTCCCGATATGTAGCCCAGATCTTCTATATAAGTCGATCGAAATCCCCCTTCAGTTTGGAATTCTTCACTCACTCACACACTCAAGCTTCCACAACTACAATCATCACTCACACTTCCCTCAATTCTCTCTCAGTTTTTAGACTACCAACTTCTTATCCAAAATGAAGTTCTCCACTGTCTTCGTCTTCCTCGCCGCTGCTGTTGGCAATGTCTTTGCTGCTCCTGCTGCTGCCAATGTCGAGGTTGCCCGAGCTGATGCCAGCCTGCACCAGAGAGATGTTGACACCTTTGAGAAGAGGTCTGCCATTGTTGGCTTGAGCAGCCGTGGTGTTTCCACCCTTGCCGCCCGCCGCGAGAACAGCCAAGTCGAAGCTCGTGCTCTTCAGGTTCGACAACTTAGCAATGTCATCGGAGATCTTCAGGACCTCCTTGATACTCTCATTGATATCGGCACCGGCCCTCTTATTCCCATTATCAATGCCCTGACTGCCCTTATCGGTTCCGCACTTGGCTTGGTATTTTCCGTCCCTGGGATCCTTCCCATCATTCTTGGCAGCTTGTTCGACGCACTCGGTGCTCTTGTCGCCGGCAACGTCACGGCCGCAATTGCTGCCATCAATGCTGCTATCGATGCTCTCCAGCTTCTTCTTAGATAAGGAATGGTTCAATAAATGCCCTTATCGACAATTCTTCAAACAGGAGACGACAAAACGAATGATTTATTCAACATATTGGTTTCATTTTCTCGGGTCCTGATCATGGGGGATTGAGTTGCATATGGGATTAGTGAAGTGAGAGAAGTAAACTTTGGAAGCAGTGTTATATGTGATGAGCTCATGCAGGATGAATGGCTGGAAATGGTGGCCTAACAGACTTAATCCGTAAATCTAACCAAATACATTCTTTTTTACGAATATTGCACCTGCTTCTTTGCTTCCAATGTGCGTTTTGGATTTATCACATGGATGGTTCGGTCAGAATGTCTTGTCCAGCCACGAAATAAATAACCTTGAGAATTGCCTCCATTTGTATGGAAAAACAACCCACATTTCTATAAGAACCTTTTTGGGGGGTTTTTTGGTTTTTTTGGTTTTTTTAGTAGATCCTAGTTATGCATTAATATTGCGTTCTAGTCATGTGGGCATCTATGGAATACCGGCTTGGGGAACTTAACCCCTATAAAACTAATATATTTAAAGTTTAGTAGTTGAAATCGTTGCCAAACCTCAATCCATATTCTCTCAATAGCCATGCCCTAATAATTTTCTGAATTTAGCTGACATCTAGTTTTATTTAGAGACTTTATTTTAAAACGATACATTGTGAATTCAAGAGTGGGTAGCCTGGACATCTGTCGCATTCCTCCCCATTGAAGCGTTGTAGGGTAGCTGATGAATCCTTGATGTGACTACAGTGTAATTGATGCTGGTAAACTATTTTATATCCGGCTGATTAATCTCTCGTTCCTGGCGCTAACCAAGACTTTAAACTTATTAGCAACTATCGTTGGATTTGCCGCCCACACGCTGGCTATGGTAGTGGCTTCAGCTGAGCTTGGACGGCAAAAATGCCGCGCCCCCATTGGCGGGCTGTAGAAGCTATCGAGAATCCGAACTTTTAGCAACTTGCTAAAGCTGAGCGAACATCACCCTCGGTCGTCGTTTTGGATGGTATGCGGCCGTTACCCTCGTGATGGGCATGTTTCTTCTGCTGTGGTGCGCGGCCTTCGTCTCTTTTCTGTGGACAGGTGAAGATACAAACGCTCTCTGGCGCCGAATCGTGCTGGCTGGGTGGGTAACGAGATCAGTCACCATTTCAACGCTCGTCTGACGCGTCGTCTCCTCTGCCCAGGCTGCCCTGGCAACATCCATGACAGCAGCCCTGATGCTGAATTGGTTCCAGGTCTGCCTTCCCGATGCAGCTGCAGTGTCTCTAATGCGCTTCTCAAACACTGGCCCACGCGCCATGTTGCGGTATCTGCCCGCGCGGCAGTCTCTGAGAGGTGCAGGACTTGGCATGCTGGTCTTGTCATTGGCTGTGACAACCTTTCTTCTGTAGTTCAGCTCCACTGCCCTGTTGTCCAACGTCGGCCTGGCATCTATCGTCATCCCGCGTGTTCTTTTGAGCGTGCCTTACAGCATCTCATCAGGCCTTTTAAGCTAACAGACCTTTCGGTTGCATCTCCGAAATCAATATCCAGTCTGCCTTCCTGTATTTGGGTTTGTTTGATAATAGGGAGATGTATCATAATTGGCTCCATATCCGTTGTACGTGTGACTATAGACCTCTGGTGGATGTTGGAGAGGGTAGTTTGGTGGTTGGTTATGGATATTCTGCCTGCCACTACTGTTGTGATGTCTATGACTCTTGTATCTCGGAGGGTCGCCTTGTCGATGACCTCTAGACTCCGATGGCATCCTGGGACCCGACCGTCCACGAGACTCTGAATGAACCCTGGAACTTGGGCGCGCGCGAGACTGGGATCGGATTCTGGGGGAAGAGTGCCTAGTTTCCACTCTCAATCCATATTCAGAGCGTACCCAATACTGCGCTGGTGCTTGATGTGTTCTGGGCATCCTGGTTGACTTGGGTGGGCCATGGCTTCCCATGCGCTGATGGCTGGCGTGCGACATGTCGCCACTTATTGACTTGGCTTCGATAGTACTTGTTTCTTCGTATTTGGACTGTCTGCGGTTTCTGCTTTCCTTGAAATTGCGGTATTCGAGGTATGAGACGACCGTTGTATATGATGCCAAAACACTAGCCGATTTTGTTAGTCAATTTTCCAGATGATGCAGTGTACCAGCAATGGGGCATACTTCAAGAGGATTCCTAGAGGAACAATAATCCAACTTAGGGTGCAACTGATACCAGAGCAATATTTGACATTTGCCTGGATCATTAAAAATACCACAGCCCCCCAAAACACAGTCTCGAGGGCATTGAGAATAAGGTATGCCTTGAGGCTGGCCCATTTCTTGAAAGCGCGCACGTGTGATGATAAGATTTCGTACAACAGAATTATGAGCGATTTGGCGCTCTGGCTGAACTTAGCGAGGGACAGAGTGATGGATGATGCAAGGATCTTACCATTCCCAAGGATATGGTACCTGCTCGACTTCTGGGAGCGCCGGCTGGTCGATTAAACATGCGCACAGCTGACAGGATTAAGACGACCGAAACGAAGCATAGTTGCACGATATGAATTGCCAATTTATACCGATTCGTGAAAAACCCTGCCATCTTGGCTATTTTGCTTCTTGGGAGTTGAAGCTGTAAGTGGAGTCGGCGGAATAAATGCGAGCACACCAGTGGGAAAGAGATGGCAAGTGAGCAAAGGACAGCCAGGAGTGTAATTCAGATGACCGTATCTTTGGTATTTTAAACATGCTGCTCGTTTGTGTGTTTTTGCTGGTTGTGTATTTTTGGATTCACCAGCCTTAATTGAGACAGAGCCGTTGTCAGGTCTGGACTGATGCAGTGTCGGCTTCGGTTTCGCTCTCGGTCATGTCTATTTTTATGCTAGCAGCCTATCAGCTTCGCCCCAGAAACGCTCAAAAAAAAGCAATCGCATGGCTTACACTAAACTTATGCATATCGCGAATCCGTGATTTGTTCTTGCTGAACCTGCAGCAGATCCAGTTCGATCAAAGGTTGCTCCTTTGAGTTAGGGCTTCCCCGCGCTCCAATGTCCTGCCGCCACTTCCGACAGACGTTTTCCGGTGATGCCGGAATGGAAATTTGACTGTGTAAATAAATTTGCCGAGAACGCCCTAGTATTGATCAAGTTGGCAGCCGATTTTGGCGTCGAGGATTCGAGATATAACGGCACTTTTTGGGTGAGTCAAGTCGATTAAGAGAATTATTTTGGCGTTCTTAACATGTAACCCGCATTGGATTACCTCCCACTTTGTCTTTTGTGCGATATCCGTACTACTGGTCTACATAACATCTGCAGTGTCAACATTACCACCCAAGGGCTTTTAGATGTTGGTTCATCAATTCACTTCCCCATTTTAAGCGAACAGTATAGAGTATAAGACTTGACAGAGCAGCGTTGAATGAAGTTCCAAGGTCATTGGGTGTTCTTAATCCTTTCAGTGATCCTCTTTACCCAGCTGCCAGTTGTTCTACTGGGCAACCTGGCCCCGGGAGGCGCAGTTATGAAGGCAAGTGCATCAAAGTGGCGACAACTTCTTAAACATTCCGGTACCGCTTTAGTACTCAACGGGGCGGCTGATATGGTCAAGAGACTCAATGACCCAACTTTGACGTGCATGAAAACAGCGTCCTAGTTCTTCAGAGCATCGGCCCCGTTGGAAATCCTGCCATGCCTGAAGCTGGCAAGATCCCGATCCCACGGAAGCTTACAGAAAAAGGCGTGTTAGATATGCTCCGGAAATCTGATGGGGGAATGAGCGGTACAGCAGGCGACTCAAGAGTCCTGCATGTCTCACCCGAGGCCGCAGACCCGAGTTCGATGCTTGGAATTATCGAGGACGGTGACATTGTGATCTGTGATGCGGGCCAACGTCTCCAAGTAGACATATCCGATGAAGAAGAGATCGATGGAAGAACCAGACGACGAAAGGCTGAGTTTGAGCTTAGCAGGTCGGCCAGAAGCCGAAATAAGTAGCCAGCATGGGTGTCGCGGGAGATGACCCGGGGTTATCGCGGCATATTTATGCGCCCAGGGCTGCAGACACAGAGGGGAGCCGATTTCGACTTTTTGACTACTAATGGACCGCAATAGTAAATTAAATACTAGACGCCACACGTTGATGTTCCGCTCAAGGGAGCCCGTCACATAAATAGTAAGACTAAAAATTTCAACTTGACTCAGTTCATTTCAACAAATATACTTCTCATGTTCACTCAAAATAGGTTTCAATGACGTTATTAAGAATATTATATTGAGGACTACTATATTAATTGACACGGATGTCACATATAATCTCAAACTAAGTTTATAAATGATCAAACGGCGTGATATTCTCTCTCTGGACGTTGGATTAAAACAATTTGGATCCGGCGGTCCAGGGAGATTAGAGAGATTGTCATGCATTTTAATATTGTGCCGGACCGGTTTCTCTCCTGTAAAGACTTCAATCCAATCAAATAGAGAGGACCAGATATTAGGATACTCCTCCGAAAATACCAGCGAAGCAGCCCAGTGGAGTCACACAATCTCCGTTCTAATATCAAATGTTAGAATCCGTATCGTCAAATCTCAGTAATTGAACTTACCGCGTTGAGGACATAACCAGACTTGCATTGGCAGCCTACAACACATTGGTCGGTACAGAAGTCGGCAGGAAGTGCAAAACATCTGGAAGGGCACGCTGTGCCGCAAGTTGTCCACTCAGCGTTTTCCTGCGGAAGTAACATCCATCAGCAAATCTTCAACGGCACAATGAGCAAGGTTATGAAATTACCGGGCACTGTTCTGGAGGTGGAGCAGGATCTGTAACCGCCGGAGGCTCCGGAAGGACCGCGGGGACGGGGATGGCTCCGGGACCGGATTGAGCTGCAATCGAGTAGGCGTATTCGGAATCGATAGGGATGGCATCGGGAGATGATGATTCCGTATAAATTTCCATTGGCAAGTCTACCTGCGGTTCCTGGATAGGCTGCCCGATAGGCTGGCCTTCCAAAATTTCCAACGGCTCCACGACTGGTTGGGCCTGTGGTTTATCTGGCTCCAGTCCGACCACTGGTGGCGGGGCGGCGACAGACACCGGCCCTACCACCTGAGGCCCGGGGACTGGACTAGCCAGGGCTCCAGTAATGAACAAAAAAGCGACGGAAGAATGTGCTTTCATCGTGAAAAGCGGCTGAAGTACCTCGGTTGGCTGGATCACTGTAAGTTATTGATCTCTCCTTGGTGGCACAAGACGATGACTCGTCAAGGGATGGATTGAAGGAGTCGAGAGAAAGAAATATGGATTTAAATTAAGCATTTTATACAGCATGATAAATAAAAAACGGCTATAGCCGATGGATCGAGCCGTCAGCAGGCATTGATCGACACATTCCTACAGCACGACGGAAACAACCAGGAATTCGATGTCTCATTCCGGTCCTAGCCGCCAATTATGACTCCATCTACGGAGTACTATAGATGAACGTAGTGTAGTGTGATTACACTAAACAATCAAGTGGTACTGTCCAGACCTGACAAGGCAAAGAAGGATGTGGTAGATTCGGTGAATCTCTTTGTAAAAGTTCACTTGGGCGATCTATACTACATCGGCCTGTGCAACATCCTCTCGGATTATTTGACTTGAAAGTTTGGTAAAGAGTTGCCCGGGTGACCAGGCAACACCAATTGAGTGCGAGCTTATCTAGACCGTTTTTACTCAGTACTCCTTAAAGCCGAAAGTCCAGGTGCTACCGCGGTCGCACAGTGAGACAACATCCCCATGAATATCTCCCGATGCATTATAAGACATATTTGAGCCTTGATAGATATCTTTGGACTTGAAATGTCTCATACTTGCGCAAATAGGAAATCTGACGCAGTAGCGACTGTAATCGTAGGTGACGACGCAAACTCTAATGGCTATAGGCATGCACATTAAGCTTATCTCGTCAAGCGCATCCGGCGATATGTGCGGGATCTGGAGACTGCCGAAACCCCTGGCAACAACAATATTGATGTTGGGATATTGGGTCTATGCGCACACGACAAGGTCAAGTGGTAATTCTAAAATTAAAGACGCCAAGACGTCAGCCTTTATCCCAAAACAATCGGTCCACTGCGACTTCTCTCGTGATGTTTTCGTGATTGAATTGTACCACTAGAAAAAGCTTATATGTTTGTAATTGATCTTTTTGAACACTTACTAAAATTGCCATCCTTGTTGCGGCTCTACCATGACTACAGGACAGAAGTGTGTATTGGTAGAGCTGGTGCGGTTCATTCATTGGGACATTTGTACAATTTATATTGTTGATGATTTTTCATAGCATATGCATTCAAAAACGTGAGCTTACATTATTTAGACCAGTTGTCAGTGATGCAATGTAGAAACATCTACACAGAGAATTGACCTGCTGCAAATGACATAATGTATCATGATGTTCATTTTCAACATGTAAACGTGAATATCCATTCATGCATGTGGAGAATAAGTAAAGCCAAGGCTTTTTATAGTGATAAATACAGAAGGGCACTTTATCTCATTCATTGAACATTCTCTCATGGTCCCGCCTCGACATTTCCATCAGCATTTCAAAGAGCAAATAGAGATTCTTGTATCCGCCGCAAACTCACAATTGTCTCTTTGAGGCCCTTTCATCTAACAACCAGGGCATATTGCACGATATCGATACCACATTATGTAGCTACGATGCTCTCTATCTTGTAACTGAAACAGTTGCGTTTGAACATCATTTTACCTATAGGAAGTGAGTTTTCAACAATTTGATGTCCTACATTACTTCTATGCTCAAGTAATTGAGGACTTTGCATAGTCGCTCTGCTTTGAAAATCGATAAAAGACAATAGCGAAAAATATTTTTGGGCCTGTTTATTCCCGATGTGTTAAAATTTGTGACGTCTCCAGGCCAAGCTCCGAGCTACGGCTAAACAAGTTCACGGGCAGGAAAAATAAATGGACCTTCCTATTTTGAAATGGAGAGGCGAGGGCCGACAGCTGGGGTCCATAACTAGGGCCAGGGTCTACTTTTAACTACTCGTATTCCAAGATTAAATTAGAAACCCTAGCAATAAGAGCGGGGGGGGGAGGGGGGTTGGATAAATAAGATCAACTGATAGCCGTATTGATGTCCTTTGTTCTTGTTCCTAAACTTGTTTGTGGTTTTCGAAATCCACCAAACCACGACAAAATGATTTTAAGCCTCGCTCTGTTGGGGTTCGCTGGCGCCGTCGCCAATGCTGGACAAACAGCGCCTCTCGGTAAAGGATGTCTGGTTTCCGATGGAGATGTCGGGAAAGATGTGGCTCGTGGTTTGACATCTCACAAGGCCGGCCGCCGGCAGGACCTCCCCAGCAACATCACAGTAGATGTCAACTTTCATATTGCCAGCACCGAGGCGGACGAGAACCTCATCACGGACGAGATTGTCGAGGCTCAATGGAAGGTTCTGCACGAATCCTTCGCCAAGTACGACATCAACCTCGTGCTGAATTCGACAGAACGTGTTGTGGATAACCGGACGGGCCACGCATTTCTCATCAACGAAGGCGGAGATAGAGGCTGGGTGCACTACGAAGAAGAGAAAATCCAGTATTTTACGAGCACGCGCAGAGGCGGTTACGACGCCATGAATCTTTATTTCTTCAGCAAATATTCGCCCGGCGCGACAGGATTATGCAACTGGCCCACGGTGATTGCCGAGGGCGACAACTTGACGTTTGGGCTGGACTCGTGCCAGCTTAGTGCCATGACGATGCCTGGATTCCCAGTCGAGCATGGCGCGTTCAAGGATTGGAACCGAGGCCACCTTGCGGTTCACGAGGCTGGCCACTGGTTCGGTTTGAATCACTCGTTTTCTGGTGGCTGCTCGGAGCCTGGGGACAATGTCGCCGACACGCCTGCGCAGCTCACGCAGATATTCGGGTGCCCTACAGGATCAGACAGCTGCCCGAACCAGCCAGGCGTAGACCCCATTCATAATTTCATGGGCTATACGACTGATGATTGGTTTGTAACATGCGGATCTTATTGATTGAAATTAAACTAATTACTTTGACTAGCACAAGCGAGTTTACCCCCGGACAAAAAGACCGCATGTTTGAGACGTTCTTCGGGTATAGAAGGAAATTGTAAGGGAGGAAATGCCGCACAACTGCATTCCTACTTACCTTGTAGTTGAATATTGGGTCCTTGAAACCGTTATATTCAGATCTAAATTCTTCCAATGCCATTACGAATGATGTTTAGATTACTGGGGCTGGTGGTGCTGCACGCCATCAATACTAGCGCCGTCCAGAGCTCACAGCAGTTGGAGCTGACCTGGGGATATCCTGCCAGTAGTTAGTTAATGGGGATAAAACCACCTTCTGGCAAAGATTAATACGGCAGTTGCCTATAGTTTTGGGGGTTTTCTCCATGTTGGCAGCAAGGCAGGCTGAAGGATGCTGAGGGCCAACCTAATGCTAAATTACGCTTGTAGCTCAGTGGCCAGCCCAGATAACTGTGCACCATTGCTGGACAAGTTTTGGCGACCTAAACCCACGCGAAAGAGGGGCTTGATTTCCAATTCTTCTCTATTGTCGAATCAACAATCAATCTCTGACTTAGTCTCTCTGATATGACTATGATTTTCTCTTTTGCGCATCATTTATCCACGTATCTACTAAAACGGGCAGGATCTAGTGTGACCGTAGTTATGCACTTGCCGAAAAGCGTAGTTGCAGAACCGAACCGCTAGCGCTGCTAAGGTTTTCGAATGGAAAACACGTAAACACCACAATTTCTGCATTAATCAAGTAGCCAACACAAATGCAGCTACTGAATATAGTTAATGCCTCGACGTGTGGACAAGAAGGGGCTTGCTGAGAAATCTAGAATTCTGTTTATTAACCTGCCCGTGTATAAAACACTGGGGGGCCCAAAAGATCTTGTACAGAGTCAACGTCTTGCAATTTCAACACCTCCCTGCTGCTGCTATATACTGCCTACTTTTGTGTTCACCATTCGTTCGCTCATTCAAGGCACCATGTCCATCAACAAAAAGTCCCCTCTGAACCTGGTCCTCGGCGCCTCAAACGTGAGTTTTATCTACCGTGCCATTACCATGGACCCATTGCATTCAAATCCAATCAACACTCACACTATAGTCTCACAGGTTGGAGATTCGTCTATTGATTCAATGGCGCGCTTCGATACCCCGAGGAAGTAAAGGCCTTCATCCACACCTTTGCCAGACGTGGATATCATCAGATTGATACCTCGCGCATGTACTCGCCTCATGCGGCCGGTACCTCGGAGCCCACACTCGGGGCTGCTTCTGCTGGAGACACTTTTACCATTGACACAAAAGTAATGTCGTGCATGTCTGGAGCTCATGCTAAAGAAAAGGTGCTAGAGGAAATTGAGGTTTCACTCGCGGCCCTGAAGGTCAAGTAGATTAATATAGAATACCTTCATGTCCCAGATCGAGAAACACCATTTGAGGAGGCTTGTGAAGCCATGGATCAGGCCTACCAGGAAGACAAGATTAAGCGCTGGGGTCTTTCCAATTACACCGCCGAAGAAGTCTAGGCGTTTGTTGACATCTGCGAAAAGAAGGGGTTTGTTAAGCCAAGCGTATACCAAGGGCAGTACAATCCTTTAGTTCGAAGTGGCGAAAAGGAGCTCTTCTCTGTGCTTAAAAAAAATGCAATTGCATTTTATGCATTTAGTCCTGCTGCCGCTGGCGAAAGCCATGCTTACATTAGGGACATTTAGCTACTATTCGGCTCAACAGACATCAATATTCTTAAAGGCTTCTTACTCGCGGCTTGCGGTGAGCTCTCCATGGTTCGCATGGAAAAGGAGTACGAGGATCTCGCTACTCGGTACAAGTTGAGGTGTGTACATGATCTTCAGGAAATTATTTTATTAGGGGGGCATCACTTCAAGTCGAAAGGCCGTCACGAGGGCGTTGGTTTTGGCTTTTGATGATGTAGGTCCAGATCTCGCACCCAAGTTTTTAGTAATGAGTGACAAGCTTACTCTCTTGGTCTAGGTCATGATTCGAGATAATGCAATGGCTAAGAACCATATCTTGGGGGTCATTCACATGATCTGAGAAGCAGGTGGTGCTGAAGCACTTGGTTTGAGCGACGTTGTAGGGTTCCTTCTGTATATCTTCATGTATGGGAAAGGGCTTCTGGATGATGTTACACTGAGGTGACGCATAGGCTTTTCCAAGTACCCTGAACGAACAATAAGCCGGTATACACACCTGACGCTATGAGAAGGAGGCGCCGAGAACCAAGTCGGAATGGGTATTCTTACTATTTCAGGGCTCTCGGGTACATGTATCAAGCCTTTGACCGGGCCACGATTGGATATACTCCATCACAACGAGAAGATGCCTACGCTTCAAAGAGATTTTGGCGCTTGCCCCCAACATAAATAACAATAACACCACCCCGGCGCTTAGGAAGTTGGCCGGGGTCCCCACATTCGCTGTTGATAGGGCCAGATCCAACTTTGGCCATATTACACAATTGGCCGGAAGGAGCTCGGCCAACTGGCGCTCTACCGAGTCTCATAGATACGTTTCCACAAATTGCTAAAAGATTATATTTCACAATCATTCATGATGTGGTTTTTTATCATCATATTAAAAAAAAAAAGACAAACAAAGCTGCCTCCTATTTTACAACATATCGATAATGATCCGTTGTAAGACTGGGTGGATCCGCGCGGATCTACTCGTCCTCATCGGCAATGTCCGTCGGTGAGACGTTGCTCAGCTCGGAAAGCAAAGCATCCATCCTCAACAAGCTCAGATTCATTAACCCTTTCTGACCACCTGCTCCGCGGGAGGAAATTTTCAATGCCCAGCGCCATCTAGTGAGGTGATCCAAGAGCATCCTATAATCTTCATGAAGGTTAAGAAAAGACTTCGTGTTGAGCTCTATTTGTGAGTGGTTAGTGCACTGCCTCTGGTCTCCCTGGCTGTTTGGGGTTTGCACTGATATTGTCTTCGAGCGCGAAAGTGGAGGACGTAAGACCACCAAGAGATTTAACATGACGCCGCCCACTATTGCCATGTTTGTTCTTGACCCTATTAACCGGGTTAGTATGGGTAGCATAAAAGCGACATTCTCAAACGCTAGCAGGAACATAGTACATACAGCTGTGCCAAAAGGAATCCCATTCAGACCCCGTCAGGTTTTCCACAAACTGCACGACGTCTTTGACGCAGGTCATGGCGCCTTTTACAATGGCCTTTATGGCTTGCTTCTGCTCCGTGGTAATATTAATCCCAGTAACCCCATCTTCATCCGAGTCATTAGTAGCCCGTGTACTCTCCGATAAAGAGGCCAAACTGCTCACCGGCCTGAGCAAAGCCCGCAACAAAGTCATCTGCACTGTCAGGTATGATAAATAGAATGACCCACAGGGGTTAAGGCTGCAGGGAGATGACTTGGAGCGCCTTGGCCCTTCTCCAACCAGAGACAGAATTTGAGTTTTGATATCGGGTGGTAATGTGTCATGCCAATGTTTTAGCTTGGCCCGAAGTGGTTTCGCAGACTCCAGCGACAGCTCCAAGTTTGTAGTAGTTCGGGCCGAAGCCCTAACAGTGAAGAATGTGTTGACCACCTCGCTTAGAATAGCAGTAAGAGATGCAAGATGCGGCAGGTGACTAGATGACTCTTCTGAGTCTGGAGATTGGAGTATTGGATCATCCATGTCCTCGCTAGTGAGGGGTTCTACGTCGAAATCGTCATCCTTGAGAACGGACGGGACTGATTCGCCTAAACTTGTCCATTTCTCCATAACCCATGCTGCCCACCAAATGCGCTTGCGCAGTTGACGTTCCCAGCGTGGAAGGAGGCCCCAGTGGGATGAATCCCTATGAAGGCCAAGGCAGTGCCCCAGAGAAATTGTGGCACTGATTAAAGCCGTCTTGAAAGGTGTGTTTGGAACATATCTGTTATTGTCATGCCTCTGTAACAACAGTAAACAAGTTTGAATGGTGCTGAGGTGGGGGGCGTGAAGTTCTTCGGTGGCGAGAGTCCATGCCAGACGGAAGAGTTCATGTTCTGAGGGAAAGTCTGGCAATTGTACCGATAAGACGTCGTCATAAATGATGAATGGTATTGCAGTGGCACAAATCGCGGCTAGAAGCGAGGGCGCCATTGAAAGGACGTGGCTTAGCTTGCTTGGAAACTGGCGTGATGCGAGAATTGGAAAGCTTGGGTGCACAAAGCGCCCATATAGAAGTACCAGGCGATAACCCAGCTTTGGGCTAATCAAGTCCTCGAGGTCTGACTTGGCCTTTTGTATGACCTCTTGGCCTAGCCGCGGCCCCGTCTGCGCCGAAAGCTCATTATTGAGAACAATAAAGACTTGAGGTGGAATTGGTATCTGGGATCCATCTTGAAGCGGCACAAAAGGGCTTGCCATCGTGCTGGGGGTATCCATGGGCATTCTTCGATACCGAAGTCCCCGATATTGGACCGAAGACTCGTCATTGTCATCATAAGACCGATAGCTAAGTACATAAAGGTCCAGGTCGCCAGTGTATCCAACCGCTCTGTAAGATACACCGGACATGGCCTCCAACGAGCCCCTGTAGTCAGCTGCTCGCCGAGAACTATCCGCATTTCTGTATATTTGCGAAGAACCCCCCGAGCCCACTGAGCCTGAGTGTAGTTGACTGGCATGGGATTCGGTTCTGGGGCTGACATAATCCTGCTGGGGCGATGACCCATTAGTGATGTGTTGGCTCTGAAACAGAGCCGGGCGATCGGCAATAGAGTCTGCATTTGATAACCTGGGTCGTCTTGGTCTTGTCGGAAAGTCGTGCGAGATTGCTTGCTCAGTATTCGATGTCATTGATGGAATTACATCAGCAAGCCATTCGGGCGTATTTACTCCTTCAAGAAGGGCTTCGAACTCGATTTGCTCATTGCAGCTCTCTTGCAGAGCAGCTTTGGCCGTGTCAGCGGTTGGGCGTTTTCTCTTCCCTGGAGCTTGCACAAATGTACAGGCTGCTTGTTTCTCCATGCATAATTGACAAGGCGGGCCATTTTCCATTCGACATGCCACCTTTTTGCCGCGACAAATGTCACACGGTCGCGCCTTGCGGGATTTGTATTGCCGGCCTCCATTTGGCATCATTCTGGACAACAAGGATGGTTGACTGTTACGGTTGCGGTGGATTATTCTTGGAACAAATGAGTAGACAACAAGTCATCATACAGCAACAAAGATGCTACTTTGGTGAAGCAAATGAAACATCACCCGTGATTCGGTAGATTCCCATCGCTGTCAGATAAGAGAGGAGCATGTTATCGGGTCAGAAAACAGCCAAACCGCCGGCAGTACTTAGCCGATGGCTTATCATGTCTCATTCCCCTGTAATTACTAGAGTCACGTGATAATTGGATACTCTCAGCAACTCTGCTATTGTTTGGCCAAGCATGTTCCTGAATTTTCTGTTTCTTAAAGCGCCTTGCAAGACTCTAATCAATCTAGTGAAAACACGACTTCCTCTAATGTCGTCGAAAGAATTTATCAGCTTCAATGCGAAGAACATACATACGTATATACATGCCTGCATCCCTCGTTATCACAGCTCGGTGGAACTCTGTGGGTCTCCAGTGGGCTCAGCGGCCAACTTTTGGCCGTCGGCCAATTTGCTGTGGAGTTGAGATACCAGGAGAGATGGCGGGGTTCAGACAGATCAGCTCATCTATGGATAGGCAGAGATCCGAAGCCGGTTCAGCTTTCCCGTGGCACGCGGTTTCAGGGTTTTTTTTTGGGATACTTCTTGTATTGAACGCTCAAATATCCACAACATGTTAATCATCAAACGGCTCCGAATATGGCCCCAAGTGTTTGATAGAATCTAATATTACGTCTTTAGTAGCACTACCAAAGAGAAACAAGAAACAGAACATTAAACATATTTCATTAGTCCAATAATTTGGAAGAAACAGCGCATCCTTTTTCGGTATCTTTAGCATCGTTTTGCATTGATATGTCATCATTCAAAGCGTCCTGTGCTTGTAGTACATGATGTGCCTCTTGCGAGTAGTCGTATTCCACATGAACTGTCGCATCTTTAATCGGAAAAATGAAAGCGAGCAACGTGTAAAGGATGAAGCCACCACACATGCCTGACATGATTAGATGTGTGAACAGATATAACAGTCTGGTAGATAAACAATGACTTACCGACGAAAAAGGTGATTTGAAAGATTCGCTTCCAGGCTAGACCATAGTTCTCCCCATTGATCGCCATGGCAAATCCAGCTGAGCTAAAATGAGTAACAGCTCAAGAAAATAGGTGGGAGTTGGGGAAACTCACGCAATGAGGGCCAGATCATAAATATCCAGACAGCAAATGCCCTCCAGTTATATCCTCCAGTATACCAGTATACTGACTCTTTACTACCGATATAGAGGTGAGGAACATTCCAGTTTTGTTTGCGGACAAGCCAGAAATCGGCAATGTACATTCCAATCAGAGGCGAAATAAAGAGACCAAATGAACTAAGCACTGTCGTGAATGTAGAGGCTGAGTTGACATAATTCCACGGGCACACCACAAATCCCACCGTGGCTAGTAGGTAGCCACCACGTCTGGCATCAAGGTACTTGGGAGCCACGGAAGTCAGGTCCATTCCAGCAGCAACTGAGTTCAGCGATACGTTGACCTAAAATTTATCGTCAGTGGAAATTTGCAGTTCCTTGTAAGCGATGCCTTCGTACCGCAAGTTGACTGAGGAACCATCCAACTCCTCCAAAGAATGTTCCAGCCCTTGTCCCGCTGGTGTAGTTGATCTTTTGGATGTGCAACAGCAAAGAAATTGGCTGCCAAATAATTGTGCCGTACATTTCTCTTGCTGCGCTTGTGACAAAAACTCCAAACATGGCAGTGAGTGTAAGGGCGAGTGGGCACACTACCCATATGCCAATCAGAGGTGCATTGCGAGTCTTTGCGTACCGGGACCAATCTGAATGGCGGATGCTGGCTCCAGTAAAGCTTCCAGTCAGCATGCATACCGCTTGTATCATGACAAAGGCACTCTCTCTATAATGGCGTTAGCATACGGCTGCCTACGCCTCGAATGAAATATGTACCCAGTGGAAAGGCTCTTGTTGGGGGCCACCAAATTTCCAGGTCCATGGTTTGCAATCATGGCCCAGATGAACATTCCAACAATTGTGATTACCGCTACGAAAAACGATACTCTGAAGAACATGTTCAATTTGTATGCTGGGATCGCCAGCACACCGTAAAACACAATCATGAACAACACTACTCCAATCAAATCGGGAGTTGTAATGTTGGCGCTAAATTAATTAGCACAATCCTCCCTTTTTTTTTTGTTTCTCATATGGATTGTTTACCTCTCGGGTAGAGTGTTTCGCATGTGATGGAAAGAAGGGAAGATGGATCCCAATATGACGCTCACGCTAAGCCCACCCCAATAACTCTGAATTCCACAGCTAATTTTGGTCAATGATGCCGCACCGCACATTTTACTCGGGTATACGTACTAGAGGAAGTTGGTGAAACACTTAATCACCACCACAAAATAGCTCCCGTACATGCCAAAGGTTGCACGACTCATGATGGGAAAGCCAAGATGATACTTGACGCCTGGTTCGCCACAGGTATATGCAACAATCGAGCAAACCACGGAGCCAATCAAGATGGCGCCAATGGCTTCTCCAGCATTTAAACCATTGGCGATACTGGAGCTACCCATTGACCAGAAGCCGGCAGATACAGCACCGGAAGCCCTGGGACTATTGTTAGTCGGCAGAGGATAGAGAGGAGATTTGTCGTTGGCGGCAATTACCAGTAACTGGCGTAGTCCTTGGCCCCAAAGTTACGGTTCTTTGGAAGTACCGGCAGGATATCTGGACTCATCCAGCGGTTAACAGGGCGTCCATCATCCTCGTCTTTGATAGTCGCAAAGTTGCGCACTGTCTTCAACACTGTCGTCATTGTTGCATCTACAAGGCAACAAAAAAAGGGGGGGAGCGAGTAGAGTATCCCGTACAAATTCCAAGAACAGTCTCAAGCTACTTGGAGCCTTCTTTATAGAAAACCCCCCAGAAACATCCCATCGAATGACTTGAGATCATTGCGATAATGATGGTTGCTCATGTGACGTTGAGCGGCCCACACATTGCCTATTGCGACAGCAAAATCTCGATCTCAGGGATGCTCGGTGCCAAAGATAACGGAAACCACCTATATCTATAGGCTAGCGACTCAATTGGCAATGTAGCCTGGACTAGATCATAAAAATTCTGGGGTTGATTATATTTGGGCTTGGCCATAGTTGGCCGGCCGGTGGCCGTTATCTAACTGATCCTTGGCCGGTCCTTGGCCGAAGCGGTGCTACCCTAGACTTCACTATACTGTGATATTTGGCCTTGTTTAGAGGCGAATAGAAGGAATATGGTAATCAAAGTTGTGGATTTATTGTTTACAATCAAAATAACTTGTTTGGCGTATTTAATAACTCCGCATATAATTTGGGGGATGCATCTTTCCCGTCAATTTTGCATTTGAGTCATTTTACCACCTGCTAAAATGCTGATAATGTAATCCAATACGTCAACATTGTAAACCTCAAAAACACAACAAGAAATGACCAAAGAAAAAGACGCATTAGAGTAATAATCACCCAAATTTAGATACTGGCCTAACATTATTTATTCCTGAATTTTCTCCGCTTGCTGGGCCATACTTCTCGCCAACACTGGGAAACGTTTCTGGTTGGATCTGCCATTAATCGGGAGTCCCACTGCCACCATCTCCGCTCCCGCATCCTAAGCGAAATTAACTATTTTCAAGGACTTGGCTCGCCAGGGTATGCAGACACCATGCTTCTTCGACTTTGTAGGCATCGTGAATTGACTTGGCTATTGGATGAAGAGCTCTTTGTCAGGGAAAATAGCCCGTTGTAAGCGTAGAATATTCTCGGCGCTGTGGTATGGCGAAGAGAGTGCAACTGGCTTGTTTTTCTTCTTTTTTCTTGCCAATGCACCTCGGATATTACATTCCATGCATGGGCAGGCAGTGCACAATATTTTGGGAGTATCAAAAATTGGCCCAAGTTCGCTAATGCACAACAGTAGCTAATACCAAATCCTTCCTCACCCCCCTGGCTATATCATGGTCGCGGCTCCCCGCAAACGTTGTCACGACATTTTCAATCCCTGACTTATTAACAGGACTTGGCTCTGGATACATGACGTCGCTTTATTAAGCCAGAAAAAAAAACTAAAAAAAACAAACCGAGTTGCTTTCGAGGTGTGTTATGGATTACTTTGCACGGCCTCGTTGAAAATTACTTGACTTGCGGACTTGGTTTCCGTAGTGAGAAATTGGCTGCGCCTTCTGCGGTCGTGATATAAGATGCTGTCCTTTGACGGCGAGGAGGCATCTTGGGTGTATCATGCCAGACTCTCGAGTGTCAGCTGGTTATGTGGGCTGTCAGACAGTCGTTTCAGTCTGAGACAGTCCTCAATACCAGCTGCTCGGGTCCGTCGGCTAGCGAAGGAGTTCATGGGACTGCATTTGTAATTGACTGCATGTCTAATCTAGGTAGCCAGCCGATTTTCGCGGAAGGATTTCAAGGCGGAGAAAGAGGATGGCTCGTGGGAGTGTAGCTGGGGGACGACACGTGGAGAGGAAATGTTGATTCTATTCGAACGCTTAGACAGGATCTCGCCACGTGCTAAGGGCTAATGAAGAGACTACAGCACATGTGTTTTTATTTTATTTCTTTTAGAATGGGAACACACTTTGTAAAGCGAAGAATAGATGTGAGTGAAGCTGAATTGCACCAACTTAATGATCGTCGTCCGAGTATCGGAAATGGAAATTTCTCAAATACTTTTTTCCCCTTCTTCATTAGACTTTGGTGAATCGTCTTTGGGTCTGTCCTTGGACTTCGCCTCACTCCACTCAACTGCATGCTCTGCCATGCTGGACTTGGACCCTGGACACAAAGGGTGCGACGCGCCCACCTGCATTCTTGATGATTTGCTCAATCCACTTACCCGGTGGGCGGGAATCGAGCCACAAGCTTGCATTGAGGTCACACTGAAATCTTACACCTTTGCAGCAATGCAGGCCCCTTGTTGCGGATGGCTCTTCATGATTGGCAATATAGACCGGCAGATAATTTGGCCCCTCAGTAAGCTGACAGCCGCCGTTGGTGCACTCCTTGTCGGCACGCAAAATTGATTGCTGAATATTGGAGGCGGATAGATCCGAGTGTGCTGCGGCGAGTGTGCTGCGGCCAGACGGCTGCTGCCCTCGTGTCTGTGGCCACGGCCAAGGGGGCACGCATGTGCAAGGCGCCTTTTCCGGTGGCACTCACCCACCCACTCGCCATTAACATCGTGGTGGCTGGAGAGAATTTCTGAGAGCTGAAGAGAAGTCCAACTCTTCAGGTTAGTCTCGCCTCGACTTGGATGTCTGACAGGGGAATCAAACATGATTCCCCACTTGCACAGGGCACAACCTGTCCGACCCATGCCAATAGCGAGTAACGTTGGAGTGTGACAATTGTATCCGTATTGGCGCGTACAACGACCGGCCCGTTACCGTTCACGACATCCAGATCCTTCGGTTGGACGCCAGGGCCTCCCACTGGCTAAGCCCTACGATAGGGACGAATGCCCTGCCCCGAATCATGATGCCCCACAATCCTTCGAGCCTTTGATTCAACTAGACCCCAGGCTCGCAGATGATTTTCCTATTCGGGTAGTCGTATACACGGACCAAAGAGGAAAAGGCGTTGTGACTGCGGGCTGCAAAGGACGACCAGCAGTGCAACAGGCACGACAGCGCCACAGTATCACAGATGCCGTTGGCAACGGCAGTGCGCTGTCTTGGCGCTTGGCGCGAACTCCAGATCTGAAATGTCGTGTTGGCAGGCGTCGACGCGGGCGAGACGGACCCCATTCTGCAACCACAGCCGCAGGGAAAACGACCTTCCTGATTGACGACTTCGGCTCGAAACAACGACCGATCAACGAATCCCAGTAACTGGCAGGAAGAGCATCCTGGGCCACTTTCAGGACTTAATTGACGGAGAAATGGACCTGCCGAGAAGTTGGGGGCGACGGCGCGGGTCCCAGCCCCATGGCGTCCCTGTTCCTGGCTCCACTGCGGACCCTGGATAGCTCTGAGGGAGTTGGCACCTTGTCTCAGTATATTAACGCGCCTCGGCGGTCGTTGAAGAGGATTCCCCGTTCCTGCATCCTCTGGCATTTATTTGTCGTCTGTACGAGTCCGGGCCAGACCACATACAGAGCGATCGGCTCCAGGACTCCATTGCGATGGACGGCAGACCCGAGTCCCCGACGGACACCGGTCTGACTTATCGAACCCTTCCGGATCAACATCGAAATGATCGCTCCAGCCAGCCAAACTCGGATCTCGTCTCTCCACTCGAGAGGCAGTCTCCGGTGGTGGAGAGGGGGACTCCAGTGGGGAGAGCGATTCCCGACGACGAGAACCTGCCCGAGGTCCTGAGTCCAGACACGGCGGGCCCGTGGCAGCAAGAGAAGTGCCTCGACGACACCAATCGCATCGACGACACAGCAAAGTATCTCGTGCCAGCATACTTTCCTGAAGTGGTGACACCCACATCGCCCCCAGCGTACGACAAGCCGTTGCCGGAGATCAAGGACAAGCCCATTTTTACAGTTCGACGCAAGACGATGTGGATTGTGATTGGCGTCGTTCTTGCAATCGCTGCAATCATTGGAGGTGTTGTTGGAGGTGTTGTCGGTTCAAAGCATACTAAGGCTGCTTCGAGCCACGAGGCAGATGTAGATTCCATTGGCGCATCAACTAGGTAAAGCTCATCTTGATATTCGCGACACCAGGGTCGACAACAGCTAACTTTTAATCTAGTTCAATATCAACAGCTCTCACTTCCTCTTTATCCTCAACACTCATACCCACCTCCACTTTGGTCACGTCGACTCGCAGGTAATTCCCAAACTGAAGTCTGTTTTCAATTTCTTGACTAATCTAAACATTAGTAAAACTTCCACCTCATCCGCCGAAGCAACCACTACAGGCGTTTGCATCGAAGGGACCGTGGCAAGTGGCGAGACACAGAACTTCCTTGGCCTCTGCAAGTTCTGTTGCTCCAACGGCTACTGTCCACCGGGTCCTTGTACATGCTATACCCACGGTACCGAAGCTGACCTTTCGGTGCCACCGGAGACCAACACTACGGGATGTCCCCTCGAAGGACTGAGTGACGGCTACTTGGGTCTGTGCTCGTTTGCATGCAACCATGGATACTGCCCCGAGAGCGCATGTAGGACAGAGGGGTGTGACGTATCTTAATATTAGACTGTGCGCTTAGTTGGCAGGCAACCCTGGAGTAGCAGGTTCGATTCAGGGTCGGGATTTGCTTCAGCAAACTAGAATGAATAATGACATAACGGTAATAAACATTTAATAATATTCTACTCCGCAGCTCGTGACCAAGACAAGAAGAAATGTGTGGTTTCTCCACTTTCTATGTTTCAATATGTTAATTGGTTGAGCAGGATGTTGCCACTTTTTGAAGATACTTCAACATTATCCAAATTAGTACATTGAGATTGAAGTTTTTGAAGATGAACTGGCTCTCGAATTCTTGGGCCAGGAAGACGAAAGCTATCACCTGTGACACTATCATTATGACGCGTCTAACTAGAATATGCGATATAATGCGATCGTTAAAAGGAAGCAATATATTTATTCATGCCAGTTTTATGGCCCTTAGTTTTTGAAGAAGCAAAGCAAGAAAAGGGAATCTATCAAATGCGGTAGCGACAAGACCAAACTATCTCAAGTGGAGAATCGTTTCATAACGTTATTGGACACGGAGAAATGAATATAATATCGACGATAGGGCTCCACTAGGTGTTAAGTGAGACACCTCTAGGTAGAGCACTCGGTGAGCTCGAAAAAGCCGTCGGAAACGCAAGGTCCACCCACCATGGCGGCAGCAATGGCGGCGCAGCTTCTGACGTCGGAAGCATCGCTGATTTGACATTAGGTTTGGAAAATTGCAATGAAGGGTATCTCGAAATTTCTCACCGCTTGGCAATGTTGGCCTATAACCATTTGGTCACTGAATGCGATCTTCTCTCCATCATTTACTTACAACAGAAGGGTACAAATTGTAGCAAGGAGTAGGAGACTGAGGTTTGATTCAAGGTGGGTGGAGAGATGGCCGGTTTTAAATGAGTCTAAGGCATATGCACGAGATGTTCAATATACCACTGGAAGTTCTGGATGGAGCGGGTTTTATAGGCGAATACTATTATAACGCCGAAGTTGAAGGAGTAGATAACCCCGGATCAGCCCAAAACGGATGTAGTGACTACAAATTATGGGGAGTATCCTCTGTTGAAGGGCGGAGTGGGATTCCTTGAGGTTTCGGATTCGGTAAAATGATATGATTTGAGATGATGAAAATATTATTACACTAAATTCTCGTCCCATCAAGTCAAAGGGTATGTTTAGTCTGTCCACTTGAGATTACTTTCGCTTGACACCAGCACCCTTGGGGACCCGGAAAACCCAGTACAATGCCAAAGCTCCAGCGATGTTGAAGATGACGTATGCCCAGAGGATACCAAAATCTCTCCATCGGTTGACGTAGGAAATGTTGAAGGTTGCCAAGAATTCATCAGTGGTGCTCATGGCACAATAAGAACACATCTCGTCTGAGCTTGGATTCAATAAATAGCCACCCGCGACTTCAGCGAAGGGTCCCATAAATTCACCGCATGTCATATTCGCTGCAGGGCTCAGGTGAAGGAACTCATTATCAGCACAGGTGACGGCTGAGCTAGACACTGCCACAGCCATGAGACCTTCCATGAGATACGTTCCAGGCGAGGTGTGGTACATGAATTTCCAAAACTTGGGGAGTTGAGAAGGTGACACACCAACACTGAAGTACAGTCAGTTATTCGTAATGTTGATTTAAAAGTAGCCCATTACTTACCCGCAGAAGACGATGCAAAGCATCCACAAGAGCGTTGCCAACACTCCAGCAACCTCGGGGATCTCGATCCAAGTGATGACAAAATGAGAGAAGGTGCTAGTGAAAATCATAAACATCCAAAGAAAAAGGAAAATCAAGAATCCGCGAATTTGCTGATCATCTGAGATCGTGTTCTGTACGAATCCAACAGGATAATACCAACAGAAATACATAACCACAGCCATAAGGGTATTCCAAATAATCTCAACAATGATGTTTGAGAGCAAAAATGCTGTAATTCACCAATTAGTTATATTTTCGCGCATAGTTGGTGAAATGAAGACTTACTGGCCCAACGATAAATCTTCGACGGCCGTTCACGAACCTCATACAAGGCACGATGAGGAATGAACATGGGCATTATTTGCTGATTGATGTTTATGAAAAGAATAAGATAAATAAAGATTGCATAAAGCTGGTTCTGCAATCCTTGAAGAGTGTTGCTAGCTTTGAAGCTGAATCCAAGATAGAGAGACTTTGTATCACGAGTTAGCATTTATGTCAAGCATCCTCGTCCAAATAACTTACGGCAACAACAACGAGCGTGATTTTAGACCAGATGTAGGCAGGAGATCTCCAGAAGTAGTTCCAGGTTCGGATATAAACCTGCTTGAATTGAGTCCAGAATGAAGCAACAAATTCTTGGTGCTGAGAAGCATCACCAAGGCTGGCAGAGGTTTCGGTATGAGTCGTAGGGAGAGCATTTAATCTAGCGAGCTCCTCCTTGACTCTCGAGTATTCAGGTGAGTTTCTCCAAACCCGATGCCAGTCGATTGTAGTAACAGAATCGCCATTAGGTGGCTTAATAATTTCCAGCATATACTCCGCTGGGTTTTCTTGAGGTGGACATGGCGATGCACCATTACGTTCAAAATAATCCAAAAGAGCCCTAGAGCCCTTACCCAAGTCTATCTAGTCAATATTGGTTCCAAATGAAATGTGAAGAGACTTCCTACCTCCAAAGTAAACGGTTTTGCCACCCGGTGCTAGAAGAAGAAGTCGATCAAATCGCTGGAATAGAATGGCAGAAGGTTGATGAATCGTACAGAGGACAGCTTGACCACTGTTCGTTAACTTCTCAATAAGATCGCAAATAGCCCATGAAGATTGAGAGTCAAGACCAGAAGTAGGCTCATCAAGGAAAACAAGAAGTTGAGGACGGGCAGCAAGTTCAACACCAATAGTAACCCTTTTTCGTTGTTCAATATTTAGGCCTTCTCCAGGAACACCAATAATTGCATTTGAGTACTCCTGCATATCGAGCATATCAATAACTTTATCAACATACTTGAGCTTTTCCATGTAGGGAATTTCAGCAGATTGTCGAAGAAGAGCACTGAATTCAAGGGCTTCGCGAACAGTGGCAGTATTTAGATGAAGATCTTGCTGTTGAACATAGCCGACTCTGTGTTGGAACGAAGCATCTGTAGGTTGACCGTTGATTCGTGTGTGTCCACTTATAATACCCATAGTGACGCGAGTTGCTAGAACATCGAGAAGAGTGGTTTTTCCAGCACCAGAAACTCCCTGTACACTGTTAGTTACCAATAATCAATGCAAAAGCCAATATTTATACCATAAGAGCAGTCGAAACACCAGGTTTCACCCAGCCATCAACATGGTCCAAAAGTTGGCGTTTCTTTCCTTTAATATGAATTTCGTAGCACAGGTCCTCCCAGTGAAAGACAGACAGACCAGAGGAGAGTTTACCCTGGGTTGACTGGTTTCCAGAAGTGTTCTCAGCAACTATGGAGCTCAGTCGTTGAGATTCAACATCACGAGTAGCTTTGCGTCGCATTTTACCCTTCTTGAAGACCAGAACTTCACCTTTGCTTCTCGGAGGTTTGGCAAATTCAGCAGCGATTATGTATGTAGTGAAGAAGAAAACAGTGAATCCACAGAGAATCCCAATGTTTCTATAAGTAAGTTAATTTGATTTGATTGCTGTAAGTCTATATTGGCGAAACTCACATCCATTTATGAGGATTAAAATAGTTAAATGACTGGTTGATGTACCGGTCGCCGCTGACAATCATTAATCCAGCCTCTGAACCTACAGTCGAGCAGATCTGGGATCCAGATGGCAAATCTTTGTAACTTAAACCTCGAGGAATTTTCTCAGTACATGTAAATTCTTTATCGTGGAACTCATTGATCATGAGAGCCTCAAATGCATACGCAAGCGGGTTAATATAGTTCATCCATCGAGACCAACCAGGCATATAATCGGTAGGAATAGTAAAGCCGGTGAAAATTGTTACACCAAGAGTAATAATTGATGCTGGAACCATAGCTTGGTGGGAAGTACGCGTAATCGAGGCAAGAGTGCGATAGATACAAGACATAGCTAGAGTTGATAAATATGTGGTTAGACAAAAGAAGAAGAAATGACCTATGTCTCGACGTAGGTGGGTTGTAAAGTAGACCACAAGATTAAACATAAACATATTCATAGTCTTATACGGCAGGTCAATAACATAGCTTGAAATTGCCTGGGCGGACTGATGATAGAGGGCATACCGATTTTGCTTTTCAACAATCGGTCGTTCTGCGTAAACAGTCAAGACCTATATGATGTGTTAGTAACAGCCTACCCTATGCTATCCAATTTAATTCACCTCGAGCTGGCTGGCGAAAGCATTGAACAAAAGCGAGAAGAAAATGGTGCTGCCACGCCTATAAAAGCTCTCTGTCGTTGCCTTGAGATCAATGAATACGGTTCCGATTACTATTGCTATGATCAAGTTGAACAACAGCGAAGCAATTGTGAATCCAGGGTCAGCTAACAATCTCCTCCATCCTCTCCACAGTGTGATCGAAACCTGGCGAGTATATGAGATTTTGTAGGGAGACTTTTTACGCTGTCGCTTTGACCTTTCAGCGTTGCGTGATTCAAAATACTGCTTGGAGCTCTCGAGATGAGGATGCTTTTGCTCATAATCGTGTATTTCTTTGACGAGCTCCTTTCGCTGGTCGCTTAATTGCCATCTCTGAGCAAATTCATCAGGGGTTCTGGGGACCTTATGTTCGCTCCCGGGTTTAACTCGTCGTTCTTGGGGACTTGTCATGGAGGTCAGAAAATCGGGCGTAGTCTGTCTGTCAGGACCTGTTTTCTTTTAGTCCATGACCCCTGCACGCAGTTTCCAACAAGACCTACATTCGAAGCCAAGATCTTCAAAGTAATGTTGAGCTTGTGTGATCTTTCCGAAAAAGATCTGTCTACCCTCGTACAGTACGGTGACACGATCAAAGAGCTATTAGTATTGTCAGTGGTTTGCATGTGAGAAATAATACGCAGATTCTAACATTGTATGCAGACTGGGGAGCCTGATAGATAGAAATAGCACTTGAAATGCCCAGGAGATCGGCTTGAATTCGGAGAGTCTGGCAAAAGTTGATCGCATTACCGCTATCCAGCCCCCTGGTGGTATTATCCCAGCATTGTAGCTTAGCTCCCGTCAATGCAGCTTCAGCAATACTAACTCGTTTTCGCTCACCACCGCTGACGCCCCGAACAAAATCATTGCCCACACGCGTATGAATAGTATGACTAATTCCAAACATAGCCATTATCACGTCTCGTGTCATTGTATCTGCAACTTCTCGCGAAACCCCGCCGGGTATATGGCGGACAGATGTTGCTCTCGCAGCAAATAGAAGGGTTTCTCCAACAGTAAGATGAGGGATGTGAGTATCGACTTCGGCATTGTAAAGAACATCACCTCGGAATCGCTCGCGAACGTGTTTTGTGTCAATGCCTAGTGTAATTTTAGAAAGCCACCTTACAAACAAATTGACAACGAATAATTTGATACCTTGGAAGTTCATGTAAGACTCGGGTGCAACTTCAAGTCCATTTTTCTCGCCAGCAATTGTCTTCAGAAGAGTTGTACATCCTGAGCCAGGTGGGCCAAGAACAAGTAATAACTCGCCCTTTTCAATGACCCCTTCAAAGTTGCACAGAATTTTGATCTGTTCATTCTTTCTGTTTCCTGTAATAAACTTACCGAGCGAAGTCAGAAGATCCAATGGGAAGTCCAAGACACCCTGCTGGTGCTCTACCCGACCGTTTCCCCTTCCGAATACATTGAGACGCTGGATGGCTATACCAAGACTACGATTTGGTGCCGATTTCGAGTCCGACTCATTCAGCCTTACCAACGCCTTTATCCATTCTCTGGCGTCGAAATTGGGAGAATGGGGATCTAATGGGTTTTTTGACTCTGGTTTGAAAGCATGCAGATCCCTGCTTAAAGTTGTCGAATAGTGTTGTGCGACTTCTTCAATATCGACTTCCAAAGATGTTGGTCGTGACGTATTATTTGAAGTTTCTCTACACTCGGCGAGGTTAGTCGAGGATACAGTTGAATAAGTGGCGTTGGAGGTAAGAATATGGTTATCGACTTCTGACGCGGTAAAATCACCATCCTGGCTCTTCGGGGAGGCCATTTTGATAGTGTCTTGAGTACCAAGAGAATCGATAATCCAAACTCGATAACGACACAAATAAATATGTTTGCGGTTTGTACTGCTGAGACAAAGGACAATTAGTACCGTTTTGAGACACTCATTTCTGTAAAGCTTCCATGTTGTCCTCCACCGGATCCGCTAGGAGAGAAGGCGTTTGGCTACTAAATTAACCATATTTAAAAGTAATATAGAGTACAAGCTATAAGGTTTTCTATAAAAGACATAAAATATAATAAAAAGATAGCTTTCCTAATAGCTAGAGTTAGTATATTAACTTACACTCCCAAAAAATAAGCTTATTCTTAGCCTTAGGGTATATAATACTTTAATATAATAAAGGCCTAATTTCCTTATTAAGATAATCTTTATCTACTATAATAAATTAAGTACTAATAGCTTAGATCTCTTAGTATATATAGATATATATAAACTAAGATTTAAAAGGGGTATTACCTTTATAAATAAAATAATATCTAAATATAGATATTTTAATTAATAATAATTATAGGTATATTGAGATATACTATTTCTAGGCTTTAGCAATCTATTTATTATATTATTAAAATATAAAAGTAATTTATATTCTCCTAAAAAGAGAAATAACATAATAATATAATAATATTAAAAAGTATATTAAATTTATAGACTTTTAAATCCTATAATATAATTATTTTTTGATACATAATTACCTTAGAAATCTAAAGATAATATAAAATAAGAATTATTAATTATTAAGATATATATATAACTTATATCCTCCTAAAAAGAGAAATAGCTTAATAAGGTAATAATACTAAGAAGTATATTAAATTTTTAGACTTTTAAATCCTATAATAAAATTATTTTTATACATATAATTACCTTAGAAGTATTAATTATAAACTA
Source organism: Calonectria pseudonaviculata (assembly GCA_004380915.1). Lineage (NCBI taxonomy): Eukaryota > Fungi > Ascomycota > Sordariomycetes > Hypocreales > Nectriaceae > Calonectria > Calonectria pseudonaviculata. The sequence continues at coordinate 2,382,325 of PGGA01000012.1, forward strand.
GATTTAATAATTATAAACAAACACACTTTTAATTTCCTAAATATTTAAAATCTAGCCTAAACTACCAATTTTCCTTGACTTTTTAGACTATTTTATATAGTATTTATTAGTAACCTTTATATTTCTTTTTAGCCTTGCTTCTATTATTACAATTCTTAATAAACCTTATAATATCTATAATCCTTTCTAGCTACTAATTATACTAATTATTATTAATATTTTCTAAGAATCTTTCTTTTTTTAGCTTTATATCCTTAAATTTACTTAAAATATACTTATTTATTATTTTATAAATGTTTATATATTTCTTTTAAATAAAATCTTTATTATTAATATTAATTTTATTCTTTTAAAATAATTAAAGCTTAAAATTAATAATTTTTATTTTTTAAAATAATATAAGGTTAATAATATTAATCTTAAATAGTATAAATAGCTTATATTAAGGGAGGATTTATTTAAAATATTTAACTAGGTTAGGAGGGTACTTAGTATAAAGCTTATTATTAATACTATTTTATTTATAAAGATAATATTCCTTTAAATCTAACTTTATATATAAATATATAATAATATAGTATAATAGTTAGCATACCATGTTTTTTATAGAGACTAAGGTTTAATTCCCTGTACTAGCCCCCAGCCTAAGGAATAAGTAAAAAAAGGATTATTATAACTAATTATTTTTCCTTACTAGGGTTTTTATAGGCAATAATTATAACTAGAATAATTATAATTAAAAAAGCTCCTACTGCTCCTTATAAAATTTAACTAGTAAAAGATACTATATAAAGATATATCCTACTTATAGATTAAGTTAAGTAAACTAAAAAGGGTTTTTTTAAAAAGATAATTATAAATATATATATTAAGAGATCTAAGTTATTAGTTTCTAGCCTAAGAGGTTTAATAACAAATTTATTTAAAGTTAATTGTTCTATTAGTTAGGGTGAAAATAGACTAATATTATAATTATTTAAATACTAATTATATCCGCTCCTAAAATTACCTAGTTAAGCCTCCTACTTATATTTTAACAAAATATAAATAAAGAAAGATTCTTAGAGAATTTAAAAATATATAATAATTAGCTTAATAATATAAAATAATATATAAGAAAATAAAGATTATAGAATCTATAAATTATTATAGGATTATAATATAATAAGAATATAATAAAAAGAATTATTAAGTATAAATAAATATACTTTTAACTTCCTAGATATTTAAAATCTAGCCTAAATTACTAATTTTTATAACTTTTTAGTAACCTTTATATTTACTCTTAGGCCTATTCCTATTATAATTTTTAATATAGATTATAATACTAATTATTCTTTCTAGCTATTTATTATATTTATTATTATTAATTTCTCTAAAAGAAGCTTTTTTTACTTTAATTATCCTCTTAAATATTATTTTATTTATATTTTTTATAATAATATTAAAATTTATATTTTATTTTAAATAAAGATTTTATTATTAATATTAAGATTATTCTTTTTAAATATATAAAATTTAAATTTAATAAATTATATTTTTTAGAATAATTTAAGATTAATAATAAAGATTTAAATAGTAGTATAGTACAATGGTTAGCATGCTATATTTTTTATAGAGACTAGGGTTTAATTCCCTGTACTAGCCCCTGGCCCAGGGAATAGGTAAAAGAGTTATTATAACTAGTTATTTTTCCTTACTAGGGTTTTTATAGGCAATAATTGTAACTAGAATTTTTATAATAAAAGCTCTTACTGCTCCTTGTAAAATCTAACTAAATACTAAATAAGAAAGTATCCTATTTTATATATATATAGGTTAAGTTAAATAATTAGAAAAGGGTTTTTTTAAATAAAATAAAATAAAGTAAAAAGATTTTAAATAGCCTAAGAAGCTCTTTCTTTTTAAGCTTTAATTTAAAGGTTTTAATAAGATTAGATAGATATTTAATATAAAGATTATTATTATTATATTTTAAGGTGGAAAGGTATAATAGATTATAAAGAATATAATATTTAAAATATAGTTTAGATTTAGCTATTTTTAATAATATTAGAAATAGGCTAGAATATATTGGTTTTAGTATAATAGGAAAGCTATCTTAAATATTAGATTAGGTCTAATAGAGTTTATTATTTTTAATATTAAAAGGGTATTAAGATTATAATATTAAATAAAGTTAATTATTCTATTAATTAGGGTAAAAGAGGTTAATATTATAGTTATTTAAATACTAACTATATTTACTCTTAGAATTGCCTAGTTAAGCCTCTTGCTTATATTTTAATTAAATATAAATAAGAATAGCTAAATCTAAACTATATTTTAAATATTATATTTTAATAGGCTATTATATTCTTTTACCTTAAAATATTTATATTTAATTATACTATAAGTAAAAAGCTTAACTAGATAATTCTAGGAGTAGATATAATTAGTATTTAAATAATTATAATATTAGTTTCTTTTTATTCTAATTAATAGAATAATTAACTTTATATATTTTATAATTTTAATATCTTTTTAATATTAAAAATAATAAACTTTATTTAATCTATCTTAATACTTAAAATAGCTTTTTATACTAAGATTAATATATTCTAGCTTACTTTTAATATTATTAAAAATAATTAAATTTAAATTAAATTTTTAATATTATATTCTTTATAATCCTTTATACCTATTTACTATAAAATATACTAGGTGGTATAATGTAGTAGTTAGCGCGCTGTGTTTTTTTATAGAGACTAAGGTTTAATTTCCTATACTAGCCCCTAGCCTAGGAAATAGGTAAAAAGAGTTATTATAACTAGTTATATTTCCCTACTAGGGTTTTTATAGGCAATAATTATAACTAGAATAATTATAATAAAAAGCTCTTACTACTTCTTATAAAATTTAGTAAAGAATGCTATATAAAGATATATCCTATTTATAATTTAAGTTAAGTAATTTAAAAGGGTTTTTTTAAAATAAAAATTTAATTAGTGTTAGTTTATTAGTACAGTTAAAGGAATAATGCCCTATAATATAGTTATATAGCTCTCTATATAACTCCTAGCTAAGGTAGATATACTATAACCCTCCTTGCTTCTATTATTATAGTTCTTAATAAACCTTATAGTTCTATAGTCCTTTCTAGCTATTAATTATACTAGCTATTATTAATATTTTCTAAGAACCTTTCTTCTTCTAGCTTTATATCCTTAAATTTACCTAAAATATACTTATTTATTATCTTATTAACTTTTATATATTTCTTTTAAATAAAATCTTTATTATTAATATTAATATTATTCTTTTAAAATAATTAAAGCTTAAAATTAATACTTATTATCTTTTAAATAATATAAAATTAGTAATTTTAGTCTTAGATAATATAAATAGTTTATATTAAGGAAAGATCTATTTAAAGTATTTAACTAGATTAAAAAGGTATTTAATATAAAGCTTACTATTAGTATATTTTGTAATAAATAGGTATAAGGGGTTATAAAGAATATAATATTTAAATTATAGTTTAGATTTAGTTATTTTTAATAATATTAGAAGTAGGTTAGAATATATTAGTCTTAGTATAATAGGGAAGCAACTTATTATATTTTTATTATATTATAATTCTATAATAATTTATAGATTCTAATAAAACCTCTCTTTCTTTATTAATTCCTTTTTTTTATATTTATTTTATTCTAAATTCAATTATCTATATTAAATTATTAAGGTATTTATTTTTATTATTTATATTCTCTATAAATCTCTTTTAAGAATTATTTAGGCTAAGTCTTTTTTTTATAAATAACCAATAATTTAATATTAACTTTAGTATATCTTATTATTAAATAATAAATTTATTATTATTACTATTAAGACCTTTTCTCTTAAGTAGCTTATACTCCTAAAGAATAAGCTTAATCTTATTCTTTGGATATATAATACTTTAATATTATAAAGAGTAAATTTTCTTATTAAGGTAATATTTATTTATTATAATAAATTAGATATTAATAGCTAAGATCTTTTAATATATATATCTATATATAGAGTTAGATTTAGGAGAAGTATTACCTTTATAAATAAAGTAATATTAAAATAATATTTTAATTAATATTATTTATAGGTATATTTATAGGTATATTAAAATATACTAATTCTAGCTATTAAGAAAGCTATTATTTTAATATATTTTATTTCTATTAAAGAAAGCTTTATAGTTTTTATTTTATATTACCTTTAAGCTTCTAAGGTAATTATAAGTATAAGGATAATTATATAATAGAATTTAAAAGTCTAAAGGCTTAATATACTCCTTAGTATTATTACCTTATTAAGCTATCCTTCTCCTTAAGGGAATATAAATCTATAAAAATACTAGGACATAGTACTACTATGGCTAAACATAGTATAAGACCTACTTAGTTAAATAAGAGATTTTAGTAAGTATTTAAGGAATACTTGCCAAATTAAAGTCTATATAATATAATAAGATCTATTTAATTACCTTTTTATTTACCCTAATTAATAATCCTTATAATTCTTTAACTTCTATACCTACCTAGGTAATTAGTATAAATAGTAAAGTAAAAGAATAATAGATAATTATAATAAACCCCTCCTAAATATATACTAAGCTAGTAATTTATATAATATACCCCTAAGAATATACCTCCTACTAGAATAGCCTAATATAATAAAAGATTAATTAGCCTTAATAGCTAAGCTCTTAGTATTAATTAATAAATAGGCAAGAATTAAGCAGTATAAATATATACCTACTAATTATATCCTAAATATAGAAAATAGGCTATATAGCCTAAGACCCTTTTCTAGGGAAAAAATTAAAATAAAAGGCTCTTAAGAGGATAGCTATACTATATAGAGAAGTAGGGTATAGTAAGTATTTACTATCCCCTTAATATAAAGAAGATATAATAAAAGGAAAAGGATTTTAGATCTTATTATAGATTATAATATAATAATAATTAGCTTAAATAGAACTCCTTTAAAAGCTAATAAACTAATTATACTAAATACCTAGGAAGAATTAGAATAAGCCTTTAATCTATAATTATATTACCCTCTAAGATAGTATAATAAGTATATAAATTAATAATTAGATTTATATAATAGAATTAGGAAATAATCTATAAAGGGACTACTTAGATCTATAGAAAATTAAGTAAATTATAATAAGATTCTCCTATTATCTCTAAACTTAATAAAGGAATTATACTATAAGCCTTAATAACCCCTTATAATAAAACTTCCTAGACTTTATTTATAAGAAATATATTAACTTAGAATCCTAGGAAATATAATTATAAGATAATCTTCTTAATTTATAATAATTTAGTAAGTAATTATTAATAGATTATTTTAATATATAAAGTACTATTTATATATCTTTTAGTATATAAGACCTAGAAAATAAGGCTAATTTAGCCTATTAATATTACTATAGGCTAAATAGGAACTTAAAGAAGGAAATAAGATAACTATAAATCCTACTATAGAAAGTAAGGGAAATAGTTTATAAGGTAAAGAGATTATAGCCTTATATATATAATAGTATTAAATAATTAAGGAATAATTAGAATAAAAGGCTATATCTAAAGATTATATAAAAAGGACCTAAAAGGCCCTAAACCTTTTCCTAATACTAAGACTACTTATAAGCCTAATACTTATATAACTAAGAGACTAAGGAAAGACCTTAGAATAAAAGGCCTTAGAATACTCTTATACCTAATTCTAACTAGCAATAAATATTTAAAGAAGGCCTAGCTAGGGGTTACCCTATCCTATAATACTTTAATAGCAATAGGCAAGACTAGCCTACTCCTTAGAATAACTATTTCTAATAAATAATAGAATAATCCTTAATTAAGCTAATATACCTAAAAGTATAAATATAAGCTATTAATATTAGGATTAAAGAATTAGATTTCTTAGGAAATAAGAAGGTATAAGGGCTAAGCCTAGTACCTTAATACTAAATCCTATAATAATCCTTATTAGGAATATTATTAAAAATAAAATAATTATTCTTTAAGTATTTAAAGAGAAAATAATTTAAATAGATATAAATATATATATATAAGTAGACCTAATTAGTATAAAATTAGTAAAAAAGCTAGGCCTTAAGAAAGTAATTAATTAGAAGGTACTAAGTCTTATTAGTTATAATAGGACTATAAAGCCCCTAGGGTAAGTTTACTAGCTAATCTTCTTTCTAATTAACTCTAAAGGATTTCTATAAAAGATTTAATAAGTATTTATTAAAGCTACTAAACCTAAGAAAGCTAGTAATCTCTTATTATTTACTAAATTTATAAGTAAAAAAGATATTATTATTAATACTAAGGCTTATTCCTAGAGCTATAAACCTATTTTTATTATAAATATAAAAGAATTTATAAGGGAATTAATAAAAAACTAAGAATAAGCCTAAATTATATATATTTATAGTATATTTATATTAAATAAGTAATTAATATCTATTCTAAATAAGAAAGTTAAAGAAGGGAAAGTAATACTATCTATAAATCTTAAGAACTATAAATAAGCTTTTAGTAAGAAAGCTATAGGAAAGCTATTTATACTAAAAGAAATAGAATATATTATTAATCTCTAGAAAAAAAAGAAGCTACCTTATAAGCTAATCTATCTACTTAATAGTAAATAATAGAAAGTCTTATAGGATTATATTATAAAGAATATAATAAATAAGTAAATAAAAGCTTTTATAAGTAAAGTAAGAGCTTTAATCCTTTTTATACCTAAGAAAAATAGTATATTAAGGCTATATATTAACTATAGAAAGCTAAATATAATAATTATTAAGAATTACTATCCCTTATTACTAATTAATAATTTACTAGACTAATTAATAAAAGCAAAGTAGATTATTAAAATAAACCTTTAAAATACTTATTATTATATTAGTATTAAACTTATTAATTACTAAAAAACTACTTTCTATATATAATATAGCTACTTCTAATATATAGTAATACTATTTAAACTTATAAATATACTTATAATTTTCTAAGTATATATTTATTATATACTTACTAAACTATTAGATATATATTATATTATATACTTAGATAATATTATTATCTACTCCTAAGACTAGGACTAATATATAAAAGATATAAAAAAGGTTCTATAATAGCTATAAGCTATTTAACTATATACTAAATTATCTAAATATATATTTTATTAAAAGGAAATTAAGTTCTTTAGATATATTATTACCTAAAAAAAGATTAAAATAAACTTAGATTAAGTCTAAGTAATTATTAAATAGCTAATACTAAAAAGCTTTAGAGAAATATAAATCTTTCTAGGGTTTTATAATTTCTATAGGAAATTTATTTCTAAATACTTAAAGATTATAAAGCCTATTATAGCCTTACTAAAAGAGAGTAAGAAGGGCTATAAAATAAGGAAATTTAATTAGCCCCTAGAAGTATAAAAAACCCTAAAAATACTTTAATATACTTTTTACTTTATAATTATTCTCTAATACTAAAACCTATAGCTACCTATATATATAAAGATAAATATATTAGCTAAAGCTATCTTAAGTATATTATCCTAATTATAAATAAACTAATAATAACTAATTGCTTATTAGTTATAAAAGCTTATAAATATAGAGTAATATTAGGCTATAAGCTAATAAAAGCTCCTTATTATTATAAAGAGCCTAGAGCACTAGAGCTACTACCTATTAGAATTATTAGATAAATTTATACTACTTATAGATTATACTATCTTAATAAGAATAATAATAATCTTAGTATAGAACCTTTAGAAAAAGCTTACCTACTAAGTATATAAGCTTATACCTTTTAATTTTAATATTAAATTTAAGCTAAGGAAAACTAATCTAGCTAATAAGCTCTCTAAAAGACTAAACTATATATTAAGAGAAATAACCTACTATAATATATTACCTATATTAGTAAAGAAATTAATACTAATTAATAAGCTATTACTAAATATATAGCAAATAATCACTAGCCTTAAAGGGAAGTATAAGATTACCTAGGTATATATATAAGCTATTAAAGTAAGCTTAAAAAGGGTTTTCTTATCCTTAGATTAGTATTAAGCCTTTAGACTCCCTAATCTAATATAATATATAATATATATCTCTATAGTTATAATATAAGCTAGAAGAGTAGTAGATCTTATTAATAAGCACTTAGAAAATACTCTATAAAAAGTAATTATAAAGGATTATAAGGATTTATTTAAAGCTAGGATTACTAGTCTAGACTAATATATCCTATGTCCTATTATAAAAAAACTTATATAAAGTAAAATAGTATTTCTCTTATAACCTTTATATAAGTTAAAAAATATAGTTTAAGAACTATAGGCTAAAGACTAATATTATTAATAATAGGCAATAAAGGCTTATAGAGTAGCTAGTAAATAGGGGAAATATTACCTTAATAAATAAGATACCCTTTTCTATAAAGGAAGATTAATTATCCCTAACTAATATATAATAAAGAAAGAAATCCTTAGAAGATACTATAATAACCTAAGATTAGGGTATATAGAAATATATAAGATATTTAAGCTAATTAACTATAAATTCTACTAAAGAAGTATAGCTAATAATATTAAAGATTATATTATAAGATATTAAGTATACTAAGGTAAATACTTACTAAGGTATAAGCTATATAAATAGCTATAATTACTTTCTTTATTTATATATCTATTTTAAGAAATTAATATAAATTTTATTATAAGATTATTAAATAATACCTAAATAAATAGTAAAGAATATAATATAATTTTAATTATTATATATTAAATAACTAAATATACCTTATTTTTACCTATAAAGAAAATACTTAATATAGCCTAATTAATATAAATTCTCTATAAAAAAATTAAATATAAATTTAAAATACTAAAAGGTATTATAAGTAATAAGAATAAATTAATTATTAATAAGTTCTAAGTAAAACTTATAAAGAAATAAGTAATTACTTACTAATTATTTACTATATATTACCCTTAAATAAATAGATAAATAGAAAGAACTTATTAAATACTTAAAAGATACCTTTAAGTATATATAGAAAGCTTATTAAACTATTAGATAGCCTAATTACTAAAAGTAAAATTTATATATAATAATAATATATATAGTATTATTAGAATCTCCCTAATATAAGCACTTTATAGATATTATCTAAGGATTATTATTTATACTTTTATATATATTAGAATAAAAATATAAAGAGTAAATAAGTATTTAATAACTTTTTATTAAATATAAAAATAAATATAAAAATATTAATAATTTATAGTAAAAGTATAAGCTAAATATTATAATTAATACTACTAAGCTAAAAAATACTAATAAAAAGATATTATTAGATTATTTATTAAATATTTTTATTTTAAAAATAAGAAATTAATATTATAATTTATTAAAATAACTATTAAAAAAAAAATAGGAAAATAAATATATAAGGTATACTTATTAGAATAGTACTAATAAATATATAATATATTCTTAGTCTCTTTACTAGAACTATAGCTACCCCTATAATAAGCACTTAATAAAGGCTTAGTTATTCTTCTAAAACTAGAGAAAAAAAAAAATAAATAAAAAATAAAAAAGATAGTAAACTATAAAAAGAATAAAGAATAAATATTTTACTAAGTTAAGTAGGTAGGCTAGCTAATTAAATATAATACCTAGGAGCCTACTAAGTATTTATAGAATGCTCTATAAGTAGTCTAATAATACTATAAATAATATAAATATATACATAAGAAATAGGATAATAATATAAGGTATAAATACATAAGAAACCCTAAAATAAGTGACCTATATAGGCATTTAATAAAGGCTTAATAAATAATTAGCTAAGACATAGTACTATAACAACTATAACCACTATAACCACTATAACTATAACCCTATCTACTATAACTATAGCTAGCAGGCACTGGAGGGTTATTAATAAGCTTATTACTAGACTCCAACTTAGAGCTAGAGGCAGAGGGTAATTCCCTTGTAGACTTCCCTGTAAACTCCTTCTTATAAGCATAGTATAAGGATATACTAATTACTTCTTGCTAAATAGGAGGTTTTTTAGTATATTTAATAGTATAAATAGGGCTATAGTAGCCTATAGTAGTAGCTAGAGCTTATAAGACCTTATACTCCTATATAATAGTAAACTAGGATAATATACCCTTTTTAATATCCTAGATATAAGTAAACTTAGCCTAATCTAAAATATTTAGTAAGTATTTAATAAATATAATAATATTATTATTATAAATATAAAAAGAAATAATAAAGGCTAAATAAAGGTATAAGTCTTTAGTATTAATAAAAATAAAATTATATTATAAGTAAATTAATAAAATACTTATTAAATATATAATAAAGAATATCTATTTAGACTTAGAAGTCTAATATTATTAATTTATATTAGGTAATAATTTTCTATAGTATATATAAAAATAACTATTTATTAGATATTTTATAAATATTTATTATACTTTTAATACTATTTTTAGTATAATATTAGAAATTAATAATAATATATATAGCTTAATTAAGGTATTAATAGCTAATACTTATTAAAGGCTTAGGGGTATTATTATTATTATTATTATATTTATTATTATTATATATATTTAATTTAATTAAGAAGTTCTAATATTAGACTATAGTACTAATAAGCTCCTAGGGAATCTACCTAAATTAGTAATAAATATATAAAGAATATTTAGTAATAAGTATATATTATATTATAAGATTAATTAGCCTTTTTATAATAAATATAATAAATAATAATAAATCCTTAGTAATAAATAAAGGAAAAATTATTATATTTTTATATAATATAATAAAAGTATAGTATATTATCTAATAATTACTTAATAAATATTTAGCTAGTAAATTACTTATAGTATATAAGTATAGTAGAAAATTAAGAAAGAAATAATATTATAAAAAGGTTTAAAGAGTATTTAATAAAGAAATAAAGAAGGAGGTAATAATATAAAAAGAAAATTATATATATATATAAAAATAGTAAGATAGAATATTATTATCTATAGAAAGAAATATAAATAGTTATAAAATAAGTATAAATAATTATTATATTATAATATAGGTTCTATTAAAAGTAAGGTTATTATAATAATTACCTACTAAATATATATTATATAAGTAGAATAATAAATATACTAATAAAAATAATAATACTATATATTAATAGATAAATATATATATTAGTATATCCTAAGAATAGAACTATAGGTAAATACTTAGGGACTAAGTACTAAAAAGAAAGGGATAATTATAAGGATACTAGGATATAGTACTATTATAGCTAAATATAGTATAAGATCTACTTAGTTAAATAAGAGATTTTGGTAAGTATTTAAGGAATACTTACTAAATTAAAGTTTATATAATATAATAAGATCTATTTAACTACCTTTCTATCTACCCTGGTTAATAACCCTTATAAAATCACTTTTATATCTTAATAATACTATAGGTAGATTTACTTAAGCTAAGAAGTTCTTAGATTAGACTTATACTTAATACCTAGAGAATAAAGATATTTAAGATACTATAGGCTTAGCCTTATAAGGTATTATACTTATTATTTCCTAATAAGGAGTAAATAATATATTTATTTTATTTTATTTAAATTTTATTTTATTTATTTTAGCCTAGGCCTTAGAGAATTTACTCTTTATTATAGCTATTACTAGAATAAATAAGATAAATAGTATTTTTATACTTATATTTAAATATATTACTATAATATTACTAAGGGTCTAAGAAGTTCTTATTATAGATATTAAAGTATATCTTATAGTTATTAATTATACTATAAAGACTAAAGAAGATAAGTTTTAATATATTTAAATAGTAATTATTTATAATAAATATATTACCTTAGGTAATAATTAATATATAGGCTTTATTATATATTTTTATACTTAATATTAGAAAAATATTCACTTAAATATTATCTTTTTATATATCTTATAGCTTATTAGTATTAGTTAATTTATAGTCTTATACTTTAATTATAATATTTATATTCTTAATAAAAAAGATAATTATATAATTAATTTAATTAATATTTCTTATAAATATATCCTAATATACTAAGCTAATACCCTAGGGCCCTTTTTTTATACTAAGATAATTACCTTTAATACTTATAGCTAAGCTAATATATAATTAGTAAAATAATCTATTAAATAATACTTTGCTTATCCTAGTAATAGAAAATATATTTTATAATCTATTACTTTATAAAGTACTATTAGCTTATAAATAAATACCTATTAAGCTATTTACCCTATAAGTAAATAATTTACTACTTTTATAGATAATAAATTAGGTACCTTAAAATAAAGTAATATTAATAGGAATATTATACTAGCTATAAAAGCTCCCCTTTCTCTAGTCTAGCTACTAATTATTCTTAGTAAGCTACCTTTAGGTTCTACTTTATTAGGAGGAAATATTATTACTTAAGTATAATTACTATAATTAGTAATATTATAATTAGTAATTTAATCTTACTTTAAAGAGTATTAGTAAAATATAGATTTCTATTTCTTTATATAGTAATTTATTATTATTATAATTATATATATTTTTATATTTTACTTCTTTTTTTATATTAATTATATATAAATATTATTTTAATTTTACTAATTTACTAAGTATATTCTAATAATCTTTATTTTTTACTTATTACCTTTATTTTTAAAATTATATTTAATTTTCTTTAGTAGCTTTTACTTTTAAAGCTATAAATAACTTTATAATTATCTTATTAATAGCTCTTATCTCTAGGTATAGCTTAATACTAAATTAAAAATTAATTTATTACTATTACTTAGTATATACCTTTTATATAAAAAAGATTAGCCTTAGCTTATTTCTTAGTATATATTAAATAATTAAAAAGAATTCTTAATTTATAATCTTTTTGTCCCTATCTATGTATTACTATATGGTTAGGGTTAGGGTTAGGGTTAGGGTTAGGGTTAGGGTTAGGGTTAGGGTTAGGGTTAGGGTTAGGGTTAGGGTTAGGGTTAGGGTTAGGGTTA